>OY821521.1:123458575-124058575 GCA_963682025.1 Cordilura impudica
ATTATATTATATTATATTATATTATATTATATTATATTATATTATATTATATTATATTATATTATATTATATTATATTATATTATATTATATTATATTATATTATATTATATTATATTATATTATATTATATTATATTATATTATATTATATTATATTATATTATATTATATTATATTATATTATATTATATTATATTATATTATATTATATTATATTATATTATATTATATTATATTATATTATATTATATTATATTATATTATATTATATTATATTATATTATATTATATTATATTATATTATATTATATTATATTATATTATATTATATTATATTATATTATATTATATTATATTATATTATATTATATTATATTATATTATATTATATTATATTATATTATATTATATTATATTATATTATATTATATTATATTATATTATATTATATTATATTATATTATATTATATTATATTATATTATATTATATTATATTATATTATATTATATTATATTATATTATATTATATTATATTATATTATATTATATTATATTATATTATATTATATTATATTATATTATATTATATTATATTATATTATATTATATTATATTATATTATATTATATTATATTATATTATATTATATTATATTATATTATATTATATTATATTATATTATATTATATTATATTATATTATATTATATTATATTATATTATATTATATTATATTATATTATATTATATTATATTATATTATATTATATTATATTATATTATATTATATTATATTATATTATATTATATTATATTATATTATATTATATTATATTATATTATATTATATTATATTATATTATATTATATTATATTATATTATATTATATTATATTATATTATATTATATTATATTATATTATATTATATTATATTATATTATATTATATTATATTATATTATATTATATTATATTATATTATATTATATTATATTATATTATATTATATTATATTATATTATATTATATTATATTATATTATATTATATTATATTATATTATATTATATTATATTATATTATATTATATTATATTATATTATATTATATTATATTATATTATATTATATTATATTATATTATATTATATTATATTATATTATATTATATTATATTATATTATATTATATTATATTATATTATATTATATTATATTATATTATATTATATTATATTATTATATTATATTATATTATATTATATTATATTATATTATATTATATTATATTATATTATATTATATTATATTATATTATATTATATTATATTATATTATATTATATTATATTATATTATATTATATTATATTATATTATATTATATTATATTATATTATATTATATTATATTATATTATATTATATTATATTATATTATATTATATTATATTATATTATATTATATTATATTATATTATATTATATTATATTATATTATATTATATTATATTATATTATATTATATTATATTATATTATATTATATTATATATATTATATTATATTATATTATATTATATTATATTATATTATATTATATTATATTATATTATATTATATTATATTATATTATATTATATTATATTATATTATATTATATTATATTATATTATATTATATTATATTATATTATATTATATTATATTATATTATATTATATTATATTATATTATATTATATTATATTATATTATATTATATTATATTATATTATATTATATTATATTATATTATATTATATTATATTATATTATATTATATTATATTATATTATATTATATTATATTATATTATATTATATTATATTATATTATATTATATTATATTATATTATATTATATTATATTATATTATATTATATTATATTATATTATATTATATTATATTATATTATATTATATTATATTATATTATATTATATTATATTATATTATATTATATTATATTATATTATATTATATTATATTATATTATATTATATTATATTATATTATATTATATTATATTATATTATATTATATTATATTATATTATATTATATTATATTATATTATATTATATTATATTATATTATATTATATTATATTATATTATATTATATTATATTATATTATATTATATTATATTATATTATATTATATTATATTATATTATATTATATTATATTATATTATATTATATTATATTATATTATATTATATTATATTATATTATATTATATTATATTATATTATATTATATTATATTATATTATATTATATTATATTATATTATATTATATTATATTATATTATATTATATTATATTATATTATATTATATTATATTATATTATATTATATTATATTATATTATATTATATTATATTATATTATATTGTATTATATTATATTATATTATATTATATTATATTATATTATATTATATTATATTATATTATATTATATTATATTATATTATATTATTATTATATTATATTATATTATATTATATTATATTATATTATATTATATTATATTATATTATATTATATTATATTATATTATATTATATTATATTATATTATATTATATTATATTATATTATATTATATTATATTATATTATATTATATTATATTATATTATATTATATTATATTATATTATATTATATTATATTATATTATATTATATTATATTATATTATATTATATTATATTATATTATATTATATTATATTATATTATATTATATTATATTATATTATATTATATTATATTATATTATATTATATTATATTATATTATATTATATTATATTATATTATATTATATTATATTATATTATATTATATTATATTATATTATATTATATTATATTATATTATATTATATTATATTATATTATATTATATTATATTATATATATTATTATATTATATTATATTATATTATATTATATTATATTATATTATGTATACATTTAACTAAAATCCATCCGCTATTTATATAAATTTGTATGTCTGTTCACATTTGTATATTATTTTTTATATTAACTTTTTATATCAAAATATTGTGAAATCACATAATCAAATGTGTCCGCATAAACACAATTAGGGTTAATTATGTTTATCATATTAAATTACATCCGGAATTTGTATAAATATGTCTGTCTGGCTGTTTCCATTGAAATATCAAAAAAATGCATTCTATGCAATAATTTTTTATATGAAGGGACTGACAACACTATTGATCCCTTTTATGATCATGTAGGACTTTTATGTTTTTTATATATATAAAGTTGAAAATGATTGTAAAATTGTAATTGTAATTGTATATTTAGAATTTAATGAAAGATCTCTTGAATAAGTTCCTTAATGAAAGATGTTTTATGTTACTAATATAACATATAAATTTCTGTGGTGGGAACCTGTAGTGAAAAGTTCACAAACTTTTTATTATATGACACAAGCATTAAATCGTCCAAAATTATTAAAGTGTTTTCATCATCATTAGTAATATAATTTTCAGGTTTTCCTTCTATGAATTCTACGTTTTTATTGATGGAAATGCATTTTGTTCCGCACAACATCAAATATTTCTATCCACCTTATTAGAAATTAAATGTTGGTTTTTAATTATATTTATAATAAATGTGGTTTTTCTACAACCGGAAGGTCCACAAACCATCATTGTAAATAGGTATTGAAACATGTTTTCATTTTCATATATAAAATTTTAATGAATCCAATCCTACCTAAACTTAGTATAAAATATGAGAAAAGAAATTCTTATTAATGTATTTCATCGTCAAGCTAGAAAAAATTTTAAACGGCGTCGGTTTATTCAAAAAGGTATTTTATATACACGGCAAATCGATTTAGCGGAAATGATACCATATGCGAAATTGAATAAAGGTTATATTATGACAGTAATTGATTTATTTTCAAAAAACGCTTATGCTTTACTCGTAAAAACCAAATCGGGTATTGATATTACTTTAAATGATTATCGAGTTAAACAAAAATAAATATCCAAAAAATCTCCATACTAACAGCGAAAAGAATTTTTTAATAATAATTTCAAAAACTTGTTATAATCAATCAGGTGAAAATATACATAATATTGGCGGAATATATCAATCACCAAGAATTATACAACATAGAAAAGGTTGTGGTTCAGATTTTTGAATCACTTTTACTTAAAACTGGAATAAATGTTTTGAAGAGTATGTCGGTTGAAGTAGGAAAGGGTCTATTAGAGGAAATTGGAACAAAACCATTAAGAGATATTTTGCTTAAGGAGGGGAAAAAAGCCGTTAACCATATTGAAGAAATTACATCAGAAAGATTAAAGAAATTACAAAAAGGAGAAGGAAAACGTATAAAACTTAAACGATTAAAACATAAACCACATATTAAATCAAAACAAAAATTAAAGATGTCCGAATTTATTGAATGTATGAAAAGCGAACTTATTAATTTGAATCACCACCAATTCCAAAAAACGTTATTAAAAATTAAGAAATTATAACCCAATTGCTTCATTAAATAACACTGTGTGTAATTTTTTAAGTCATGGAAATATAACAATAGACGGATACCAATACGAGATAAAAGACCAAAAAAAAAAATCCTTGTCTCCCAGTTTTGCCCCAAGTAATGCACTTTTCTTCATGGACCCCCAAAGATTTTGGACCTCGGTGTAATTTTTGCAAAAAAGTGATCATTTTTTCAGGCTCATATCTTGCAAACCGTTCGGAATTTTGATTAACTCTCTGAGGCAAAGTTGTAGCTCTTGTCATGGAGAACATATAAAATCCAAAACTTCATCTTCAAGATCAACATCGCAAAAACTTTAAAAAGTTAGATTTTTTTTACCTTTTTTCACCTGTTCAGGTCCATAGGTAGCAAACCGATCAAAAATCAAGAAAACAATCAACAACAAAAATGTATCTAAGATCTCAATATACAAATTTCTAGAACATATAGCGCTTAGGTAGCCGCAAAAGTGAAAAATTTCCCGAAAATTTTTTATTTAAATTGTTTTTTCTTTACTTCAACATTTACAAAAATAATAAAAAAAAATATTCGTATTATGTTCATAATGTTGATGGCCCTGGACTTGCAAATCGCACTCTCTTAAGTTGTGGATCCAAATCGTCGTCCGAATCGTCCGACTCTGATTCAGAAATTATGGTGTCTACAGGCACGTTGCTTCCAGACTGCCCTCCATGATCAGCTTTTTCTTCTTTAAATACTTCATTAACATCATACAGGGTGATCTTGTGACTCCACCAACATACCTGAAATGAATTAGAAAAGAAATCAAAAAAGGAATGCAAAACAATGCATCAATAAAATTGACATTACCTCTGCAAGCAATGCATCGAGTTTTTTGCCTTTGTACCGTTTTTCCATGGGCATTGTTGTTTGGTGAAACCGTTATCCTTGCTCATCGGATTCGGTAGGTAGTTGTTTGATAAAATCGTCAAAATGAAAATGAAGAAAATGCAGCTTTAGTATGATCGATGTGCCGATTTTCTCAAAATAATACAGCATTTATTTCACCTATTCTCTTGCTTCCGGTTCCGCGTCTCGATTCCCTGCCAAGACTCTGGTGCATACACGCTGAAGGTAAATCCATGCCATTGAAAGATTTTCATCAAGCGATGAATCAAACTTGCTCTTGAATAGTTTTTTAATGTCAGTGCCATTAAGTACTCCTGTTAAATGAAGACAAAAAATAAAGACAGAAAAGAAAACATTAACATAGTGTGAATAGTACAATGAGGTGAACAAAAATTCGTTTCAAATTTACTACAATACCTTTTCTAATTTTATCACCGCTACGCTTTGGGAAAACGCTTTTCAGTCTATGTTGTTTCATTTGTTCCTCCGCACTTCCTCTTGGCCTCCACGAATTACATTGGAATTGATTCAAAGAAAACAAAAGAATTGTGGGAAGCCGCCCTTATCGATGATCCCTTGCAAAATGTTGACGACCTTCAAAGCACAGCAAACCCTCCATTTATTTTCGTAGTATTTGATTTTTTTCTTATATCTTTCAATGTTTCATAGCTTTCTTTCAATACCCATTGCTGCGGAATGGAAGGTATTCAGTTCGACACATACAACAACACTGCTTTCTACCTTGAAACAGAACCATCAATAAATAATCTCCACTCACTAGCGATGTAGTTCATTCCCATTTTTACTACCAAAGCTTTTATATAGTTGCAGTAAGCGAACGAATTGTCATCATTTAGAGTGTAGAGGCCCTGAAATTCAGCTTGCCATTTGCGGTACGCCGTAAAGTTAACATTAGCATGTGTGAGTTTTCTTTGCTTTAAAAACGTTGTCAAAAATGTGACAAGTAGCTGCGATAGTCCCAATATGGCTACAATGAAATACATTTTCATTAGTGTTATTAGTTGTGGTCCATCTCTTCCCTGTTGGGGCTCATACATATACTTATATATATTGGATCCTTTAGTTCCTATAAGGAGCATAGGGCCTAATAGGGGCTCATAATCGGTATCAAATGGATCTTCATTAGTAACACCACTTGCTGTACTCATTCCTGTAAATTCTGTCCTACGATCTGGAGTTGGCGGCCTTGGTTATACATGTAATTTTCACCTGTCAAGTCTATTTCGTCGAAAAATAACTCATATGTTCTATTGAATTCACTAGTTAAAAGATTATTTTCCTTTTAAAATCTTGTAGGACTTTTTTTTTCTGATTTGATGACCGCAAACGTAGCAAAATAAATGCATTTTTTCACATTGCATATTGAAATTGTCAATTGTGTGCGAATTTTGCTGTAGAACTTTCCCTATAACTTTCACCGCTGAGTTCTCATTGACATCGCGCTGTGTAATGCCTCGATGTGAGCTTCGTGTCGCTTTCATATTGTGTGCTGCGTCCCTTGATGCGTGTGCTGAGCTTATGCTTTGCCTGTGCTGCTGCGGTCGGTGCGTGATCACGTGAGTTGTTTGTTGAGCTCTTTGGTACATTCTTGTAGTTGATTGTTTTCTTGAATTTTGAACGGTTTGCTACCTATGGACCTGAACAGGGGAAAAAAGGTAAAAAAAATCGAATTTTTTAAAATTTTTTGCGATTTTGATCTTGAAGATGAAGTTTTTTTATTTTATATGTTCTCCATGACAAGAGCTACAACTTTGCCTCAGAGAGTAAAATTCCGAACGGTTTGCAACATATGAGCCTGAGAAAATTATCACTTTTTTGCAAAAAGATACCGAGGCCCCAAATCTTTGGGGGCCCATAAAAAAAGTGCATGCATTGGGGCAAAATTGGAAGACACGGGTCTTTTTTTATCTTTTATCACGTAGTGGTGTTCGTATATGGTTATATTTTTTCGTGTTGCACTGTGTTATTGGGCTATACGAATCGACTTTTGTGTGATCTTTACCTGGTACATTGTAACGAGTGAAACTTTCCATTCTGGGCGAAAATGTTCAAGGCGTATTATTGCATTAAAAATAAACATAACTATTCTTAGTGCTGTTCCGGGTAATCCCAAAAGCATTTTATTACTGATCCCATCGATCCCCGATGCTTTTTTGGGTTTAAAATCAACAATAGCCTTTTCGACAACTTGAATCTCAAAACGAAGGAACATTGCTCTATGCTGTGAAGTAAACAGGTGACAACTCATCAATAGAACTAGGGGTTATATTTTAGGTGTTCCACAAACAGATTTCCTTCCCTTTGTCATTCCTAGCCCCAACCTCCACTTTCCTTTCTTAGAGGAGGCTTACATACCAACAGGTCTTTTAAGATTTTCTGTAGCACGCCACAAAGAGTAGTCAGTTTTTTCTGTTGGATCCAGTTTTTCAATATTATTCAATTTAGCGTTTCTTTGTGTTTCAAGCAGTTTCCGTAAATTTTTCGTGCATTCCTTCATTGTTGCTTAAGTTGAGGAGATCTGTGCGGTTGCCACTCACTTCGAATTCTTCTTTTTTCACCTAATAGCCTTTCAACATCTACAGAAGTAGTTCTATATGGCCTGGTGTGACGAGGAGGTTTAGTAGCAAGTTGAGCAGCTAGTTTAAGATTTTGTTCGAAGTTAACAATCGAGAGGTCAATATCATCTGGTGTTCTTTTTGTATTTTAGCCAATCAATATTACATAAAAACGTTAAATCACCAAATGGGGAGACAATTTTTGGGGTTCGAAATAGTAACAATAGCGGGTGTGTGGTCAGACCGGAGTTCCAATGAAGATTCAACATGCACAAATTCTTTTGCGATGTAATTCGTTAATCCGAAATCGACCAACTCGGGTATTTTTTTTACCCATCTGTTGGCCAGTACGTTGGTTCTCAGCTTGAGACCACATCCATACCCATTTAAGAAACTGTGTTGAACAAAACACGACCCTTCGGGAAATAAGCCGTGACCCCCAGAATGTATGCATGTCATTAAAATCGCCAGCAACTATGAAACGACGCATATTTTGAGAAGGCGGCCAAAAATTATTTCTTTTTGTTACCGATTTTAAAGTTATGTTATTCATTTGAAAGTAAATACTAGTTTACCTCGGGAAGCCAAAAAATTGCGACCCTATCTCAACAATATCACAGCGAACAGGGTCTTCGAAAATGGGCTTTCTCAGTATTTTGCTAAAATTAAAAATTTCTTTGTAAATTTTTATTTTTGAATAACTGTAACTTTTTTTATTTAAAAGATTTTAAATAAATTTTGTATAATTTTGTGGCTTCCATACTATCAATGTTAAAAATCTAAAATCACTGAGTCAATTCCCAAATTTAAAAAAAAAATTTTTTTAAAAAGGTCCAAATTTTCCGAAATCTCCTACTTAATAGAGCATAACTCCTGCCAGTCAAAAAGCAGTCAGAAAAATCTTGCACTGCTCTATAGTCCGAACCCTCCCTATACTAATATACCCCATTATATACCCGCCAGTTTCCACCCGTGTGCACCAGAACAATTTTTCTGACCCAAGGTTAGATATTTTCTGCAAAATTTATGAATACAAAAGTTGTCCACTATGTGGTTAGGATATATTAAGTTTGAGGTGATGTTTGTAACTGCCCAAAAATATTGGACCTTTATTCATCTTTTATTATACGGATCGACTCAAAAACACTTTCTGAGTCGATAAAACGATGTCCGTCCGTCCCGTCGGAGTGTTATGAATACAAAAGTTGGTCGTATCGGTGCACCGCGGTGTATTTTTTTGCGTGTCGGTAGAGTTGTCAGGAGTTGTTTTATAGTTATAAAAAAGGGTTGAGATATAATGTGCTTAATTGTTACAGGTACATTTACATAGGTATCTTTCAAAAACATTAATAGTCTGAATTAGAGTTATATAGTTAAAATACCTGACAAAATGGGAAACAATTTAAATAAAAAAAAAACTATTGCGACATAGCCCTTTAAGATATGAGCAGGTATGCTTCACCTTTTAAAAGGGTTAGGGTGTGGATTTTTTATGCTTCTAAAAGTGGTATTAAAAGATAAAAATTTTTATTTTACATAATTGCAAGAAAGAGCATTTATAATAATGTTTCCACAATTATTATTCATTACAATTTGTGCAATGGCTAAGTACTGTTACAGAGATCTGGCAGATATTTATTTTCAATAAAATGATGTAGACGATGTAATTTTGCACATAGTGAGCAACGACTTGTTTAAGAATTGTAACCTAGAAGACATTGAAATGCACAAAGGAAAAAGTACTAATTTTGCATCGAATTTGAAAAGACGGTACATTGAACGCTCTCATAGGAAGGCAAAGATGGACAAACGTTACCAAGACTGGTTAATAAAGGAACTTATTTTTGAGAGTGCATCTACAACTGCCAACGAAAGTGGAAAAAAGGGTCGACCAGCAAAACCAATTGACGGATGTAGTGAAAGATCTCGAAGGCGCAAGCTGGAGAATATCAATGAAGAAATTTCTCAAAGAATTATTAAGGATTCATTTCTGCACCAAATCAACCAACCAAAATAAACAAGTAAGAGTGTTAAATTCGGATGTGCCGAATCTTTGATACCCTCCACCTCGGTTTGAGTGTTGATAATAAATGTAAATGAAAAAGTAAACAATTTGTTAAACTTAACAAATTATTTCAGCAAATTCTTTGGGTTGGTTTTCGTCTTTTCTATTATTTCGGATTTTATTTCGGTGTTTGCTTTTTGGTCATCGTGGTTGCTGATCGGCATGCATTTAGGTTATATACCTATATGCGTGCGTTTCCGTTTATATGACATAACTTCTCGTTTAATTTAGTTTTTGCTAATTAAAT
Organism: Cordilura impudica; assembly: GCA_963682025.1. Taxonomy (NCBI): domain Eukaryota; kingdom Metazoa; phylum Arthropoda; class Insecta; order Diptera; family Scathophagidae; genus Cordilura; species Cordilura impudica. The sequence goes on from OY821521.1 coordinate 123,468,910, forward strand.
AGCTCGCCCTAACCTCCATTGCAAAGGTAATGGTTGTGTAGGGTGGCTATATGCATTAAATCGTGCTAATTGGAGAGACTGTATAGTTTTTTTTAACTGGACAAATATTTCTTCATATAGGTCGGATGGAGTAACAAAATAATAACCAAAAAAAAAACTCTCTCAATTTTTTTATTAAATATTGCCATATTTGGAAAACATAGAGAATTAATTTATAATAATAAATATTCAAATTAGGGATGCCAAACTCAAAAAACCAAATGTCCCAAACATTTTAAATAAAATAATTTGTTCTCTTTATTTTCTGAAAAACTTCAAATTTTCATCCAAAAAAAATGTGAAAATTTATATATAAAAAATAACATTCTCATAAATTGCGTTTATTTATGTAACAGTTTTTATGTTTGCAATTCTTAATTATCATTTGACGTTTTCTAAAATTCATTGAACTTAAATTAATGTTTTCTGTAGTGTGATTCTGTAAATTTCAACGATCCGACAATCGCAAAACATATCGACAGCTATTGTTGTTTGCACTAAGGATTAAGTGATTCACTAAGTACATACATCTTAACGACAGTCGACAAATCTATTTTTCTCTTTATTTAAATTGGAACGAGTGGCATCTCTGTCAAAATAAGCGAAAAACACAAAGAAGAATAGAAAAAAACAAATTACTTCGTGTTTGACAGGATGATTTTATGTTTATGTTTAATATCTTTATTTTTTTACTAATATTTCTGTGTATTTATTTGAAAATGAAATAATGAATTGAATATGATATTTAATTTGTTTTATTTACATAAAAAAGTTTTTTAATTAAATCAAAATATTTTCACTATTTTATGATTTTTATTTATGTATGGCGACATTTCAACCTAAAAATTTAAGTTTTTATCGATTGAATAAACAACACAAAAATGGTTGTCGTTTAGATAACAACAGCTGGCTTTGACAATAGCGAATATCGTTTAAAAATTTTACTGATAATATTGCAATTTTCTTTTTTTTAGCGATTCGACTATCGTTATAATTTCCGACGTTTGATATGATTTTCTGAAATTCAATTAATTGTAATTTATAATCGGAAATTTTTAATTCCAGTTTTTAGAATTGATATTTTCTTAAATTTGAATGGAAAATTTAAAAAGTGCAATTTTGTATTTATGTGAATAATAATGCTTTAGTAATTATAAACAATTTTTAAAAATTAGATGTAATCGCAATCAGATATTTTGTAGGTAAAGCAGAATAATAATTCTATATAACTGTGTAGAACTGTTTTGAAAGCAAAAAACTCATTGATGAACTCGGTAACTCTATTTTGTAAAGACAACAAAAAGTTAATATGCCAAACTTATGTTCATATTTGTAAAAGAATGATGAAAATACGTATGAAATAAAAGACCAGCCCGTGTATACTCTTAACATTGTTCTGTATGATATCCAGTTGAAAATTTAACATCCATGTTAAAATAGAAATAACTATTTTTTTTTTAATTAATCAACACTCAGGAGATGCCCCCTACAGATGCAGTGCATCGTGTTGATCTCAGGAAAATAGGTTATGGAGGAAAGAGGGAGTAGCGTGTTCATTTAAAAAAAATTTTTTTTTTGTAGCGACAGACCAAAGCCTCTGGTGGGAATCGAACACACGACCCCTCGCATGATAGGCGAGCATGCTACCTACTCACCTACCGGGGCGCTTAAAAAGCAAAGCTAATTAAAACAAACAAAAATTGTGGCGCCATCTACTGTGGCATAGTCACGCTGAGCAAAATGAAGTGACACTCTGTTAATGCAAAAGAAATGTATTTTCCCCACAACAAAATATTGCAGAATTTTATGTAAATAAAATAATAGGCAAAAGTGCACTTTATGGGGTGCACCGCGAAAAAAAAATGAAAAATTACCCCCTCCTGGAATTAATCCGGAGATTATGAAGATCGATATTATGGAGATAAAAAAAGAAAAAAATTTGGGGCGTGGTCCCAAGTGTCCCCAGCCCCCCCCCGCTAACACTGGGGGCCTGATCCATTTTACAAGTGTGGGTATTCAAATGAAAGGGAAATCGCAGAACATTAAGAAAATAGAATAATTTTTGGATACTGTTGTTGTTTTTTTGTAATTTTTTCGAAAATGAAAAAAAAAATTAAAAAAAAAAAATTTTTATCGATGCAGGTTTGACAGATTATAAGAGGGAGTGCTTTAATAGCATGTGAGGTAAGGCCATGATGGCTTTATCTCTCATTCAATAGGGAGATAAAGTCATTATTTGCATTTCAGCCAAATAATATACCGACTTGTTTCTAACATGCAGTTGTTATGGATATACATATATAATATATGTATATTATTTGTATTATTTAATATGTTTATATAAATTTATAAATAAATTTATACATAAAATTTTTTTTTGCTATATTTACATTGTTTTTTTTTATTAAAAACTAGATATTTTAGCATTATTTGCTTTAGATGTTGGTGAATTTTTACTCCCTTTATATTAACTCGTAGTGTCTGCTTGTCGAAAAAATTTTGGATCGATTTTAACCAATTTCCCGTTAGCCATTCGATCTGAAATTTTGCAGGCAGGCTCGTGGTAATAACAGAAATGATCTAACAAAATTTTAGAGTGATGCCAAAACAATGGAAACTTTTAAATTTTTCTACCAGAGTTAATAAAAAATTTACAAAGGGTTAGTTTTTATTATATTATTACCACAACGACCACAAAAACAACAAGTCAAGCTATGACAACAACACAACATTTAGAATAACAACAAGAACAATATAGAAACATCATATTTTTCATTTTTCTTTTACTTTTTCAGAAATTTCCCTGGATCTGTTCCACCGATTTTAATGATTTTTGAAATAGAAATCTTCCCATGAATTTGGTGAATCATTCTCACTAAAAATTATCAATGTAGCTACACTATTCAGGGCGTGATCGTGACAAGAACAACATAGAAAATTATATTTTTTCAAGACTTTTTTTAGTTCTTCATTCAAATCTCGGGCCCTAACCGACCGATTTGGACGATTTTAAACAGCAAACTTTTCAGGATGTTAGTGAATCATTTTTTATATCAACGAGCACCCTAGCTGCCCGATTAATGCCGTCATCGTGATTTCCACAGACGGAAAGACGGACATCGCTTTATCAACTCCGGTTGTTATAAGGATCACAAATACATATATTTTATGGGGTCCAAAATTTTTTTTTCTAATTATTACAAACGGAATGACAAACTTATATATACCCCCTGCACACTAGAGTGGAGGGTATAAAAAAATAAAATTGAAATAATTGAATAATTGAGGATTTTGAAAAGCATTCCTACACCAATTGAAGATAAGAAATTTACGCCGGAAGAAGCGTTCGCCCTATTTTTGAATTTGAAATTGACCAAAACTCAATATAAGGAATTGCGGAAGCGAACCAATGAAAAGAATTGTGGGATTTTTCCAGAGTATCGAGATTTAGTTTCTGCCAAAAAACAATGCTTACCTTCACAATCTGCTATTAGTTTCACTTCAACATCAGCAACAATAAAATTGCAAGATCTCCTTGAACATGCTGCAGAACGATTGCTAAATACGCTTGATACTGATCATTTAAAAAAATTGGGAATGGCAGCATTACTTTAATTTCTAAATGGGGATGTGATGGATCCTCTGGTCAAAAACAATACAAGCAATTTAATGCCGAAAATTCATCAGATGCTAATTTATTTATGGTATCTTTCGTTCCATTGCGCTTAACAAAAAGGTATAGCGTCTTAGAGCCGTCAACTAGTAGAGCAACAGAAATTGATATATGGAAAAATGAAATTCCTTCTTCAACAAAGTATTGCAGACCAATAACATTTGGATTCAAAAAGGAAACCAAAGATGTCATAACTGAAGACGTTCAAAAAATAAAAGATCAAATTAAGGAACTTCAACCAGTTATATTTAACTTTGATGACCAAAACATTGAAGTACATTTTAAAATGTGTCTCACAATGATTGATGGAGAAGTTGCACAAGCTTTCACTGGAACAAAGTCAACGTCAAGCTGCATTATATGCCAAAAGACATCAAGTCAATTAAGCCAACCCCCACCAGAAGACGACAGTTTTAGGGAAGCCTACGAATTTGGAATGTCCCCTCTTCATGCTAGAATACGTTTCATGGAGCATATTCTTAAATTGGGTTATGATATGGAATTTGGTCCGTTGGGCGAAACAGAGAGAAAAAACAAAGAAAATGAAGAAAAAAGAAAGCAAAAAAAAAAACAAATTCAACAAAAATATCTACAGCTAGGCCTCGTAACCGACCAACCAAAACAAGAGGAAGGAAACACAAATGATGGAAATACTGTAAGGAGTTTTTTTTTTTCGATCCGGAAACTGCAGCATCTATCACAGGTGTAGATCATGAATTAATAAGACGATTCAAAATCATATTACAAGTTCTAGCATGCAGCAGAAAGATAAATGCAAAAAAATTTGGAGAGTGCGCCAATAAAACAGCTATACTTTAGAATGAAAAATACTCTTGGAGATATATGCCATCCACAGTTCATAAAATTTTGTACCATGGGGAACAAATAATTCAAAACAATATGCTACCAACAGGAGATCTATCTGAAGCAGCGCAAGAAAAAAGGATCAAAGACTACAGATTCTTTCGCGAGCACAACACAAGGAAAATGTCCAGATGTTGTACTAATGAAGACCTTATCACTATTTTGTTGTGCACTTCAGATCCATATATGTCCAACATTCGTCAAAAATGGAAAACTACCTCTTTGAATTAGACGAAGAAGCTAAACGACTTCTAGAAGATAAGAATCAAGGCTATTTAGAAGAAATTTTTACTAAAATTGGTTGATTTAAAGTAAATTTCCTTGATATGAAAATTTATACATTTTGTAAGTTTACAATAAAAACTGTTATATTTCATAAATTTACCATAAAAATTGATATAGAAATATTTAAAAAGACAATAAAAAAAATTTAACTAAAGCAAAAACATACGAGTTTTTCATTGAAACTTCTCTATCTTGAACCAATATAAGGTAACTTTTACGTTCGCTGCTTAATAAATTATATTTTAACTCGGGATCTTTCAAAAAAAAAAAACAACCTTTGGGCCTTGTGCACATTAGGACTAAAAAGTTTACGGGGCCAAAGTTTGGCATTTTCTGAAAAAATTAAACCCTCCGTAACTTTTTTTATTTTCGGTCGAGAATTACGTTTTATAGCAAAACTTAAAGGCTAAAGTCTCACCTACAAAACAAAAAAAAACCGCATATCAAAATTCCAATCCAATCAAAAGTCATAGATTTTTGACCGCCTTCTCGTCAATTGGTCCACTGTGCGACGGCCAAGTGATTTAAAAAAACTTGTATATTAATTTTCTGATATAGAAAACCTTGGGGGAGAATATATTGATGAAATCACTAGGCTGTTTTCAACTTCATCAAAGGAAATAGTAGTAGCTTGAAGGTACTTTTCACAATGATCACACATTAAATAATGTTTTAATCTGGATTTAATTAGGTTAGCTGAGCCACCTACCTCTTGGCTCCTTAGTATCATACAAGGTGTACCCGCGCTGTGAAAAGAGACTCCTACGAGGCAATTGAGTTACAGAGACAAGCAAAATAACAATTTCATTGTCTTTAAGAAAATGATCAAGATGTGGGGGTGCGAAATAAGTCTTGATTCCCAATCCCTCTATATTGTTGCAAACGTCACAAGATTTAGTGAATGCTCTGATTAGTTTTCCCATTTTTGGAAAGTAATATTTTTCCAATATTTGAATTTTATTTTCCTCAGAGTTTCATTGAGCTCGTTTGTGCTCATTTTGGATAACTAGAAATTGTTGTTCATCGGTTTTAGTATCCTCTACTAATCTTTGTGCAATTCTTATTCGAAATTTAGAGAAATTATTTTTACAGACTTCTTGCAACAAAACAAGGTTTTTTCAGGAATTTTAATCCCATTCAATACTGTGGGACTCAATTTTTCCTTTAGTATTTGCGCCAATTTATTTTTGTCGAGCCTTTTTATTTTAACATAATGCCTCTGAAAGTTCTTATGTGGGTTCTCGTCGTAGTTGGAATCTATTTTGTCAGAAAAAATTATTTGGTTTCTAAAAACGTTTATTGAAGCTTCACAGTGTGGTATGAGAAGGGCGCTGTCTTCTTCGGCACTGTGTTGAGAATTATCATCGGACGATGACAGTGTATTGATTTCGGGTGGTAACCTAGAAAGCGCGTCAGCTACAACATTTGTTCTTCCGGGTTTATAGGTTAGCTTATAATTATGTTCCTCTATTCTGGCCTTCCATCTCTTAAGTTTTGCATTGTTGTTGGCCTTACTTAAGGCAAATGTTAATGGCTGGTGATCAGTTAGGATCTTTATTTCCTTAGCTCCATAAAGGTAGGAACGAAGATTGTCAAGAGACCATAATAAAGCCAACATTTCTTTTTCGATGGTGGAATAATTTTCTTCTGTTTTGTAAAGAGATCTTGAAAGATAAATTATAGGCAGATCTTTACCCAGCTCCCTTTGAGATAGGACGGCTTCCATTACGTACTTTGACGAATCGGTCGTGAAAGATTAAAATTTCTAATGAAACATGTAGTTCTTTTAGATCATTAAATGATTTTAGAGCCTTATTGTCCAATGTTATCGCAGTCTTTTTAGATTGGTTGGCTTTAATTTGCGCATATATCCCTCTCGTTAAGTTCGTTAGGGGTTTGACTACTTCAGCGAAATTTTTTATAAATCTTCTGGGGTAAGATGCTAGTCCAAGAAAGCTTTTTAAGTCCTTGAGGTTTTTTGGCGGAGGAATACGTTGTAGTGCAATATTCTTAGCGGGATCAGGCTGTACACCGGCCTGGGATACAACGTGGCCAAGAAATTCTTTACTTGTTCTCAAGAATTTAGATTTTTCATGATTTATTTTCAGATTAGGCTTATCAAGTAAAGAAAATACTTCCTTAAGATTTTGTATGTGTTCCTCTCTGTTTTTATGTACCCATAGCAAGCTTTTCCCAACAATGGTTCATCATTCGCTGGAATATTGCAGGTGCATTTCTTAGACCAAAGGGCAGTCTCAGAAATTCAAATTTACCGTTGTTTGTGGAGAAGGCAGTTTTCTCTCATTTTTATTTAATGGAATCCGGAGGTCAAGTCAAGAGTGGTAAAGAACTTGCTTTCCCCCAAGTTAGAGAGTGTACTGTTAATGTCGGGAATGGGATACGCATCCGAAATTGTTACCGCGTTCAATCTTTTAAAATCTATAACTATCCTGTATTGTTTTTCGCCATTGGGTTTGGGTTTTCTTCTACAATCCTTAAAGGTGAGTTATAGGGACTTATTGATGGCCTTATTATGCCATCTTCGATCATCTTTGAAATTTGCTTTTCCACTTCAGATCTAAGGTGATTTGGATATGGGTATAGTTTCACAATCAGATACTGGTCCAAATAGTGCAGCATTTTCATTTACTGGATTTTCGATTTCTTCTTCCTCGTGTTCAATGAATTTAATATTACTAACATGCGTATAAATCTTCGGCTTGAAATTAATTTTTATATTGTCGAGTAGGTGCAAAACGTGATTTTTCCTATCTATTATGGCTCCTAGCTCTTTAAGGATGTCATTGCCTATAATGCCATCAAATGACTGTAGTCCAGGAAGTACAAAGAAATGAGATTGTTTTCTATTCCCAGACTTTTAAAGAATTTTCCCGTTACTTTTCGAGTGATAGGAAATTCACCTGCTGGTGAATGAATTTTAAATTCAGAATTTACGGGTTCAGAATTAGCTGAAATTTTTTCTGACACAAAATTTTTGTTAGCCCCAGTGTCAATAACAAGTTTAAGGGCTTTTCCGTGTTTCATGTTAAGTTCTATGTAAGGTACGCTAGAGAGGCTTTCGTCATAAAATTTAATTGGCCTCCTTCGTAATCTTCGTCGCCATTTGTCAAGTCAGTATTGTCCTCGTCATCTTCATATATTTCGCAATTTGCGTTCTGATTTGGACACTCTTCGTAAGATTCTAAAACTTCAGTGTTAAAAAGACGTTGTTGTTTTCGTGGAATATTAGAGGAATATGCTGAATTTGGTAAGGGAGACTTTTCAGGCACGTTCATATAGTTTATATGACGTGGCTTAACGGAAGGGTCCACCTCCATTGGTATGGGTGGTTTAGGCTGAGTAGGTCTAGGTGGTGGTAAGTTCTGTGCATATTTTTGGGCTGGTGCATTATTAATACGAACTTTTTCATTTCGATTTAGATTTCTCTGTGAAAAATTTTGTTTATGAATTTTATGCATTTGATTAAGTGGTGAAGTAATGCTGTTAGAATAACGTGGGTGAAATTTAAGGCAAGAGGTATAGGCCTCAGGCAAGGTTCTAGGTTTTTGAATTGCAAGCATTCGTGAAACATCTCCATTTATTCCCCGAATAAAAACGTCCAAAACTCTGTTTCGATATGTTGAAATTAGGGCTTCAATGGTTTCACTCGAATAGTTATCTGTCTTAATTTTATTTATTATAAGAGATAATTGGTGATTTGTTCTCGCATAGAATTCGTCAATTGTGTTGTTCCTCTGTCGCATAACACTTGGTTCGTATTCCAATGTTTGGATGTCTCTTTTGTCCCCGCAACGGAATGCAGTTTTTAATCTGTTCCCAACTATCGTCAAAAATAATATAGGAAATTAAGCTGTGTCCGCGGGACCCCTAAACTTTTGACGGATATGTTGTAAGATTGCCCTGTATATTGGTTTATGCCTAACAATCTCGTAATCCCTTAATATCGATCCACATTGTGGATCCATGAAATATACTGTACAGGGTTCCCATCGCAAACTTGTAGGTCTGTTTCCGTTTGCGGTACGGGGAGTATCAGTTGTTCAGTATGGGGATGATGAATTGTCTTTTCTAAGTTGGTCATTCTATTGTTAAGAATTTTAACCTGTTCGATCTGGGCGTTTAGAGCACCAGTCAGTTGGGTTATGGCTTCTTTTATTTGTTCAACTTTTTCTGGAGAAATGTCGTTTTATTTTATGAATTATATTCTTATTCTTTTCGGCAAAGGAAATTTTAAAAGTCACACTCAGGGCACCGTGTGCGAAATTTATAATGTTTTTCTATACAATCGAGGTGGAATTTGTGTCGACAAACGCGAATAATTAAAGCTTCCTGATCGGTTAAAATTTTAAACTTACAAATAAAACAAATCGGGAGACGCTTAAAAGGAGATCCTATCATTTAAAAAATTATCAACTAAAAAAAAAATTTTTAATTTTTGATTTATGTTTTGGCAAAAATTTCTTTAGCCTTTGTTGAAAAAATATTTAAAATCTTTGATATATGTTTAGCATAAATAGCTTTATATATTTTATGATTTGTTGAAAAATACTTAAAACCTTTGATGTATTTTTAACATAATATTTTTTTTGTTTTTTTTTTCTTTTTGATTTAGTGGAAAAATATTTAAACCTTTGATATAAGCTAGCAACGCTAGGGTAATGCCCATAATAATTAACTAAGAATAGCGAATACCCCTATTAACAATTAATTTACTGTGTAGGTATCGGGTTGCTTAATTCTAATTTCTATTGGTCAATACCATGAATATTTTGTAAAAAGGTGCAGACATGCTGTCAGCATATTTTCATTTTTATTTTTATTAAAAAGCATAGACATTAAGTCAGCTTAATTAAGTATGTTAAGTATGAAACAAATAAATGAAAAAGTGCAGACATTTAGTCAGCACTTTTTATATGTGAATTTATTTTAAGTATTTAAGAAGTTGAAAAGAAAAATAAAAACATTCTTGACCGAATGGTAACAAAAGGTAGACGCGTTTTATTTAAACACGGGTACGTAGTACCCACTAAAATCGCAACTATTTAACTGGCGCCCAACGGGAAAAAAGAAATCAAATTAAATAAAATTTACATAAAAGTGTTTAAAAATTTATAAACATACTAATTCTACATAGTAGAACCCATAAAAAAATTTTTTCGTAAAAAAGAGTTTCTAAAAACAGCAATTAAAATAAAATAAAATTAACTAAATTGACTAAAAACTTACAATAATAAAAAGTTTATGCAAACAGCAATTCTACATAGTAGAAAACAATTTTTGTTTGAATAAAATAAACTCTCAAATTAAAAATAAAATATTCGTTTAAAAAAAAAAGAGACTAAAAAACTTACAATAACAAAAATCTTTATACAGACAATAATTCTACATAGTAGAATCTTAAGAAAATAATTTTGATTCGAATAAAATAAACCCTCAAATTAAAAATAAAAAAATTGTTAAAATAAGTGCAAATTTGTTTTCAACCTTTACTAATACGTTATTGGTGTGGCCGATACACCAGAGAAGGAAGGAAGGAAGATATCGGAGCGGCCAAAGCCCGATTAGAAAAACAGAAGCTAGTGTCAACAACAAACATCCATCAACATCAACCACGGCCAAATTAAGAAGCAATACTCGATATTAAAACAACAGCCATCAACGTCATCAAGATCAACTACGTCAACACCAACTTCAGACAAATTATGGAAAAATTGTAAGTACTCTTTTTGATATTTTCAAGAAAAAGTGTGTGTCCTTTCTCCGCCTGTATTTCGCGCGTAGATCATTCTGTTTTTTTTTCTCTTTCGCGTTTTTCGTAATTTTTGTACGGGAAATAACAAGCCGTTAATTTTTTTTCTCCGGTGTAATTTAAACAAAAGGTAAAAGAGTGTGCGAAACCATTAGAAACATTTTTTCCGTTTTACTAAAAACCACTAGAGCTGCCGGGAATTTTCAAATTAAGAGGAAATTTTTTTATTATTAAAGTACCATGAGTCTATCTAGGGAACAGGTTGTAGATATAGTTAGTGCCTCGGTAGAGGCATTGACCAACAATTTAGAACAGCAGGTTGCCGCTCTGGTGCAACAATTTGCACAATTGAATCCTAGAGTCGAGACCTATGAATCCGTGAAGTTAGTCGATAATAATAGGGAAAATTCCTTGGACCTCGTTAAGTCCTTACCAGAATTTAAGGGGGAAATTCAATCCTATCCGGCGTGGAGGGATGCGGTACACTTCGCCATGAACTATTATCCGGAAAATACGGAAAATTGCTATATAGCAATGGGAATTTTTAGAAATAAGATTACGGGAGCGGCGAATGCCAAACTATCATCGTTCAACACGGTCCTAAATTTTCCGGCAATTATTGCCAGGTTAGACCAATGTTACGCAGATAAGAGGTCTTTACAAGCCCTAGAAAATGAACTCAGTATACTGAGGCAAGATGTAAATTCAATTTCCGAATTCTACGACTCAGTAGACGAGCATTTAACACTAATTATAAATAAGAATAGAATGAGCTACTCCGGTAACGTAGAGGTAGCAGCTGCACTTAATGAACGTGCTAGGGACAATGCTTTGCGCGTTTTCATCTCCGGGTTACGACGGCCATTGAGCGACATTTTATTCTCTGCCAGGCCGACAGATTTGTCAACAGCTTTGGCAACTGCCCAAGAGCTGGAATCTGATCAACGACGTCAGGAATTTGCAAAAGTTTTTGCAGCAGGGGACTTTGCGAAAGCAAACCATTCTCAACAGAAGAACATTGGTAATTTCTCACCAACACACCCTGCCTATAGCCCCATACGCGAACCTAATTCCTGAATGGAAAAAAACTGTTAATATGAATTCCACACCAATGGATGTGGACCCAGGATCGTCAAAGTTTAGACGACCAACGGCCCACTCTGCCGGACAGACACAACCAACCGCCTTTTCGGCAAGACGGCAATACTCCCAGCAACCACTGCGTGACAATTTTAATAAGCGTAGATATGAAGATTCAGGGAGAACAGCTCCCGCCCCGAAGGCCCAAAGGGTTAACTATATAGAGTCAGACGATTTTCAAGAAGATTATCAGGAATATGATGAGATAACTTCTGTATTTGGGTGCGACGAGGAAGGTGAGGAGACCGAAGCAGGAGAAGAACAGCTTAATTTTTTATGGTAAAACCCCTCCTGCCCTTTGTGAAAAAGACGATTAGGGGTAGGGAACTAAGACTTTTGCTGGACACAGGGACGACGAAAAATTTTATTCAACCGATAGATTCTTTAGTTGGTATCACCTCATTGAAGCAGCCTTTCAATGTGAATTCAGTAAACGAGACGAATCTCATAGAAAAAAAATGCTAAATGGTCATATTTGGTTATATAACCACATTTTATATTTTACCTACATTAAGACACTTTGACGGAATAATTGGTTGCGATTTTCTCAAGGAAATTCGAGCTAATATAGACATAGGGAATGACGTCTTAAAATTTAAAAAGGGAAAGGTTCCCTTAACATATAGGGAAAAGGACAATGTTCACCTTATGACAATAGACAGAGACCATATACCGCCACACATTAGGAGCAAGTTCGAAGGAATTTTATTATTGAATTCGAATGCATTTGCAGATTCAAACAGATCTTTACCGTTCAACACGAATGTGAGGGCCAATATACGAACTAGCACGGACGAACCTATCTACAGTAGATCGTATCCATACCCGGTATCGATATCCGATTTTGTTAATAAGGAAATAGGCTCACTTCTGAAGGATGGTATTATTAGGAAATCGTCCTCTCCTTACAACTCACCGATACACGTGGTAGGAAAGAAGGGTACCGACGAACTCGGCAACGCGAATCACAGGTTGGTAATTGACTTCAGGAAATTGAACGACAAAACCATTGATGATAGGTATCTTATGCCGGACATATCGATAATTCTGTCGAACTTAGGGAAATCAAATTTTTTTTCGACATTGGATCTCAAGTCAGGTTTTCACCAGATATTGCTAGATGAAAACGATAGGCAGAAAACACCTTTCGGGGTTAACAATGGTAAATACGAATTTTGTAGATTACCATTTGGCCTGAAAAATGCACCGAGCATCTTTCAAAGGGCCATAGATGATGTCCTACGCGAGGAGGTGGGCGTAACATGCCAAGTTTATATGGAAGATATTATCATTCATTCACCGGACGAGTATAGCCACCTTGAGCACGTGAACACCATAATGGGAAAACTCGAGAGGGCCGGTATGAGAATCTCGCCTGGGAAATCAAAATTCTTCAGAACGCAAGTTAGCTTCCTGGATTTTGTTGTGACAAGAGACGGTATAAGAACATGTCCCGAAAAGGGTAAAACAATATTGGAGTTCGCGACCCCATGTAACTTGAAGGCCCTTAGATCATTTTTAGGCTTGTCGGGGTATTACAGAAAGTTCGTCAGCGACTATGCGAGAATCGCTAAACCTGTGACAAAGTACCTTAGGGGTGAGAATGGTCACGTAGCAGCTAAGAGCTCCAGGAATATTAAAATTAACCTCGATGCAGAAGCCCTGTCGGCCTTTGATAGACTAAAGAAGATACTCGCATCAGAGGATGTCTTGTTGGCATACCCTGATTATGGCGATATATTCGAGCTCACAACGGACGCATCGTCAGTTGGTCTGAGAGCCATTCTATCACAAAAGGGAAGACCCATAACCATGATATCTAGAACACTTTCAGCCGCTGAGGCAAACTATGCTACGAACGAAAGGGAATTACTTGCGATAGTCTGGGCCCTGAAGAACCTTAGACACTTTCTATATGGAATCTCTGGTATCCATATTTATACCGACCACCAACCACTTACCTTCGCTATATCAGATAAGAACCCAAACTCTAAGATGAAGAGATGGAGAGCGTTTATAGAGGAATTTTCGCCAAAGATTTTTTTACAAACCCGGAAGGGAAAACGTGGTGGCGGTTCCTCTTTCGCGACAGTATGTTAATCAAATGTCAGATGATGACGATCAGACTGTCCATAGTGAAATATCATCAACCAACGTTATTAGATCTATAAAATTTCCAGTTAATCAGTTTAAAAATCAATTTTTGATATCAAAGGGTAATCACTGCTCCAAGGTCAGAAAGATAATCTTCCAACGATTTTTAAGACATATAATAGTCTATGACACCATTGATAGCCTCTTGGGCTATTTGAGAGACACTGTGGATGTGACAGGTACAAATGCCATTTCATGCGATCTCCCAACACTAGCGGAGTTTCAGGATCGCCTTATTACAGAATTTCCATCTACCAAGTTTATTCACACCGAAAAAGTAGTGATGGACATCATCCGAGAAGATGATCAGTGGGAGATAGTGACTACTGAGCACAATCGGGCTCACAGGTCAATGCAGGAAAACTTCGGACAGATAATAGGGGAATACTATTTTCCGGGAATAAAGAGGAGATTAAAGTATGTTATCGCAAATTGTAGGATATGCAAGGAAAATAAATATCTGCGAAAACCACAAAATATTGGAATAGCTGAGACACCTATTCCCACCTATCCCGGGGAAATACTCCACATGGATATTTTGATCACGAACAAACAGTATTTTCTAACTTGTTTAGACAAATTGTCTAAATTCGCAATCGTGATACCTATAAATTCTAGATCTACCGTCGATATCAAGTCAGCCTTATTCCAGATTATGAATAGGTTCGGAAAAGTAAAGCTGATTGTCTCAGACAATGAAAAAGCATTCCGATCGAACGCAATCGGTACCTTCCTTAGGGACCACTTTAACACAGAACAATTTTTCGTCCCACCAATGCATAGTAAGAGCAACGGCCAAGTAGAGAGATTCCACTCCACCCTTTTGGAAATTACGAGATGCATTAAAGCTCAACAGAGTATAGCTGACACTACTGAGCTTATACTCCTTTCACAGTAAAGTACAATGATACGATTCATTCACGGGGAAAAAGCCACTTAATATTATTAACGAGTTTGACAATAACACATTGATCAAGGTTGAGGAATGCTTACGTGTCGCACAACACAGAACCTTGGTTGGGAATAACAAGGATACGTCTAATAAGGTCTACCACCCTGGGGAAATCATCTTTGTTAGGAGGAATAAAAGGTTGGGAAATAAATTTCACAAAGTTTATACAGAGGGAATAATCGAGCGGGATCTTGGTACAACCGTCATGATTGATGGGAAAAAGGTCCATAAAAACAACCTTAGGTGATTTATTGTACTCTTAATTTTTTTCTCTTCTCTTCATATTATTTTTTTCTCTTTCTTTTCTTAAATATTTTTTTTAGAATATTTTTTGTCTGCTTGCCATGGGTCTCGGCAAGGATTATAGAATACGATTATTTGATACATCGGACAAATCTAACAGAATACGAATTCATAATACAGGAGAATGAGGAACTTCTCAATAACTTATCGGACGCTAGAGAGACAAGTATGATACGAGAACAGATGAGGGAAATTAACCGATTATTAGGAACCTTACGCATGAACAAACGACATGCTAGATCACTTGATTTCCTGGGATCTGCTCTAAAATTCGTTGCGGGTACATCCGACCGTAGTGACATGGACCTACTAACAGCAGGGGAGGAAGCGTTAGTCAGAAACAACGATAAGCAGACGGCGATAAACTCAGCCCTACAGGACAGAATCAATGAATTGACGGACAGGATAAATTTAATGCAGGATCGTAAATCAAGTAACGCCATTGGAGAGGATGAATTAATCCTTTTCGAACTTATAGCTTCAAGAAACGGCGAAGTTATTTCATTTCTTAATGGTCTCGCCCTGTCGATAATTTTGGCAAAGGAAAATATTGCAAACCCAGCAATTTTTGACAGCATGACTTAGGACACACGCTTGAATCAAGAAGAGTACCCATTAGAATAAGTAGTATCCTAAGAGCTAGTAATGTTAGCGTTTTACAAGACAAAAATTGCATTTATAATATTGTTAAATTTCCGGTATTGACCACTTTTTGAAAACTTTTAAAAGTATATCCCGTCATTCATAACAATTTAGTAATAAAATTAGAATTAGATCAGGCCTCGAAATGTCGCGATCATACCTCCCCCATAAATGATTGCACAATCGTCGGATCATCAAAAATTTGCCGTGAAGCCGAGCAACCATGCCTTTCACAGCTATTGAACAACAACACAACTTTTTGTCAAACACAGTCAGCAGAACATATTCCACCAGTACAATGGGTATCCGAAGGATCGTTACTCCTAAACAACGTCCACAATACTGACGTAGCTGAGGGAGAACCCATTAAATTAAATGGCACACTGCTAATTATATTTACAGGCAATATAACAGCCAATGGAACCGTTTATAATAATAACCATAACGGACAATGGAGAAATGTAGAGCCGCACCCACCAAAAAGGCTAAATGTTATAAAAAAAAAACTAACCATAAAGTGAAGCTAACACTACCGTATTTACACAAAATAAATCTTGAAACTTACGAATTGGTATCCGGTGTGCGGGAACATTTGGTGGCTCATAAGGCCGTTATAAGTTCGTTGGCCATTGCAATGCCAGGCATAATATGGCTAACCTACTATATGCGCGGAAATAAGAAAACCAAACAAGTTGACATGGAATACATCATCGAGCAGATAAGGTCAAAGCAGGGACGCTCCGACATTTAAAGAGGGAGAAGTTAGCAACGCTAGGGTAGTGCCCATAATAATTAACTAAAAATAGCGAATACCCCTATTAACAATTATTTTACTGTGTAGGTATCGGGTTGCTTAATTCTAATTTCTATTGGTCAATATCATGAATATTTTGTAAAAAGGTGCAGACATGCTATCAGCATATTTTCATTTTTATTTTTATTAAAAAGCATAGACATTAAGTCAGCTTAATTAAGTATGTTAAGTATGAAAAAAATAAATGAAAAAGCGCAGACATTTAGTCAGCACTTTTTATATGTGAATTTATTTTAAGTATTTAAGAAGTTGAAAAGAAAAATAAAAACATTCTTGACCGAATCGTAACAAAAGGTAGACGCGTTTTATTTAAACACGGGTACATAGTACCCACTAAAATCGCAACTATTTAACTTATATTTGTAAATAAATTTTCTTATATAAATTTTCCTATATACTTTTTTTATATTTAATTTAGTTATTGTTGAAAAATATTTAAACCTTTGGTATATTTTTAACATAAATTTTTCTATATTTTATAGAAACAATAAAATAAATATAATAAAAAAATGTTTTGCTTACAGCAGTGTGAAGATCAGCATAGTTGTTGGACGGCCAGTAGAATCCTTTTTGATGATTGGCTATCTACTCGGGTGCGGGTGACGTCACGATGTGATATCCTCTTTTTATTGAGTATTTTACGCAGCACCTTTCTTTTCGTAATCTGCGAGTCCTTTTTCTTGTATAAAAGGATTCGCTGAGTTAACTTTAAAATTTGTTCTTATTTTAAATGTTCCGGGATTTTTGTCACTTTGAAACGTTCAGTTTTAAGAATTTTGACTAAAAATTTGTTTTTAAAGGTTCCGTAATTTTTAGGATTTTTGTCACTTTAAAACGATTAGATTTAAAGATTTTCACTTAAAATTTGTTTTTGAAGGTTCTGTAATTTTTAGTATTTTTGTCGCTTTAAAAATGTTCAGATTTAAGGATTTTCACTTAAAAAATTTTTTTTAAAGGTTCCGTAATTTTATAGGATTTTTGTCACTTTTATTTTTATCTTGCACTTTGAACTTTTTTTTTATCCTTCCTCAGGCTTTGATTTTTGTCTCGGGCGCCAGTTATGGGGTTTCGATTATTGATTGAAACGCGTAGTTTGCTGCTGTTAATTAAACTCAATGTTTGCTTTATTTTGTCTCTTATATACAAATTTAATAAATAATAATAAATTTTGCTTGCAGTTTACATTTTTTTTTATTATAACTGATTCTACTTAATAATTTTTGTTTATGGTTTACATTGTTTATAATAATTGACTTTACTTATTTAAATTTGTTTACGATAATTGCTTTTGCTTACATTCTACTTAATTTAGATTACAATACTTTTTGCTTATGATTTACATTTTTTATAATAATTTATTTCGCAACAAATTTTGTTTATGATTTATATTTTAATGACAATTGATTTTATTTACTTTTATTTCGTTCATAATGTTTGCTTACACACATTTTATTAATTTGGTTTCACAATATTTATTGACCTATTTTAAAGGTAAGTGTAAAATGTGTCTAAGCTTAAATACTGAGTGCGTCGACCTAATTTGTTAGGTGTGTTCACCAGAGTATAATAACTCCCCCCTTTTTAAGCATCAGCATCCCGCTGATTGAGCAGGGAAAAAAATTTGTGGATAATTTACTTTGATTTCAGGGAAGTTGGTTGAACTTGGGAACCGTATATTCTGTTGATGGTTCTTACATTTGGAATAAAACTTAATTGTTAATATTACGGAGAATACAAAAAAAAAGCAATGCGAAATTGTAAGTTATGGAAATTATGCCCTTATATGAGAGATTCTCTAAATGTTTACTGTTTTTCAAGTGAAGATGATAGAGATATTGTAAGTCTTATTTGATTTCTTTTTCTGTCAGATTACTCTGGGGTATTGGTGGAAGGATTTGTGTGGAGGTTGTTTGCCAATTTGAATATTCGACGTTGTTAAGAGTGATTGTTTCATTAAAAAAATTTACGATAAATGTACCATTTAGGATTTGTGAAGTGTTGGTGTACGTAATGTTTCCGATATAATTTGTAAGAAATATTGTGCCTTCAAGTATAAGTTCAGTTATTGGTTTGTTCTCCATTTGGTATTCACAAGGTGCATTTCCCCCATTAAGTATATTAACAATACAATGATTTGAATCTAATTTTTCAACTTGGTCTTCTTTGCAGATTGTTACGTCCTCAATTACTAGGCACTTTCCGTTAATTCCGTATTTTTTTGTATGGGATACAAGCAAGTTAGTGAATTCAAGATATAGTCTTTTGTTGTTGTTGACTGTTGAACGTAGAATTATGTTATTGAACAAAGTGTCCTCTGTCTGTGGTAGAGAAATAATATATAGGAGAAGAGAATCCTTTATGACCATTGAAGGTTCTGCGAATTGAAGGGTTTGCAGTTCGTTTTTAAAAGGGAGTGTTTCAGTTTGAGAGACTATGTTTGCAGTATCACCCTTGTTGAAAACTTGAGAATGCACTATACCACTTTTCGCAAGCTGACTTGCCATCACTATCTGAGCTATTTTATCTTTTACCAATCCTAGCTTGTTAAAGAGTGTCTGTGCGTATTTGGTAGTATCGTCCGTATTTACGTCGGTTATTATTCTGTTGCAATCGTCTAGTAGATTATTAGTTATCTTTATTAGGTGTTCGTTGATGGTGTATTGTTTGTTATTATTATCTATAATGTCGTCTGTTCGGCTGAGAATCTTGTCCCAATCAGCAGCATCAGGGTTACCTGTTATCCATATTTGTTGAGTTTCTGACATGAAGTTGGTCCAAAAGGTTATCTATTTTAGTAATTTGGTGCTCTATTTGCAGGCGCAATGTTCCTGTGTCTCTTATTTGATAGCGAGCTATTGTTTTAATGTCTGTGACGATTTTTTGATATTCTTCCAGGTTGATAGTGTATATTATTCTGTAATTCCCAGTGCTGATTTTCCCAATACCTTGTTTTATTGTTACTAGTGGGTTGTTGTACTCATAGACATCTACAATTACATTTGTCCCGTATATTATGAATCGGAAAAATAAGTTTTAATTCTTGAGATGGGACATGTGAATTCCCTTGTTGTCAGTGGTAGTAATTGTAACGTTATTATCTTTTCCAACAATTTGTTTTACGAATAAAGGTTTGTCTTTTGCCTTAATCTGTTTGTTGTTTTTTCGAAAACTATATCTCCGGAATTTTATTTTTTGGCTTCTTCTTTTTAGCATTCTGTCTGTAGAGCTAAATTTTCTGATTCCTAGGTATTTCATTCTTTAGATCATTATTAACTATTTCCTTAAAGTTGGCTTGATTTTGATAATTGATTCTCTCAGTTCGACCAAAAAATATATCAGCGGGTTCCTTCTTTGTGACGGAGTATACCGTGTTGTTGTACCTACCTACCGTTATAGTAATTAATTCCTTGATTTATTGATTTATTTATTATATGAAAGAATTTGACGTATTAAGAGAACTTATCGACACATGTAATAAATTTTTCCCCTTGCATTTCCAGTATGTCAATATGCAATATTTCTGTAGGGTATGGCGGAATTGGAGTTGGTTATAATTCCGGGTTTGGAGGATGTTGCAAACTTCACATGATTTAGTGAATGCTCTGATTAGTTTTCCCATTTTTCGAAAGTAATATTTTTCCAAAATTTGAATTTTGTTTTCCTCAGAGTTTCTATGAGCTCGTTTGGGCTCATTTTGGATAACTAGAAATTGTTGTTCATCGGTTTTAATATCCTCTACTAATCTTTGTGCGATTCTTATTCGAAATGTAGAGAAATTATTTTTACAGACTTCTTGCAACAAAACAAGGTTTTTTCAGGAATTTTAATCCCATTCAATACAATTTTTCCTTTAGTATTTGCGTCAATGTATTTAGAAAATTATTTGGTTTCTAAAAACGTTTATTGAAGCTTCACAGTGTGGTATGAGAAGGGTGCTGTCTTCTTCGGCACTGTGTTGAGAATTATCATTGGCCGATGACAACGTATTGATTTCGGGTGGTAACCTAGAAAGCGCGTCAGCTACAACATTTGTTCTTCCGGGTTTATAGGTTAGTTTATAATTATGTTCCTCTATTCTGGCCTTCCATCTCTTAAGTTTTGCATTGTTGTTGGCATTACTTAAGGCAAATGTTAATGGCTGGTGATCTGTTAGGATCTTTATTTCCTTAGCTCCATAAAGGTAGGAACGAAGCTTGTCAAGAGACCATAATATAGCCAACATTTCTTTTTCGATGGTGGAATAATTTTCTTCTGTTTTGTAAAGAGATCTTGAAAGATAAATTATAGGCCGATCTTTACCCACTTCCCTTTGAGATAGGACGGCTCCTATTGCGTAATTTGACGCATCGGTCGTGAGAATGAAAGGTTTCCCAAAATCTGGAAAGATTAAAATTTCTGATGAAACATGTAGTTCCTTTAGATCATTAAATGATTTTAGAGCCTTATTGTCCAATGCTGTCGCAGTCTTTTTAGATTGGTTGGCTTTAATTTACGCATATATCCCTCTCGTTAAGTTCGTTAGAGGTTTGGCTACTTCAGCGAAATCTTTTATAAACCTTCTGTGGTAAGATGCTAGTCCAAGAAAGCTTTTTAGGTCTTTGGCGGTGGAATACGTTGTACTGCAATAATCTTAGCGGGATCAGGCTGTATACCAGCCTAGGATACAACGTGGCCAAGAAATTCTATACTTGTTCTCAAGAACTTAGATTTTTTAAGATTTATTTTGAGACTATTCTTATCAAGTAAAGAAAATACTTCCTTAAGATTTTGTATGTGTTCCTCTCTGTTTTTACCGAAAACGTTGATATCATCTATGTACCCAACAATGGGTGAAGTACATCATTCATCATTCGCTGGAATATTGCAGGTGCATTTTTTAGACCAAAAAACAGTTTCAGAAATTCAAATTTACCGTTGTTTGCGGAGAAGGCAGTTTTCTCTCATTTTTATCTGATGGAATCCGGAGGTCAAGTCAAGAGTGGTTAAAAACTTGCTTTCCCCCAAGTTAGAGAGTGTACTGTTAATGTCGGGAATGGGATACGCATCCGAAATTGTTACCGCGTTCAATCTTTTAAAATCTATAACTATCCTGTATTGTTTTTCGCCATTTGGTTTGGGTTTTTTCTACAATCCTTAAGGGTGAGTTATAGGGACTTTTTGATGGCCTTATTATGCCGTCTTCGATCATCTTTGAAATTTGCTTTCCAGATCTAAGATGATTTGGATATGGGTATGATTTGGTGTAGATTGATTCGTCGATTGACGTTCTTATCTCTGCACGAACATTAGTCTCAATAGTTCCACAATCAGATACTGGTCCAAATAGTGTAGCATTTTCATTTACTAGATTTTCGATATCTTTTTCTTCGTGTTGAATGAATTTAATATTATTAACCTGCGTAGAAATCTTCGCCTTGAGATCAATTTTTATATTGTCGAGTAGTTGCAAAACGTGATTTTTCATATCTATTATGGCTGCTAGCTCTTTAAGGGTGTCGTCGCCTATAATGGCATCAAATGATTGTAGTACAGGAAGTACAAAAAAATTAGATTTTTTTCTATTCCCAGACTTTTAAAGAATTTTGCCGTTACTTTTCGAGTGATAGGAAATTCACCTGCTGGTGAATGAATTTTAAATTCGAAATTTACGGGTTCAGAGTTAACTGAAATTTTTTCTGACACAAATTTTTGTTAGCCCCAATGTCAATTAGAAATTTAAGGGCTTTTCCGTGTTTCATGTTAAGTTCTATGTAAGGTACGCTAGGGAGGCTTCGTCATAAAATTTAATTGGTCTCCTGCGTAATCTTCGCCGCCATTTGTCAAGTCAGTATTGTCCTCGTCATCTTCATATATTTCACAATTTGCGTTCTGATTTGGACACTCTTCGTAAGATTCTAAAACTTCAGTGTTAAAAAGACGTTGTTGTTTTCGTGGAATATTAGAGGAATATGATGTAAAAATCTACTCCACCATCATAAACAATGAAGACTGTATACGTCTCGAGTCTGACTTAAATAGCTTCTACAAATGGTGCAATGTCAACTTATTGGAATTAAATCTAAAAAAATGTCAGTCTATGACCTTCTCTAGATATTCGCCATCTTCGAACGACTATGTCATCCATAACACAAAACTAAACTCAGTTGAATCGTTCATAGATTTGGGAGTTCATTTTGATAAAAGACTAAGTTTTAATTCTCACGTAACAATGACTGTTAATAAGGCAAATGGTGTTTTATCTTTTATAAAGCGTTGGGCAAAGGAATTTAATGATCCTTATATAACAAAAAATCTATTCACCTCTTTGGTCAGGCCGATACTTGAATACGCATCAGTAATCTGGGATAAACAGTACAATGTTTTCATAAAAAACTTAAATCAGTTCAGAAACAATTCTTACTATTTTGTCTTCGATATCTTGAGTGGAATGCGGAATTGAGTCTTCCACCGCATCACAGTCGTTTGGCTCTAATTAAGCTTCCAACTTTGAAAAGTAGAAGGATCATTTCTAATATAATATTCTTCCTCAACCTGGTTCATGGTAAAATTGATTCTGAATGCCTTCTCGGAAAAATTTGTATAAATGTCCCTAACACACAACTGCGATCGTATGAGCCGGTTTACCTGAATTTCCACAGATCAAATTTCATTAATTTCGATCCATTCCGAAGAATTTGCACCGAAGTGAACAGACACTATGCTTTAATTGATTTATCCGATGATATTGATGTTATTAAAAGAAGATTAACGACATATTTGAACTCTAATGATTATGTTTATAACTGTATTTAAAGTCGGTATTATTTTTCTAAAATATTTTTGTAAATATTGCTCAGCTGTTGCTTTATTGTAGCTGAATTAAATAAATAAATAAACTAATAAAAAAAAAAAAATGGTGAATTTGGTAAGGGAAACTTTTCAGGCATGTTCATATAGTTTATATGACGTGACTTAACGGAAGGTGTTGGTAAGGTAAGGTGTTGGTAAGTTCGGTGCATATTTTTGGGCTGGTGCATTATAAATACGAACTTTTTCATTTCGATTTAGATTTCTCTGTGAAAAATTTTGTTTATGAATTTTATGCTATTGATTAAGTGGAGGAGTAATGGTGTTAGAATAACGTGGGTGAATGGAAGTATTTGTAAAATATAAGTTCTGAAATTCAAGGCATGAGGTATAGGCCTCAGGCAAGGTTCTAGGTTTCTAAATTGCAAGCATTCGTCAAAACGTCCAGAGCTCTGTTTCGATATGTTGAAATTAGGGCTTCAACGGTTTCACTTGAGTAGTTATCTGTCTTAATTTTATTTATTATAAGAGATAATTGGTGATTTATTCTCGCATAGAATTCGTCAATTGAGTTGCTCCTCTGACGCATAACACTTAGTTCGTATTCCAATGTTTGGATGTCTCTTTTGTCCCCGTATTGTAAGGATAAGCAGTTTTTTATCTTTTCCCAACTATTATAGGAAATTAATGCTGTGTCTGCGCGACCGCTAACCTTTTGAGGGATATGTTGGAAGATTGCCCTCTATATTGGTTTATGCCTAACAATCTCGTAATCCCTTAATATCGATTCCACATTATGGATCCATGAAATATACTGTACAGGGTTCCCATCGAAAACTTGAAGATCCGTTACATAGTCTGGGAGTTTCCTTATATCTTGTAGGTCTGTTTCCGTTTGCGGTACGGGGAGTATCAGTTGTTCAGAATGGGGACGATGAATTGTCTTTTCTAAGTTGGACATTCTATTGTTAAGAATTTAGCCTGCTCGATCTGGGCGTTTAGAGCACCAGTCGGTTGGTTATGGCTTCTTTTATTTGTTCCATTTTTTCTGCAGAAATGTCGCTTTGTTTTATGAATTATATTCTTACTGTTTTCGGCAAAGGACATTTTAAAAGTCACACTCAGGGCATCGTGCGCGAAATTTGTAATGTTCTTCTATACAATCGAGGTGGAATTTTTGTCGATAAACGCGAATAATTAAAGCTTTGTGATCGGTTAAAATTTTAAATTTACAAATAAAACAAATTGGGAGACGCTACCATTTAAAAAATTATCAATTAAAAAAAATTTTTAAATTTTTGATTTATGTTTTGGCAAAAATTTCTTTATTCTTTGTTGAAAAAATATTTAAAATCTTTGATATATATTTAGCATAAATTTCTTTATATATTTTATGATTTGTTGAAAAATGCTTAAAACCTTTGTTGTATTTTTATCATAATTTTTTTTTTTTTTTCTTCTTTTTGATTTAGTTTTCTAAATAATTTGATATATTTCTAAATAAATTTTCCTATATAAATTTTCGTATATACTTTTTATATTTAATTTAGTTATTGTTGAAAAATATTTAAAACTTTGATATATTTTTAACATAAATTTTTATATAGAAACAATAAAATAAATATAATAAAAACAAGTTAAATTCGGCTGTGCCGAATCTTTGATACCCTCCACCTCGGTTTGAGTGTTGATAATAAATGTAAATGAAAAAGTAAACAATTTGTTAAACTTAATACCCAATTATTTCAGCAAATTCTTTGGGTTGGTTTTCGTCTTTTCTATTATTTCGGATTTATTTCGGTGTTTGCTTTTTGGTCATCGTGGTTGCTGATCGGCATGCATTTAGGTTATATACTATATGCATGCGTTTCCGGTTATATGACATAACATCTCGTTTAATTTAGTTTTTGCTAATTAAATAGCTCGCCCTAACCCTCATTGCAAAGGTAATGGTTGTGTAGGGTGGCTATATGCATCAAATCGTGCTAATTGGAGATGGCTGTATAGTTTCTTTTAACAGGCCAAACATTTCTTCATTGCGGCCATATAGGTCGGATGGAGTAACAAAATAATAACCAAAAAAAAAACTCTCTCAATTTTTTTATTAAAATATTGCCATATTTGGAAAACATAGAGAATTAATTTATAATAATAAATATTCAAATTAGGGATGCCAAACTCAAAAAACCAAATGTCCCAAACATTTTAAATAAAATAATTTGTTCTCTTTATTTTCTGAAAAACTTCAAATTTTCATCCAAAAATAAATTGTGAAAATTTATATATAAAAAATAACATTCTCATCAAATTGCGTTTATTTATGTTACAGTTTTTATGTTCGCAATTCTTAAATATCATTTGACGTTTTCTAAAATTCATTGAATTTAAATTAATGTTTTCTGTAGTGTGATTCTGTAAATTTCAACGATCCGACAATCGCAAAATATATCGACAGCTATTGTTGTTTGCACTAAGGATTAAGTGATTCACTAAGTCAAATCTATTTTTCTATTTATTTAAATTGTAAACGAGTGGCATCTCTGTCAAAATAAGCGAAAAACACAAAGAAGAATGGAAAAAAACAAATTACTTCGTGTTTGACAGGATGATTTTATATTTATGTTTAATATCTTTATTTTTTTATTAATATTTCTGTGTATTTATTTGAAAATGGAATAATGAATTGAATATGCTATTTAATTTTTTTTATTTATATAAAAAAGTTTTTTAATTAAATCAAAATATTTTCACAATTTTATGATTTTTATTTATGTATGGTGACATTTCAACCTAAAAATTTAAGTTTTTATCGATTGAATAAACAACACAAAAATGGTTGTCGTTTAGATAACAACAACAGCTGGCTTTAACAATAGCGAATATCGTTTAAAAATTTTACTGATAATTTTCAAATTTTCTTTTTTTTAACGATTCGACTATCGTTAAAAGAAGTTACTGAATCGCGGTACATTCTCCTGAATGTCAATATTTTTTTTAAATGTAAAAATTTTTTAAATGTAAACATAGGTATTTGGTGTTTTTTTTTTTTGAATTTCAATTTGTGTTTAACGAATAAAATTTATATATTAAAGATGCAATTATAATTTCCGACGTTTGATATGATTTTCTGAAATTCAATTAATTGTAATTTATAATTGGAAATTTTTAATTCCAGTTTTTAGAATTGATATTTTCTTAAATTTGAATGGAAAATTTAAAAAGTGCAATTTTGTATTTATGTGAATAATAATGCTTTAGTAATTATAAACAATTTTTAAAAATTAGATGTAATCGCAATCAGATATTTTGTAGGTAAAGCAGAATAATAATTCTATATAACTATGTAGAACTGTTTTGAAAGCAAAAAACTCATTGATGAACTAGGTAACTCTATTTTGTAAAGACAACAAAAAGTTGATATGCCAAACTTATGTTCATATTTGTAAAAGAATAATGCAAATACGTATGAAATAAAAGACCAGCCCGTGTATACTCTTAACATTGTTCTGTATGATATCCAGTTGAAAATATTAACATTCATGTTAAAATAGAAATAACTATTGCAAAACTAATTAGAACAAACAAAAATTGTGGCGCCATCTACTGTGGCATAGTCACGCTGAGCACGCTAATGCAAAAGAAATGTATTTTCCCCACAACAAAATATTGCAGAATTTTATATAAATAAAATAATATACCGACTTAGTTCTAACATGCAGTTGTTATGGATATACATATATAATATATGTATATTATTTGTATTATTAAATATGTTTATATAAATTTATAAATAAATTTATACGTAAAATTTTTTTTTGCTATATTTACATTGTTTTTTTTTTTTTTATTAACAACTAGGTATTTTAGCATTATTTGCTTTAGATGTTGGTGAATTTTTACTCCCTTTATATTAACTCGTAGTGCCTGCTTGTCGAAAAAATTTTGGATCGATTTTAACCAATTTCCCGTTAGCCATTCGATCTGAAATTTTGCAGGCAGGCTCGTGGTAATAACAGAAATAATCTAACAAAGAGTGATGCCAAAACAATGTAAACTTTTAAATTTTTCTACCAGAGTTAATAAAAAAATGTACAGTGTTAGTTTTTATTATATTATTACCACAACGACCACAAAATCAACATGTCAAGCTATGACAACAACACAACATTTAGAATAACAACAAGAACAATATAGAAACATCATGTTTTTAATTTTTTTTTTACTTTTTCAGAGATTTCCCTGGACCTGTTCCACCGATTTTCATGATTTTTGAAATAGAAATCTTCCCATGAATTTGGTGAATCATTCTCACTAAAAATGATCAATGTAGCTGTACTATTCAGGGCGTGATCGTGACAAGAACAACATAAAAAATTTATATTTTTTCAAGACTTTTTTTAGTTTTTCATTCAAATCTCGGGCCCTAATCGACCGATTTGGACGATTTTAAATAGCGAACTTTTCAGGATGTTAAAGAATCATTTTTTGTGTCAACGAGCACACTAGCTGCCCGATTGATGCCGTCATCGTGATTTCCACAGACGGACAGACGGACATCGCTATATCAACTCCGGTTGTTATAAGGATTACAAATATATATATTTTATGGGGTCCAAAATTTTTTTTCTAATTATTACAAACGGAATGACAAACTTATATATACCCTCTGCACACTGGAGTGGAGGGTATAAAAATGTTTTGCTTACAGCAGTGTGAAGATCAGTATACTTGTTGGACGGCCAGTAGAATCCTTTTTGATGGGTGGCTATCTACTCGGGTGCGGGTGACGTCACGATGTGATATCCTCTTTTTATTGAGAATTATACGCAGCACGTTTCTTTTCGTAATCTGCGCGTCCTTTTTCTTGTATAAAGGGATTCGCTGAGTTGTCTTTAAAATTTGTTCTTATTTTAAAGGTTCCGGAATTTTTGTCACTTTGAAACGTTTAGATTTAAGGATTTTTACTTAAAATTTGTTTTTGAAGGTTCCGTAATTTTTAGGATTTTATTCGCATTAAAAATGTTCAGATTTAAAGATTTTCACTTAAAATTTGCTTTTAAAGGTTCCGTAATTTTATAGGATTTTTGTCACTTTTATTTTTATCTTGCACTTAGAACATTTTTTTTATCCTTCCTCAGGCTTTGATTTTCGTCTCGGGCGCCAGTTATGGGGTTTCGATTATTGATTGAAACGCGTAGTTTGCTGCTGTTAATTAAACTCAATGTTTGCTTTATTTTGTCTCTTATATACAAATTTAATAAATAATAATAAATTTTGCTTGCAGTTTACATTTTTTTTTAATATAACTGATTCTACTTAATAATTTTTGTTTATGGTTTACATTGTTTATAATAATTGACTTTACTTATTTAAATTTATTTCGCAATAAATTTGTTTACAATAATTGCTTTTGCTTACTTACATTCTACTTAATTTAGATTTCAATACTTTTTGCTTATGATTTACATTTTTTATAATAATTTATTTCGCAACAAATTTTGTTTATGATTTATATTTTAATGACAATTGATTTTATTTACTTTTATTTCGTTCATAATGTTTGCTTACACACATTTTATTAATTTGGTTTCACAATATTTATTGACCTATTTTAAAGGTAAGTGTAAAATGTGTGTAAGCTAAAATACTTAGTGCGTCGACCTTATATATTAGGTGTGTTTACCAGAGTACAATAACTTGCATATATATTTTTCCTTTTAATTTTAAGGTTTTGTGTTTTTATTTTTATAAAATTCCATTTAACACATACCTTGATATATTTATTTTGTAAAAAATACCTGCTTTGGTGATTATTTTATTTTATATTTTTTTATGTGTGAATTTTGAAGTGTGCGAAGTTAGCCCCCATTTTTGAAATCAATTTTTTGAAGATTGTTCTGAATTGTTCTAGGATTGTTCTACAATGTTCCAAAACTATGAGATTCCAACATGTAATTTGTACCGGTAAATCGAAAAAAACCAATTTTAAGCTTTGCCCCCCACTTTTGGAAAAAAAAAAATTTGGCGGTTGTTCTAGGTTTTTCTAGTTGTTCTAAACATTGTTCCAAAATAGATATGTCGCAAACCGTAACGTACACAAATGACAACGAAAAACATTTTTTCCACGATTGCGAAGTTAGCCCCCCCATTTTTGGAAATAAAATTTTTTGAAGATTGTTCTGAATTGTCCTAGGATTGTTCTACATTGTTCCAAAACGATGAGTTTCTAAAATTTAATTTGTAGCGGTAAATCGCAAAAACGAAGTTTAAGCTTTGCCCCCCACTTTTGGAAAAAAACAAAATTTTGGCGGTTGTTCTAGTTGTTCTAAACATTGTTCCAAAATACATATGTCGCGAACCGTAACGTACGCAAATGAGAACGAAAAACATTTTTTCCGCGATATCAACGTTATTAAACGATATCAATATTTTTATGCAACACGAAAGTTAACGTATAGATTCCAAAATTTCATCCCCATTGTTTATACATATTCTTATATTCAATTTTTATTTTGAATATCAAAAAGAAATGCGTTACTTTGCTATTGCTCATTTTTTGTTTGTGTAAAAACAAGTTCATTTTAATTTTATGTTAACATAGCATTACTAAGTTCATTCATCTGTTTTTTGTTTTTACGTGAAAACAATTTTATTTAATTTTATGTTAACATGGCATTAATAAGTTTGTTCCTCTGTCTTGTTTTTAGGTGAAAACAATTTTATTTTATTTTTTATGTTAACACAGCATTAATAAGTTCATTAGTCCAATGACCAAAATAAAATATTGCAGCAATAGCGTCATCGATTTAAACAAACAATTTCTTTGCTTATGTTGTATTAATGTTGAATTAAAGAGAATGGCAATTTTAGTAAAATTAGTATATAGGTATGAAATTTTAAATGAAAAGGATATTCTTGTTTTGCAACCCGAAGCGTAGAGTTTAATTTAAACGGAAAGACACGGTTTAAGTGCCGATTGTTTTACCAAAGAAAAACTACATTCAATTCAGTTTATGTGCTGATATTGAAAACGATTTTATAATTTCGCAACTCAGTGAATTGAACATTTTTTGTGACTCCGACGTGATCCTGTAACAAGGTGCAGGACCTAACAATTATTTGGAGCCGCAGCAAGGAGCCAAAATCATCAGGACATCTATTGTCCACAGCAAATTTGACAAAATCATCAGGACATCAATTGTCCACAGCAACTTTAACAAAATCATCAGGACATCAATTGTCCACCGCAACTTTAACTAAATCATCAGGACAACAATTGTGCACAGCAACTGTAACAAAATCATCAGGACATCAATTGTCCTTAGCAGCTTTGACGACATTAACAGGACATCTAGTATTTACCTCAACCTTGGTTCAACAGCTTTCAAGTCAATATCAGCAGGACCCACACCAGGATTTGATCAACAACAACTATCGCTACGGCTACAGTAACACAATTAATAGATTCACTTTTAAAAACAGATAAATGCATTCAAGCAATCATCCGAAATGTTAAAAAGGATTCTGCGGACAGGAAAACAACCGCAAAATACTATGAAGAACGTATACGGCGTATACAAGAGGCTTGGAGTCAGTTTGAAGACCAGAACTCTGAATTGCGCATGCTGGTCGACGCTCAAAGGTTGAGAACGGAACACGAATATTTTACGGAAAATTATTCGAAAATCAATGACGTAGCAACCTCGTATCTAAAATTATTTACTACAGAGGCTAGACGACTAAACGCTCCATCAGAAACCAAACAAGGGCCACCTGTGACTGATGGCGCCCAATCATTGGCTCTTCAGAACACTCAACAACCAACAATGGCCTCGCCAACTGAATTTGTAAAGCTTACACGAAGGCAAAGGGCAATGATGAACTATCTGGATCGTTTACTTCAAGAGTCAAATAATGAGGACATAACAATTGCCTCAAAGCTCTGGGAAAACATTGAAAGTTTACATTTTCAAATAGCTGAAATATGCGATGATACTGAGGAACAAGGCTACAACATGGAGCGGTTCATCATTTTAGAGAAGAAGGTACGGAATTTCGTCAATGCCGACACCAGAACCACAACTCAACTTAACCCTGGTTATATTAGTAGTCAGCCAGAATCATTCTCAATGCCAAAAATTACAATACCAAAATTTGATGGAAATTATCTAAAGTGGCAAGAATTTCATGATTTATTTTCATCGCTAATAGTAAACCACTCAATGTCAAAAGTGCAGAAAATCTGGTATCTGAAAACACATTTGATGGGGGAAGCAGCCAACCTAATAAAACATTTCGCTGCCACTGTAGAAAATTTTGATGCTGCATGGACTATCGTTGTAGATCGCTACAACCGCAAAAGGTTGCTGGTCAGTAAACTAATTCAAGAGCTGATCGATGCACCAAACAAATCATCAAGCGACAACTATAAAACGTTGCATGACAAAACCTTGGAGTGTCTCTTAGCACTCAAAAACCTTCAAATAGACACATCAAGCTGGGACCCAATTCTACTCCATTTGCTGCTGAAAAGGCTAGATCAAGCCACACGCTTGCGTTACGAACAAGCTCTGCTGCAACCACGAGAAGTCCCGACAGTCAAACATTTTTTAAAATTCTTAGAAAACCACTTCCAATCTATGGAGGCGCTAGTGGAAAAGGAGAAATCAGCAGCCTCAAGGCCAAAGGTGTGCACTTCCATCACATCCAAAAACCATTACAATTTGTTTTGTATACTGTGCAAAAATGGCAACCACCCAATATTTGCATGTAAAACGTTTCTTCAGTTGTCACCCTCATCACGACTTCGGTATGTTCAAGAACAAAAATGTTGTGTTAATTGTTTAAAAACTGGTCACAATGCGAGAAATTGTATATCAAGAAGTTGTACGAAGTGCACTAACAAGCACAACACACTCCTACATCTGGGAAATCCCAACCAGAACGTGAACAAATCGACATCAAAAACCAACCTCCCACTCAACCATGTGTCTGAAGAATGGTCACAAAGGCCACACCAATCAACCAGGAAGCCGCATCAATTCTCGACTCTGGATCACAACTTAACTTTATCAGCGAACGCTTAATCAAACGCCTTGGAATTTCACCTAAGCCAGCTTCAATTTGTATCACTGGGATCGGATCAAGCAGTACAAAGATACGACATAGAGTCAACGTCATATTACAGTCTAGAATCAGCAACTTCACCATACGACTTGAAGCAGCCGTGCTCCCACATATAATTTCTCCTCAACCGTCTCAAGCCATCAACACTGATCGCTGGCCAATTCCCAAAAGTATTGTATTAGCCGATCCAGAATTCAACCGTCCTGACAAAATCGATGTCTTATTAGGTGCAGAGTTTTATCACCAGTTATTGGCGATAGGATAAATCAAACTGGCTAATAATCTACCTACGCTACAAAATACTGCACTTGGTTGGGTCATTGCAGGCAAGGTTGGCACAAGTCAGTCATCAACTGCAACGTGTGGAATGTGTACCGAAGACGACATGAATCTAGAAGAATCCATTGCTCATCTCTGGGAGCTGGAGAACATTAAAACGGCAGACAACCTGTCTGTTTCAGAAAAACAGTGCGAAAATCATTTCGCACAAAACCACACGATCGACAAAAGTGGGAGATTTTCGGTCAAAATTCCATTTTGTGACAATCCAAATGCATAAGGTGAGTCGCATGGAATCGCATTCAACAGATTCCTATCACTGGAGCGCCGCTTGGCAAAGGCCCCAGAGATAAAAACCCAATACATACGCTTTATGGAAGAATATGAAGCCTTGGGTCACATGACACAAATAGATATAAACTCCACAATTGAGCCAAGCTACTTTATTCCTCACCACTGCATATTGAGGCCCGAAAGCTCAACAACTAAATTACGCGTGGTCTTCAATGCCTCGACTAAAACATCTTCAGGCTTATCACTGAACGATTTGATGCACACAGGACCAAAGATCCAAAGCGAGCTTTTTTCTATTCTACTTCGTTTCCGCCTACCACGCTTTGTTTTCACGACCGACATTGAAAAAATGTATCGGCAAATATTAATGCACCCAGAAGACAGAAAATTCAAAATCATTATCTAGAGAAAGTTTTCAACGAAGCCAATCAAATATTATCAACTCAACACAATTACCTATGGAACACGATCCGCACCATATTTGGCTACCCAATGTTTGGAAAAGATAGCTATAGAAAACATGGCACAGTATCCATATGGAGCCCGATTCTTACTTGAAAATTTTTACGTAGATGATGGAATCGGCGGAGATGACAGTCTGAATACAACACTTAACATCCAACAAGAGCTGAAACACATCCTAAGTCAGCACGGTCTAATCCTACAAAAATGGAGCGAAAATCATCAGCAGCTACTTCAAAACATCACAGAAGAAGAACATGAAGTCAATATTGATTTTAATAATGAAAATAATCATGCAGTGAAAACCTTAGGCTTAGATGCCAAAAATTGACAAATTCTGTGTTAAGTTGTGCTTGGGGGATATCAAACATGTCACCAAGCGAACTGTTACGTCAGATTTAGCTAAACTCTTTGATACTATGGGAGTACTAGCACCAATTGTTGTCACTGCCAAAATATTTATTCATGATCTTTGGCAGATGAAACTGACATGGGATGAGGCATTGCCAGCAGAACTGCATATGAGATGGACGACCTTTCGCAATGAGTTGGAACATGCAAATAATATGAAATTTTCTCGGCATATTTTCGAAGGGCATGTATCATCAAAAATAAAAATTCATGCTTTTGCAGATGCTTCAGAAAGGGCATATGGCGCAGCAATTTACATCAGATCAGTCATCAAAAACAACCAGGTGATAGTGAGGCTACTATGTGCAAAGTCAAGAGTAGCACCCTTAAAACAACAAACTTTCCCTCGTCCTGAGCTTTGCGCTGCATTGTTATGCGCTCAACTAACAGCATGGGTAAAAAGGGATCTGAAGCTTGAAAATGTATCCACGTTCTTGTGGACAGATTCGGAAATTGTCTTGGCTTGGATTAACTCTCAGTCATCATGCTACCAAACATTTGTGGCCAACCGGATAGCTGCAATACAGGAATTATCCTTAGCTGAACATTGGCGTCATGTAAAATCAAAAGACAATCCTGCCGACGTCATATCACGTGATATTTCTCCAAGGAAATTGGCAACATGCACCTTATGGTTCTACGGACCCATATTTCTACATGGTACGGAAGAAATTTGGCCACAAAAATACTCCAAGCTACACACAATATCTAACCACGAGACTTACATGGAACGAAAGAAAGACACTTCATCAAGCATAATCTACAAAATACAACACAACGGATCATTTCGAACCTTACAACGAACTGTTGGTTATATCTTGAGATTCATTAACAACACAAGGAAGCATAAACAACAATCTGAGCTGGCCTTGACAGTCGATGAATTGAAACAGTCTCTTATAGTCATAATTCGTACAATGCAACAATCAGATTTCGAAGATGACTTAAGGCATTTTAAAATACATAACGAAGTAAGCAAAAATAGTCCATACACCAATCTGATTCCATTTGTGGATACTAATGGCATCATCAGAGTGGGAGGACGGTTAGACTCATCAATGCTTCCGTACGATGCCAGGCATCCAATGTTTATTCCTTACAATGACCCAATATCAAAAATACTCATGGAAATGATACACAGAAAAAATCGACATTGTGGCCCTCAAGCACTTTTGGCGCATGTAAGACAAAGATTTTGGCCAGTTAAGGGGAAGGCGGCAGCACGATCAATTGTGCAACATTGCGTAAGATGCACCAGAGCCAAACCAAAATTACTTAATCAAATCATGGGTAATCTGCCATCAACACGTGTTACCCTAGCTCGACCATTCATCAATGCCGGCGTTGACTTTTGTGGACCATTTTGGGTTCATTATAAAGTGAGAGGAAAGAAACCTCATAAAGCATACAATGCAGTATTTTGCTGCTTTGCTACTAAGGCAGTGCACTTGGAACTAGTTAGCGACTTGACCACTGAAGCATTCATCGGAGCAGTAAAACGGTTCATAAGCAGGCGAGGATATTGCAAAAATTTATACTGCGACAACGCAACAAATTTCGTTGGCGCAAAAAATCAACTTCAAGAACTAGCAGAAGCAATTCAAGCGAATTCAGCTCAAGAGACAATCGATAAAGAATGCACATCCAGGGGCATAACATTCCACTTCATACCACCACGAGCACCTCACTTTGGAGGCTTGTGGGAAGCCGCGGTCAAATCTCAAAGCATCATCTAGTCAGAAGCGTAGCAACAGCGTCTTTGACTTACGAAGAGCTCGACACCGTGGTAATTGAAATTGAGGGTATTCTCAATTCACGACCAATTAGCCCAACGTCAAACAACCCGAACGATTTAACTGCTTTGACACCTGGTCACTTTCTAATTGTAGAACCACTGAACGCTCAAATCGATTTTAATTCTACAGAAACACGGCCCAGCCTCTTAACCAGATGAAAATTAGTCACTCACCTGAAGGAGCAGTTCTGGAAACGATGGTCACGGGATTATTTATGCGAACTGCAGTATCGGCATAAGTGGAAAACAGAAAAGGTCAACATCAAACCTGGAGATATGGTAATAATAAAGGAGGACAATACAACACCTTTGCGGTGGCCGTTGGGAAGGGTTGTAAAGGTACATCAAGGAGATGATGGAGCAGTTAGAGTGGTTGACGTAAAAACATCAAACGGCACTTGGAGAAGGCCAATTGCTCGATTAGCCCCATTACCACTAACCAATACGGAATCTGGTGAAACATCTAACCAGAGTGATCCCAATGAGATGAATAGTTCTTAGCTGAATAAGTTAAATCAAATAAACATTTGCCAAAAGGTGATTCCTGAATGTTCGAAGAAAGAAAGGCGCACTTCCATAACACAATACGTTTTCACTGCCATGATGGCCCTTATTCTACTCCCATTGGTATTAGGAGCACAACTATCTAACAAACAGTTTGGAACACAGTTGGGCATACATTTTGAAGGAATCGGAAAAGCGGCCGTTTCATTCCTTAACTGGCCACAAGCTATTCTGGCCATCAATATCGTTCGCAACCAATATTTCAGTGATGCTAAATTCAACTTGTGCTCACTCATTAACACAGACAGGTATCTTTGCCCCAAGGGCCAAATCCGATACGAACAAGGCTCGTCAACATGCTCCTGTGAAATTAACTTATTTCACAACCAAACTCAGTCGGACTGTCCAGTGCAGCAAATAAAAGGCACCGCCACATGGATACCTCTCCGACATCACAACAAATGGATCTACGCAATGCAATTTCCGTCTAGTGCAACCGCAGTATGTAGAAAAGAGATTACACAATTAACTCTCAAAGGATCAGGCTTACTTACCCTGGAACCAGAATGCACACTCAAACATAAGTTTATGACCGTGGAAGGACAACAAATGATCTCCAGTTCCCTGCAAACATCATATACTAGTCTTTGGGAAATCACCGAACAAACCCATGTAAAACGTTTAAAACCATTGCTGAATGAAATACAAACAAACGAATACCTATCTCAAATACAAAACTTAACAACTTTACAAACGTCATTGGCAGCACAATAAGTACTCCATCTACCAAATAGAATTGAAGCCCACAATTACCACCATAGGACGGTCGGTTACTCAGCAGTGATCATCACTGGCTGCATCGGAATGTATCTAATAATCAAACAAAATTCCAAACATCATCCAACTCCAGCACCGCGTCATCAACACACAACGTCTGATTTCACAGTACACATATAACAACTATCAGCAACCACTCACGAAATGAAACTACAAACAAAAGTCAACACAGCCTCTCTTCAGATGACCAAGAAATGCCAGATCAACATATAGAAGCAACCTAAAACACATTGTTGAGCTCCACTCAACGGGGGGAGCATGTTTATACATATTCTTATATTCAATTTTTATTTTGTATATCAAAAAGAAATGCGTTACTTTGCTATTGCTCATTTTTTTGTTTATGTAAAAATAAGTTCATTTTAATTTTATGTTAACATAGCATTACTAAGTTCATTCATCTGTTTTTTGTTTTTATGTGAAAACAATTTTATTTAATTTTATGTTAACATGGCATTAATAAGTTTGTTCCTCTGTCTTGTTTTTAGGTGAAAACAATTTTATTTTTTTTTTATGTTAACACAGCATAAATAAGTTCATTAGTCCAATGACCAAAATAAAATATTGCAGCAATAGCGTCATCGATTTAAACAAACAATTTCTTTCCTTATGTTGTATTAATGTTGAATTAAAGAGAATGGCAATTTTAGTAAAATTAGTATATAGGTATGAAATTTTAAATGAAAAGGATATTCTTGTTTTGCAACCCGAAGCGTAGAGTTTAATTTAAACGGAAAGACACGGTTTAAGTGCCGATTGTTTTACCAAAGAAAAACTACATTCAATTCAGTTTATGTGCTGATATTGAAAACGAATTTCACAACTCAGTGAATTGAACACCCATTTTTGTAAACAAAATTTTTTGAAGATCGTTCTGAATTGTTCTAGGATTGTTCTATAATGTTCCAAAACGATGAGTTTCTAAAATATAATTTGTACCGGTAAATCGAAAAAAACAAATTTTAAACTTTGCCCCCCACTTTTGGAAAAAATATCAACGTTATTAAACGATATCAATATTTTTATGTAACACGAAAGTTAACGTACAGACTCCAAAATTTCTTTCATACAAGGTATTCTGAATGGCAATATATTTATATATTAATTTCGGATCTTTTTCGGAATACTTGTCCATGTGTTATATCTTAAAAGCTCTATTTTTGTTTTAGTCGTTTTTTTATATTTTCCACTACCGATAATCAGTTTTTTTTTTTTTCAAATCTTATTAAATCAGTTTGTCATTCCGTTTGTAACGCATCGAAAAATGAATTGCTATCAAATAAGCTCTGGTCGATGAAGCGATGTCTGCCTGCCTGTTGAAATCACACGCATTCACATAATAAAACATTTACCTGGCAAAACTTAGTATAATATTGTTTGTCATTATTTGGAGCAGGTTGAAAATGGGGTAAATCGGGGATCATTGTGGTCAGATATGGCCTAAAATATGCATAAAATTTAATGTGTTTGCTGTAATAATTTAGTAATGTGTTTATCAGTTTTATTTTGTTTACAGTCCAGATATTACTGTAAACGTAAAACCCAGGTGGAGGGTATTAAAGATTCGGCATAGTCTAACTTAACACTCTTAGGCCGAGGGCACGCAATGAGCGGCAAAGCGGCGAGCGGCAGAGCGATGAGCGGAAAAAATAATATGAAATACTACTGAAGTGGCCACACAATGAGCGGCATGTGAGCGGCATTTCTGAACGTCTAAGCGGCGCTGCTCAGGAATAGAACTTGTTCTAATTTTTAGTTGTTTTCTGAGCGGCAAAGAATAAAAATGGCAAAAAAAGTAACTTCTTTTAACGATAATTGAATCGTTAGAAAAAGAAAACAACAAAATTATCGATTTTGGTATTCAGTAAAATTTTTAAACGATATTCTCTATTGTTAAAGTCAGCTGTTGTTGTTATCTTAACGACAACCATTTTTGTGTTGTTTTTCAATCGATAAAAAGTTAAAAAAGTTGAAATGTAGTCATACATAAATAAAAATCATAAAATAGTGAAAATATTTTGCTTTTATTATAAAAACTTTTTGTATAAATAATAAATAATAACATTGACAATGGCATTTTGACAACTAACCGC
Organism: Cordilura impudica; assembly: GCA_963682025.1. Lineage (NCBI taxonomy): Eukaryota > Metazoa > Arthropoda > Insecta > Diptera > Scathophagidae > Cordilura > Cordilura impudica. The sequence goes on from OY821521.1 coordinate 123,508,133, forward strand.
TCAGAAATGACGCTCAGTAATAAGCCACTTGTCACTCAAACTCGCCGCTTTGCCGCTCACCGCTCTGCCGCTCACCGCTCTGCCGCTTGCCGCTATGCCGCTCATTGCGTGGCCTCGGCCTTATTTGGTTTCACTCTCAATCTCTCTTAAAATCAAAAGAAAGTAAGCTTTTGCATATTCCATACTTTACCGGGTACTCGCTACTGCACATAATGCTATAAAGTCAAAGTTTAATGTCATTATAAACATTAGTTCAAATATAGTGATTCTTGGTCGAAATAGATGTACTGCTCTACTATAATGTAAAATTCTTGTCAAAATATGACTTCTTCTAGATCATTAGTTACAGTTATTTTTCTACATTATATTAACCACATTCAGTCAAATGCATCATAACATTACATGTTCTCTATTATAATTTATTCAAAAATGAGTATTTATTTATTTAAAGTACGAGTATAATAATGATCAAATAGCGTATTGAAATCAGAGAGCAATCTTATGCCGTTTTCTTTTCTGACAAAAAATGTCGCCCTTTTTTGCCCTTTTTTCGAAAAGTATATTTTTTTATATGTTCTGAATTAAGAGCAACCTTATCTTATACATCAATCGAAAGGTCTCAAAGTCGAGCCCTCGTAAATCATAAAAAATTCCAGCCATTGACTTCTTTCAGGTCATAATGTGAGAATATTTTCCCATTGTTCCCCTTTTTTGAATATTTTCACCCTATGACTTCCAAGAGGATAATTTGCACTTATGAACACAGCACTTTGAGACCTTTCGATTGATATATAATAAAAGGTTGGTCTTACTTCAGAATATATAAAAAATACACTTTCCCAAAAACGGGCAAAAAGGGCGACATTTTTTGTCAGAAAAGAAAACGGCATTAGATTACCCATTGTAATATCAAATTCACCTCGTTGACTACACTAAAAAATATTAGAAAAGGTTTTTTTCCGAAATACATTTGAAACATTTGATGTTTTCTGAAACACATTTGATAATTTCTGAACATTTGATGTTTTCCGAAACACATTAAATTTGATACATTCTGAAATTCAATACTTTGTGGTATTTATTGTTTGCGCTGAAAAATATATTTTCGCTTTTAAGTAATCGTATATAGTCTAATACATTATTACTTTGTATATTCTTTATTAATTTATTAATTTAAAAATACAGTTCAGTAAAAAATTTTACTTTTTTATGTTAAAGTATAATAAAAAATTCATTCAATGAATAATTATCATAACGATACAAATCTTCTAGAACCACGAATGTATCTTTCAATTCATTCCGTAAATGTTGGCAATTTGCAGTTTAAAAACATTAAAACATAAGAAAATGTATTTTCACTCATATTCCCATTTTTCATCCCCACATGATTGCTTTATTTTTATTAAAAATCTATTTAAAAAAAAATATAAGCATTAATAAAACCAAAAAATTGGGCGTTCTCTGTGTACATACATATTAAAAAACAATTTAAGAATTTCAGAAGACAATTCGACGCACACATGCTTTGTTCAAAAGCTTTCATAAGACTGAATGAAATTATTGCTTACTTTTACTATTTTGTGAGTATTTCCGTTTTCGTTCGGCTGTATATATATAAAGGCCTAAAGGCCAGCAATTTTGCTGTGTAACATTAACCAAACTTTATCAGAGTTCACAAATGTCACGTACAAAAGTAGCAAAAATCTATAAAATCTATCAACAGATTGGGACGTTCGTTACGTGACAGTTGAGTTCGCTAACTGCTCTAAATGCTTTTCATGTAACAGAAAAAAAAACAGCTGACATTGTTGGTTACGGTTATGTGTGGCTAACTAGGCTTTTAAGAAGCTGATTAGAGTTCGGCTTACTGGTGCCACTATCGATATGTATGTGGGTAAACAAAAATATACCATATCCCAGTCATCTTTTCGAAGATTGTTTTAACAAAAATCAGCTTACTGTGCCTAGACTAGAAAAAAAACTAGAAAATGATTTTTGCGTACTCTTAAAAAGTGATTTATAGAAAAACGATATTAAATACGACTCAAAAATGAGTCGAAACTGATCAGAAAAGCGGGTAAAAAAGACTCTCAAGAAGAGTCGCGGGTAAGGTAATATTTTCTCCCGACGAAAGAATCTTTTGTGGTCTGCAAAAGAGCGCATTTATGACTGTTTTAATAGCACAGAGCAGTCAAAAAAGACTCCACGCGATCATTTATTGCACAAAATGCTTACTGGGATTCACTATCTATGGAAACAAGTTTTTTAAGTAAACAAATCTGTACACAATTTCAATTTTATTTCGTTCACAATGATACGATCACTTTGTTTACTAGCTAGCTATAAAATAAGAAAATAGTATAATACACCGTAATTATGAATTGTACTTCTCAATTAGTTTATTTTTAATGTGCCATAAGAAGTTCGGTTTGTGCTAAAAAAAAAAGCATGAATACATGCTTCCCAGGGCGAGGCTTGAACATTGCACTTTGATTGAGTTGGGCTCCGCGACTATTCCTAATGCGAATAATTCGTGCCTAAAATTTTTGGTAGTCGGGAATGGCGTTTATGCTAAGAAAAACATGAATACATGTTTTCCAGGGCGAGGCTTGATCATCGATTGAGCTGAGCTCCGCGATTATTCCTAATATGAATAATTCGTGCATAAAATTTTTGGTAGTCCGAGTATAACGTTTGCCTCATTTGTCCCGACATTAAATAATAAATTTTAAAAATGTATTTAATTAAGAAGAATTAAACTTCGACGCGATAATCTTTCGATTTTTAGTGAGTTCTTTTAACATCAGACAAAAACAAGTATTTTTTTAAACACCAATTTTTTACAAGCTAAATATTTTATGGTTTCACTACGCTTGTTATGGATATACATATACAGAATATATCCATGACATAACATAAAAAAGGCGCAACTCGATTTTTTGTTACTTTACAAGAGAAGGAAAAAAACATAAAATCCGTAAAATTTTAGATACAAAAATTTTTAATGCAATTTTTAATACAAAATAGTTTTTTATTTTAAGGAAGTTAACTAAGATAGGCCCATTTTTCATTGATATTTTTGAAAAAAATTAGGTTAGGGCTTTTTTAAACTGAGTTGAAAATATACATATTATTATAGTAATTCAGGTTTAAATAATAAAAGGAAAGGAGAAGAGAGATATTTCTTGGTGTGTGAACACGTATTTGTGTATAAGCTCCGTATTAAAAGTGATTTTTGAAGAAAATAAACGTTGAATAAAATTATAAACAGCGAAAACCTATTATTTAAGGCACAAAATAATTTTTGGTTGTGAACTTTAAGCACTTCATTTGTTATTTAATAAACAAAAAAGAAAATACAAATTTGAACACTTAAATTTAGTAAAAGAACAGAACAAAAAGGGTAAATCAAAGATAACAAAAAACTGCAATAATTTGTCTCTTCAGTAAACTGTGCTGTGTTATTGCTACATCAAACAAACGTCAAATCTATTAACATTTATCAGTGGTAAAAGTTATTTTCTTAAGCTCCGATAAAGCTCTTGTTTGAACGCAAGCTTTAATTCTACTAAATACAGCCTAAAAGTGGGTCATCAAAAAGACCGTTTCTTGACATGTCACCAGTAAATATAGTAAGGGCGAAACTGTTGGTAAAATGGCAGTAAAAGATCTCATTGAATTAATACAAGGTGCAATAAATAATAATCTTGATAAAAAGCTTAAATCGCTACCCACAAAGGATGATATTCATCAAAGTAATAGCAAGGTCGAGGAGGTATCTAAAAAGATTGAAGTTCTTTCATCAGAAAATCAAACAAAGATAAAATAAAAACATTGGAAGAAGCCAAGGAAAGAACAGAACGTAGAATGCTAGTGCTGGAAGATAATATTAATAGAAAACGCATAATCATAAGGGGTATGAAACCCGAAAAATCCGTTTACAAGGCTGTGTAAGTTTATTAAAAAATAAGCTACAAATTAGTTCAAAAGTCCTGATTGACTCAACAGAAAAAATTCACGAGACTAAAGAAAATATGACAGTTATTGTTGAATTAAAATCCGAAAATATGGTATATGAGGTGTTTAAGCACACAAACAATCTTTCTGGCAGTTCTATCTTTATTGAGCAGGATTTAAATTGCGAGCGGCAACAAAATAAAAAGGTCATGCTACAGCTAAAAAAGGAGATACTTGCAGTGAATCAGAGTAAACGTATATTGGTTCGGAGTGACAAAATTAGAGTTGGGAATAAATGGATGTTCTGGAATAAGGATAAAGCTTGAGTATGCAACAAGGAAAGCGGGATGAAAACTCTAAGTGAATTTTATGGTGATGCAGCATCTCAGATTGATACATCATATGAAAGCTTACTTGCAAAAGTTATTTCAAAAAACTAAAGGATTTTAAAATTAAAAATAATAATAATACAAATGGTAATGTAGAAACTTTCACTGAAGATAAATATTTACAAATTCTTTCTTACAACATTCACGGTTTGGAAAACAAACAGTTAGAAATTCTAGATTTGGTAGAGCAATTGGAGGATGCATGTATGGTATTAAGAAAAACCTTAATAGATCACAGGTTAAATGCTCCTTTACACATCAAAACGGAATGGATATAATGAAGGTTATAGTAAATAGGTCGGAGATTCTAATATTTCCATTATATATTAGAGGGTCAGAATGGGATTCTGATTTTGAAGTGGTCGAGAAATTTTTTATTGATGAAAGTCCTACATATGCTGTAATTATTGGAGATTTAAATGCTCGAATTGGAAAGCTTCAACAAGAAATAGATGAGAGATGTTTAAGTTCATTCCATGCATATTCGGGAGTCAGAAAATCTAAAGATTCTGTGGTAAATGCCAAAGGTAAGAAGTTGTTAGAGTTCTGTGGAGACTATGGGTTAGTAGTTCTAAATGGAGTAACCAGAGGGGATGAGGTCCGAAATTTCACTTTTATAAGTGGAGTTGGTGAGTCGGTAAACGACATATGTGCAGTCTCACAAGAACTTATTGGAAAAGTCGACTACTTCAAAGTGAATGATCAAATTTGGTCTGACCACATGCCAGTATGCCTACAGCTAAAAGTTAAAGTACACAAGTGCCCAAATAGAAATATACTTTTACGATCTACTTTTAGCATCTAAAAGAAAATTATACCCAAAATGTGCTGACCAACTTAAGAAAAACTAAGGAGCAAAAAGACTTGCTTGAGCTTGAAGATATATTATATGTGATTCGCAAATCTATAAGTCAGAATGATAAATATCAAGTTTTTAGTGCCCAAAATAAGTGGCAATGCTATAACGCCAGAAAAATATCTTTTGATTTATTGAAAAATTACAAACAAAATATGAACCCTGAAGCCAAAAGCAAGTACTTAAAGGCAAATGAAAAGTATAAAGCAGTATGGAAAATAAGAAAAGATGAATATTATAAAGAGGTAGAGATAAAACTAAACCAAGTAAATGATAGTTAATCTTGGTGGAAACTAGCAAACGAAATTAGAAACCAATACTTTCAAGGGATACCAAATATATCATCATCAGAGTTTATGTCATACTTTAGGACACTACTGAAACCACAGCAAATCTCGAGTGATATACATTATGCCGCCCTATATGAAACAGATATATATTTCAAAGCAGCGTTTGTTAAGGTCGTTAGAAAATCTTTGAAGTTTAAACTGCATGCAAAATGGTAAACTTCCTAGAAAATTTATATAAAAACATATACTCTACTGTCTGGAACGGCAGAGAGTTGTCAGAGAAATTTGAAACCGTATCAGGGGTCAAACAAGGCTGCTTGCTATCACCGTTGTTGTTCTCATTATATATAAATGACCTACATGAAGAACTAGGAGGTGGATTACTTATTGGTAATATGAATATAAGATTGTTGTTATACGCTGACGATATCGTTCTTATAGCAGATGATGTTAAGGTTCTACAGGATATGATTAACCATTTAGAGAAATACTGTAGCTATTGGTACCTCGAAGTAAATCTATTAAAATCTAAGATTGTGGTTTTCAGAAATGGCGGAAGGATAGCCAAAAATGAAAAATGGACTTACAGAGCAACAGAAATAGAGAATGTCACAGAATATTGTTACCTTGGCATGATACTAACCCCAAAATGTGTATTTACAAAACATGTAGAAAAAAGAAATAGCTAATTCGGCAAAAAATTGTATAAACTCAACATGGAGTAGCTTTCTCATCAAAAAATTATATTTCTTTTCGATCAAAAACATATCTTTTTAATGCCGTATGTCGGTCCATACAGTCGTATGGTGGGCAAATATGGGGTCATTCTTACTTTGAAGAAGTCGATAGCCTACAAAGATACATTATGAAACGTATTCTTAAGCTCCTAAATTTGCACCAAATTATGCTCTTATGCTTGAGTTTGGAATGGATGATGCGCATCTGTACACATTAAGCCTCCATTTGTGTTATATTAAACGTACACTTTTTGAATTCACTGATTCTAGACTACCTCATAAGCTCAGTTTACTAACTTTGGCCAACAATATTTCATGGGTGAAACGTTTGAATGATTTGAGTGAAGAACATAATATACAATGGACACCAAATATAACAGTCGAAGAATGTAACATAAAACAGATGGCATTGATAGAATCTATAAAAAGTAAAAATAACCAAAGTCGAATAAACAGACTACAGCAAACAGAATCATTTATAGTAAATTGGACCCGTCAGTGGCACATCTATATTTCCATCAAAACAACAATCAGACTAATATCATGTGGATATTCAAGGCACGCTGTGACATAATCGAACTCAATGGATCTCGCTATTCAAGAAGAATCGAAAATGCTGCTCACTGTGTAATACGAAAGAAATTGTAAATATACAACACTTCATTGGTAAATGTCCCGTTTTAAACAACTTTCGACAGTATTGGTTTCGAAAAACAACAATGTCAGAGGAAGAATTAGTTAGAATTTTAAATGGTGAAAACAACTGGCGGTGTGTACTTCAGTACATAATCAATGCTTTATATTATCGTAAAACGCTAATATTTGAATACAATAATTAATTTTATAATATATGTAAAAAAATCTCTTTTTACCGGCTAACGACATAGTCCCAGCCGTATATTCTTTAAGATATTTATTTTTTGTAATGTTATTTAGAAAAAACAAAACAAAAACATTTTGCAATAATAAAAGGAAATAGTTCGTGAAATTGAAAGGATTAAATCAAAAGTGAACTGTAAGAAATTAATTCTTATAAGAAGTAAGTTATAATAAAAAAGATGACAATCTGCAGGTAAAAACTTTTTCAAATCCTGTATGTGGTCCAATTTCTTTTTTATGATAGCTATTTTCTCCTTATAAAGTGAATCAAGTGGGATATCTTTAATCGCCGACTTTGATCTATTTGGGAGAATTTCGCAATTGTACGCCAAGGCTCGTAGCATATTTACAGTAAGAGCACCAATTCGGTTGCCTAAAATTTTAAATAGAACATTTATAGTAAGCAATATTTTTAGCAGGACGAATCAAAGAGTATCGTTTAGGCATGTTTTTAAAATTAGAAAATAGTCGTAGTGCAAATGGTGAGCTCGTAGGGTGCTGGAACTTTTCGCGCCTCCTTTATTAATTGCAAAAATTGCGACTGCAAATTTATTTGCTTATTTTTAATTTTTCTTTCTATAAGGTAATGGCTTGAGTCACATTTCATTTGCCTATGCTTATTAAAAATTTTTGTTCAATCGTTATTTGTGTTTCCATACTAAAAGCCAGCAATGCATTAGACACTAATACATAGCGGTTTTGGATCTTCCTAAAGTGTTTACTAATACACGTCGCAAAAACGGAAGCTGCTAGAAATCCATCTGTTTCATATTGTGCATTGTGAAATTATGTAGTTATAGCTTCATTCACTCGTCTTTAGTTGAGGAATTAATTTTACCGCTTGCACATCCATACATGTAACTGCACATATTCCGGACTCACCATTTTTTTATGTCATTATATTTCTCTTCACGCATTTGTTATATTTCTTCTCTATATTTTTTATAATCTTCATGTGATTCGCACACATCGCACTGATCTTTCCGAGGTTTATATATGGAATAGTTCGATTCCTTTAAAAATTGGATATGACAATTTTATGTTTACATTTTCTTTTTTTGAATCACTATCTGCTACATAAAGCTGGTAAATTTCCTGATAGGTTGAAAATTCCGATTCAAAATATAATTTTTTTTGGTATCCTTTCGACAATAATGGGACTCCATTTTTGGCAACTCATCTAAACATTTTTGAAGAAATGTACTCCTTTCTTCGTTGCGCTTTCCGGTGACAGACTTTCTTGCATACCATGTTTACTGGCCCCGCTAATCCCATTCCGAATCATATTTTCTTTAATGCCTAGCGTTGAGTAAAATATATTACGGCACACTTCTAGTCTGATTGAATTATGTCTCAAATAATATTGAATTGTCTGCGTTCGTCTCGATTTTTCAGTAAAATTAATTTTGGTCTCAGAACTGCTTGTAAGGGATACATCCGTTTTTGCTCCCAAGTTATCTTCCAAAACAAATTAAAGATTTCATTTCGAGTGTGCCCTTTAAAAGATAAACAATTTCTAAGCGCATTTTTTTTTTACAATATATAATACAATATTTCTTTGCAGAAGAGAATTTTATGTTTCATACACGAATTTTATTTAAAAAATTATTCGTAACTGCGGCTTGTAGTTAAATTTTTTTGTTTAGCCGCCGCACAGTGAGTTGAACGGTATGCAAAATGGCGATTAATTCATGGATGTCGTACTTTTAAAATATTGTTATTCTTATACCCTCCACCCCAGTCTGCAGAGGGTATATATAAGTTTGTCATTCCGTTTGTAATAATTAGAAAGAAAAATTCTGGATCCCAAGAAATATATATATTTGTGATCCTTATAACAAGTGGAGTTGATATAGCGATGTCCGTCTGTGGAAATCACGAAGACAACTTCAATCGGGCAGCTAGGGTGCTCGTTTGCATAAAGAATGATTCACTGACTTTCTGAGAAGTCTGCTATTTAAAATCGTCAAATCGGTGGAATAGGGCCCGAGATCCGAATGAAGAACTAAAAAAGTTTTGGAAAAATACGATTTTCTACGTTGTTCACGATCACGGCCTCAATAGGACAGCTAGGGTGATCGTTTTTAGTGAGAATGATTCACCAAGATCATGGGAAGTTTTCTGTTTCAAAAATCATTAAAATCGGTTGAACAGGTCCAGGGAAATCTCTGAAAAAGTAAAAAAAAAAATTAAAAATATGATGTTTCTATATTGTTCTTGTTGTTATTCTAAATTGTCCAGCTGGACTTGCTGTTTTTGTGGTCGTTGGACATTTTTTTTATCAACTCTGGTAGAAAAGTTTCCATTGTTTTGGCATCACTAAAAAAATTTGTTAGATCATTTTTGTAATCGCTACGAGCCTGCCTGCAAAGTTTCAGATCGATCGGGTCGCGGGAAAGGGCCTAAAATCAATCCAAAATTTTTTCGACAAGTAGACTACGAGTTAATATAAAGGGAGTAAAAATTCACCAACATCTAAAGTAAATAATGTTTAACTACCTAGTTGTTAATTAAAAAAGCAATGTAAATTTACCAAACAAAATTTTATGTATTAATTTATTTAAAGAAAAACACGAAAATAACTTTTGATGTTTTATTTTTTGTGTGTAATAATTACATATGTATATATACATATGTATGTATGTACATACATACATATATTAAATAACAAAATAATACACATATATTCTATACATGTACATATATTCATAATAACCGCATGTTAGAAATATCAACGCCCAAACGGCGTTAATGTTGCTGAAAAGGAGAAAAGAAAAGAGGACAAATCCAGACAAGTTTGTGTACTAACGGTTAAAGTCAGAACAGCGTACGTACTTGTCTTTATCTGCCACTGTTCTGACTTTTCCATCTTTATTTATATTAAATCTTAAAACTAAAATAATGTAGCTACAACAACAATGATAATGAAATAAAAATTAAATTATTTAAACAAAAAAAAAAAAAAAAAACAAATAATACTAACACGAGTACCGTGGGAACAACACAAAAAGAAAAAGACATACATTTTCATGGTCGCGACCTACTGCAACCACTCCGCTTAATATACGCGGCCGTTTACTAAAAAAAATTATGTCAATGGTATTGCACAGAATTGCAATAACAGAACATTACAATAAAAAAAAACTAAGCGCAGGGCAACACATAGAAAAAATGCAAACATAAGCAAGACAACGCATGGTAACGAAAAAAATAAACACAAAACGCAACACCTGTCAACGCGGAACAATATCGTATTGCTCCACATTGAAAGTGACAAAAAATTCAAACATAAGCAAATGAGCCAACGTACGTTACCATGCCAAATTGCTGCTGATGATGTTGATGGTGATAAGGCTGCTGATAATGACAAAACTGATAAGGACGAATCCGGAACCAATGCTGATGATGAAGATACTACTAATGACGATAATTTCGACAGTCGCTGTCTGGTTTACTGATCGGGCATCACAATGCGTCTTTTTACTCTAGCATGCGCATGACCGTTAACTTTCACCTCGTCACATATAACCATTCCTGTGATTCGATTCCAGTACTACACCATGACAACCGTTGGCCTGTTACTCATAAAACGGATTCTTTGCCACCTCCTTTGTAAAAACTGATTTTGGCTGGCCGCTTCGTAAAACAAATTTTGGCCTGTCGCTTGGATGAAGTACAAAAAGCCAACCGACGACATTGATGATTGAGTTCCAATCCAGAATCATAACAAACAAAATGAGGTTTGGCCTGCTGCAAACTCATGACAACACTTCCGGCGGAATGCATAATCTCCCACGAGACCACAGGCGTTGGTATATCGAACCCATAATTCGTTGGCGCTTACCGTAATATTCAATATAAGCCCTGGCCATTCTCCGATGACCTTCAATGATGCAAACGGATGCGAATGGTTAATTCATCGCCACAGGAATCTGCTTGCTGCCTGGCCAAACCAATATAGCTCGTTTTGGCCATTTCCTCTTGGCAGCGCCCCTCACAAACTAAACAGGAGTTTTATTTTGCTGCACCATTTCATCGTTGGCCCGAGGCAGATGATATGATTTATGAAACAACTTGACCCCTTGCTTCACTGGCAATCTCGTCAGCCAACCCGGAACAACCATATCTTGTCACAACGGCCTTTTGAATTTGTGCGGGCATAAGCCAATAAATAGCCAATCACATACCAAATTCTTGATGGACCCATTCGCACTTCACTCTTACAGTTGATCTTTAATCAGTAGCTCTTTACTCAAGACGTTGAATTCTTATCTCTTTCTTGTGCCCACCTTTCCGTCATGTCAGCCGACTGCTTCTAGCTGCTTTCTTGATGAGTGTTGAATTTTACCGCTTTCTAGATGAATGCTGATCAGCATCGCTCTCAGTGGACTTGGGTTGGAATTCTCTAACTTTACTAATATAACAAAAACGGAGCATTTCCTACGCTATTCGCAACTAGCTAAACTATAGATATATTTTCTACTCGTATTTTAACACAATAATTCATTTTTTTTTCTTAAGCAATAGCTATTTCAGGATTAATTCCTTCCTTTCTTTTTCCAAATTCTACTAATATAATATGTACATATTCTTTTTCTTTTAAATATATTTCCCTAAATATATGTATGCTTAGAGTATATTTTAATATATCTTCCTTTTTTTTAAATATATTATTTCTTTTTCTATATATGTATTCATATTTTCCTGTTTTTATGTATGTTTATATTTATATATGGGGGATTTCATGTCAAGTGCACCAACTTTTAAAACCGATGTCTTTTTCAACAAGATCGGTCCAGATCTCTCTGAGTTAGAGGGGATCAAAATTTGACATTTTGGCCAAACAGGTGTTTTTTTCTCATACATGTAACTTATTACCTATTGTTCCTAGAAAAATTTCTCCAAAAGAGTTTAGATAGCTATTTCTTCAATATTTCGGAAAAAATTACTTTAAAAAAAAAAATTTGTAGACTTTTTATACCCTCCACTCCAGTGTGCAGAGGGTATATATAAGTTTGTCATTCCGTTTGTAATAATTAGAAAAAAAATTTTGGACCCCATAAAATTTATATATTTGTGATCCTTATAACAACCGGAGTTGATATAGCGATGTCCGTCTGTCCGTCTGTGGAAATCACGATGACGGCAACAATCGGGCAGCTAGGGTGCTCGTTGGCATAAAAATGATTCATTAGCATCCTGGAAAGTTTTCTGTCTAAAATCGTCCAAATCGGTCGATTAGGGCCCGAGATTTGAATGAAGAACTAAAAAAAGTCTTGAAAAAAAATAATTTTGTATGTTGTTCTTGTCACGATCACGCCCTCAATAGTACAGCTACAGTGATCATTTTTAGTGAGAATGATTCACCAAATTCATGGAAAGATTTCTACTTCAAAAATCGTTAAAATCGGTGGAAAAGGTCCAGGGAAATCTCTGAAAAAGTAAAAAAAAAAAATGAAAAACATGATATTTCTATATTGTTCTTGTTGTTATTCTAAATGTTGCATTGTTTTCATAGCTAGACTTGTTGTTTTTGTGGTCGTTATGGTAATAGTATAACAAAAAAAAACCCTTTGTACATTTTTTATCAACTCAGGTAGAAAAATTTAAAAGTTTCCATTGTTTTGGCATCACTAAAAAAAATATGTTATATCATTTCTGTCATTGCCACGAGCCTGCCTGCAAAATTTCAGATCGATTGGGTCACGGGAAAGTGGTTAAAATCGATCCAAAATTTTTCGACAAGCAGACACGAGTTAATATAAAGGGAATAAAAATTCACCAACATCTAAAGCAAATAATGCTAAAATACCTAGTTGTTAATAAAAAAAAAACAATTGGGCAATTCACAATGGGTAATGTATCGTTGTATCTGTTGTATCGTGTATCACTTTACAATAGTGTAAAATTGTTGTTGGTATTTTTCACTGAAAAATCTGATACACGATCCAACTTCATTTGCTATGTTTAGTAAATGTTGTATCATAACATATCAGTTCCAAGTGAATGCCAGTTTTTATGAAAAAGAAAAAACAAATACATAGAATTTTATCAGCATAAATAATTATAAAATAAAATATGGCAAATAATGCAAATAACGCAAATACATCGATAAGTTTATTTATATCAAAATTAATGTTTATATTTTTTTAGTATGTATTTTCTCTTTCAGTACCAACCAAAACATTTAACATTTTTTTTTCCATTATAAATTAAAATGCAAGAGGTACGTAACTAAAACTCCAGGGTATATCTCACGACCAAAAAGCAAACACTGACAAGTGTTTTCTCTTATACAAAATAGCAGAAGCAACGAAGCGATCTTACCTCGTTGGATCGAAAATTACTAAAGAAAGCGTTTTACAATATGAAAATACAACTGAGAGTTCACAACAAATGATTGTATTGTGTATTTCAATACAACATACAATATACAACACCTGTTGTGAATTGCCCAAATGTAAATTTAGCAAAAAAAATTTATGTATTAATTTATTTAAAGAGAAAAACACAAAAATAACGTTTGATGTTGTATTTTTTGTGTGTAATATTTAAATATACATACATACACATATTAAGTAATACAAATAATATACATACATATATTATATATATGCATGTATGTATGTATATTCATAGTAACTGCACGTTAGAAATAAATCGGTTATTTTATTTACATAAAATTCTGCAGTATTTTGTTGTGGGGAAAATACATTTCTTTTGCATTAACAGAGTGTCACTTCATTTTGCTCAGCGTGACTATGCCACAGTAGATGGCGCCATAATTTTTGTTTGTTTTAATTAGCTTTGCAATAGTTATTTCTATTTTTACATGAATGTTAATATTTTCAACTAGATATCATACAGAACAATGTTAAGAGTATACACGGGCTGGTCTTTTATTTCATACGTTTTTTCATTATTCTTTTACAAATATGAACATAAGTTTGGCATATTAACTTTTTGTTGTCTTTACAAAATAGAGTTACCGAGTTCGTCAATGAGTTTTTTGCTTACAAAACAGTTCTACATAGTTATATATAATTATTATTCTGCTTTACCTATAAAATATCTGATTGCGATTACATCTAATTTTTAAAAATTGTTTATAATTAATAAAGCATTATTATTTACATAAATACAAAATTTCAAATTTTAAATTTTCCATTCAAATTTAAGAAAATATCAATTATAATAAAAACTGAAAATAAAATTCCCAATTATATATTAAAAAATATTAATTGAATTTCAGAAAATCATATCAAAACGTGGGAAATAATAATTTTAAATTTAGAAATATATTCACACTTAAAAAATGTTTACATTTAAAAAAAATATTGCCATTCAGGAGATATTAATAACTTTTCAGTACCGCGATTCAGTAACTTCTTTTAACGATAGCCGAATCGTAAAAAAAAAGAAAATTGCAAAATTATCAGTAAAATTTTTAAATGATATTCGCTATTGTTAAAGTCAGCTGTTGTTGTTATCAAAACGACAACCATTTTTGTGTTGTTTATTCAATGGATAAAAACTTAAATTTTTAGGTTGTTATGTCGTCAGACATAAATAAAAATCATGAAATAGTGAAAATATTTTGCTTTAATTAAAAAACTTTTTTATATAAATTAAAAAATTAAATAGCATTTCAATTCATTATTTCATTTTCAAATAAATAAACAGAAATATTAGTAAAAAAAAATAAAGATATTAAACATAAATCATCCTGTCAAACACGAAGTAATTTGTTTTTTTCTATTCTTTGTGTTTTTCGCTTATTTTGACAGAGATGCCACTCCTTTACAATTTAAATAAATAGAAAAACAGATTTGTCGATATTAATTTAAATTCAATGAATTTAAGAAAACCTCAAATGATATTTAAGAATTGTTAACATAAAAATTGTTACATAAGTAAACGTAATTTTATGAGAATGTTGTTTTTTATATATAAATTTTCACAATTTTTTTTGGATGAAAATTTGAAGTTTTTCAGAAAATAAAGATAACATTAAATTATTTTATTTAAAATGTTTGGGACTTTTCGTTTTTTGCGTTTTTCATCCCTAATTTGATTATTTATTATTATAAATTTATTTTAAAAAAAAGTTGAGAGAGCTTTTTTTTTGGTTATTATTTTGTTACTCCATCCGACCTATATGGCCACAATGAAGAAATATTTGGCCAGTTAAAAGAAACTATACAGCCATCTCCAATTAGCACGATTTAATGCATATAGCCACTCTACACAACCATTACCTTTGCAATGGAGGTTAGGGCGAGCTATTTAATTAGCAAAAACTAAATTAAACGAGAAGTTATGTCATATAACCGGAAACGCATGCATATAGGTATATAACCTAAATGCATGCCGATCAGCAACCACGATGACCAAAAAGCAAACACCGAAATAAATCCGAAATAATAGAAAAGACGAAAACCAACCCAAAGAATTTTCTGAAATAATTTGGTATTAAGTTTAACAAATTGTTTACTTTTTCCAATATTTTGTTTACATTTATTATCAATACTCAAACCGAGGTGGAGGGTATCAAAGATTCGGCACAGCCGAATTTAACACTCTTACTTGTTTTTGCTAAATTAAAGCATTTTTTGCCTTTTTTTTCAAAAAGGGCATTTTTTTTTTCATAAGAAAGCTTAGGATTTTTCCTTTAAGAGCTTTTTGGTCGCTTAGTGGGATGGGAGTGGGATATCTATCAAAATAAATGTTTTGTAACTCAAGACAACGGTTTTTCAATTTTTCACAAATGCACTATTTTGAATTTTTTCCTATTTGTGTCTAAAACCTTACAAATAAATTTTATACTGAGAAACTAGACAAACTAAACTTTCCGAAGCTATATAACATACCCAACTAAAATTTTATACCCTCGATACTGTAATACCCAGAATATCAACTCTGGTAGAAAAGTTTCCATTGTTTTGGCATCACTAAAAAAATTTGTTAGATCATTTTTGTAATCGCTACGAGCCTGCCTGCAAAGTTTCAGATCGATTGGGTCGCGGGAAAGGGCCTAAAAATCAATCCAAAATTTTTTCGGGAGTAAAAGTTCACCAACATCTAAAGTAAATAATGTTTAACTACCTAGTTGTTAATAAAAAAAGCAATGTAAATTTACCAAACAAAATTTTATGTATTAATTTATTTAAAGAAAAACACGAAAATAACTTTTGATGTTTTATTTTTTGTGTGTAATATTTACATATGTATATATACATATGTATGTATGTACATACATACATATATTAAATAACAAAACAATACACTTATATTCTATACATGTACATATATTCATAATAACCGCATGTTAGAAATATCAACGCCCAAACGGCGTTAATGTTGCTGAAAAGGAGAAAAGAAAAGAGGACAAATCCAGACAAGTTTGTGTACCAACGGTTAAAGTCAGAACAGCGTACTTACTTGTCTTTATCTGCCACTGTTTCGACTTTTCCGCTGCTTTCTGCCAAAACGCAATGTTTTGGCCTCATTTGGGTTAATTTCGTGAAGCCAATTCTAACATCCTCGTGTTCAGATTGAAATGTTGCAAATAACTCTTTCAGGTTACAGATAACCATTCTCTTCTGTTATGTTATGAAGGTATGTTACATACCTTGGGAAAGTTTAGTTTGTCTAGTTTCTCAGTATAAGTTTTATTTGTAAGGTTTTAGACACAAATAGGAAAAAATTCAAAATAGTGCATTTGTGAAAAATTGAAAAACCGTTGTCTTGAGTTACAAAACATTTATTTTGATAGATATCCCACTCCCATCCCACTAAGCGACCAAAAAGCTCTTAAAGGAAAAATCCTAAGCTTTCTTATGAAAAAAAATGCCCTTTTTGAAAAAAAAAGGCAAAAAATGCTTTAATTTAGCAAAAAAAAAGTCTACAAATTTTTTTTTTTTAAGTATTTTTTTCCGAAATATTGAAGAAATAGCTATCTAAACTCTTTGGGAGAAAATTTTCTAGGAACAATAGGTAATAAGTTACATGTATGAGAAAAAACACCTGTTTGGCCAAAATGTAAAATTTTGATCCCCTCTAAGTCAGAGAGATCTGGACCGATCTTGTTGAAAAATTGTGTCTAAACTACTATCCAATAGGACTAACCTTGGTGCAAATTTCATCCCGATCGGAAGACATCGGTTTCAAAAGTTGGTGCACTTGACATGAAATCCCCCATTAATATTTTTTTCTTTTATAAATATGTATAGTTTTTTTTCTAAATATGTATTTTAATGTCTATATATTCTTTTTCTTTGAACAAGTATGTATGCTTCTATTTTTTTTTTTTTTTTTTAATATGTGTTTTAAATAGATGGTATATTTGATCTCTAAATCTTCCTTTTTTGTAACAAATATGTATGCCACTATCTATATATATTCATTGTTTTTGTTTTTTTTTTTAAATATGTATGTTTCCCATGCAGAGACCTCCCATTTTTTCTTATAATTATTTATACATGGGGAGACATCCCATCTTTTCCTTCTTATTTATATATATATATATTTTTTTTACAAGGGGAGACCTCCCATCTTTCCTTATCCTTATTACTCTTTTCATTTTTTTACGGAGGGGCCTCCCATTGCTTTTTTTTATACTTATTTATATATATTTTTTTCCAATCATTTTTTTTTTTACATATGGGGAGTTTTTTTTTTTGGTTTTTTTTGCGTGAGGAGAACTCCCATCCTTTCTTACTTATCTCGTTCTTTATATATGTGGGATAAGTTACCGATTTAAAGGACAGACATATTTGCGCATCACTGACGTATCAAATTACCCGACACAGAAGGACAATAATAAAGACACTTAAATTATGATTTTTTTAAAAGAGCAGTCAGTTGTTTTCTAGTTGTTAAAACAAATACACGTTGTTAAGTTGGGAAAAAGCTGAACTCGAAGCTAATTTTGATAACTCGTTCACAAGTTGTAATCGCGTAAACTAATCGGACGGACATTTTATAATTTGTACTTAAATACACAAAAAACTATTGAATTTTAAAATTATTAATTCTTATATACAAAAAAGTGAATTCAATAAACATACAACCTACTATATTAAATATAAAATCGATTGTATTTTCAAATATTGTTCCTACATTTGGGGGATCGTCCAATGCCAAATTTAATTAAAAAAAAAAATAATAATTTCAAATTATACATAAATCATAAAAACGCATGGCAACAAAAAGTAATTTTAAAGTTAACAAACGCAACAGAAATTTCTAGAAATAGAACTTTAACCGGACAATTAATAATAGTTAAGCAAATGTGCAAAAAATAAAACAGGTTTTAACTCCGCCCACAAAGAGCAAACGTATGTGTTCAACAAAGTTAAAAAAGGAGGAAGATGTTTATGATATTTAACTTGAAACAATTGAAAGAATAGAAAGTGAACTTGAGTGGAGAAAATAACAAACATTAAACAGTATAATGAAAAAAAAACATTTTAGTGTGAAAACTTATTATTAACAAGTAAGAGTGTTAAATTCGGCTATGCCTAATCTTTGATACACTCCACCTAGATTTTCTTGCACTATTTGTAACAAATTTAGATAAAATATTTGAAAATGTAAACAATTTGATCAATTTAGTAATTTATTACAACAAATACTCTGAATTTTCAGCATTTACGTTTAACAATTTTAAAGTCAATAGAAGATAGTAAAACAAATTTTTTTAAAATTCGGATCTTTTTCGGAATACTTGGCCACGTCTTATATTTTAAAAGCACTAGCGTTAATCAGTTTTATTTTTTCCTTCTTATTATATCAGTTTGTCATTCCATTTGTAACGCATCGATAAATGGATTTGCGTCTATGTATGTGTTTAATGCAAAAGATTTCTTACTTTTGTCGAATTGTTGGGATTTTTTGCAAATTTTTTTTAACAACTTAATGTTATATATATTTCAATTTTAAACTTTAAAATTCAAAATATATATCTTTTTTAAATCTGGTAATAACTCTATAATATGGAGAAAGTAAATACGTGGCTTCTTTAATAAGAATGACAAGTAAAAAACACTTTTGTGAATTTTTTTAATACATATGTACATAAGTACGCCATCTTTGTAGATCTCTTCGATTTTATTAAGTAAGTTTATAAATAAAAAGAACATTAAAATATTATAAATGTAAATATAATTGATTTTAGAAAAATGTCCGATTCGTTTTTCGATGATGCTGAAAACACATCAAAGAAATACAGAAAACAAAGGTTTTACTCAAGTTAGTTGAGAGACGAGAAGCTAATGGGATGGAACAGGTCAAAGATGACGACTTTAAATACAGATGCAAGGCTTGTGAAAAAATATTAATTTGCGATAAATCAGATCTAAGTATACATGCTAATAACCAATGTCTTAAAAAAATATCTTTTAAAACCAACAACCAAGATCCCATTTGCAAGCCATTTTAATTAATTGTGTAAATTTTAAATGCACATCTAGCCATATAAAAGAGAAATTATACAGAATAGTAAAAATATTTTTTTTTTAAATCTCTTGGTTTTATATGTTGCTTTTATATAATTCTAATGATATTCTTATCTTATTTTGTATGACATTTTTCTTCATGTTATTTTTGCATTATTGAAATTGAAAATTAACAAATTAAAAATAAACTTTTTTTTTGAAAAATTGAAAAAACTAAAGTAGTAAACAGTAGTTTAGGGAAAAATGTAGAGAGAAAAAAAGTGGGTGTAGGGAAAAAAAAGGGATTTTTTTTTTCATTAGCGTAGAGATTTCTGTAAAAATCTCCTGGCATCACTGGTACCTATTAAAAAACAATGTAAGATTTCACAAAACAACGCGACGTATACTTGCTTTGTTCAAAAGCTTTCATAAAACTAAATGAAATTGTTACTTATGCATGAAACACATAGACGACAGAGGCTACACAAACACACGGAATTAATTGCTGCTGGCTTCAATTGTAGTCGTGTAGCCAACTACTTAATTTTTATGAAAATGACAGCAACATATAACAACAATATAAACAGCTGTTTTTATACAAAATCATTTTTATTTCAGTAGTGCCAATTATATTTTTTTTACTTTATTAAAATAGAAAAACATATATGATTCTATATAAAATTGTCTTAAATATATTACTTATTTATAATGCATTATTATAACGTAAAAATAAATAAATAAATTTACTTAATAGAATTATTATAGCATTTCATTTTGCGATTAATTTTTTCAACAAAATAAAATATTTCATAGCACTAATATCTTTTACATATTTTGTTATATTGTCAACACTATTTTTATTTTGTAGCCAACAAAAATAGAAATTAGCCGCCTAAGTTGACTACAGCAGCAAAAGTGGTCATGTAGTCGTGTAGCTGTGTTGGTGTCAAAATAATCGTTTTCATATAAACGTGTGTATTTTAATTTTGACACGCTGTAGTCGTGTAGCCGCTGACGTCTATATGTTTCACGAGAGAGTTCGGCTTACTGGTGCCATTATGTATATGTGTGTGTAAACAAAAATATACGATATCCCAGTAATCACTTCGAAGATTATTTTAACAAAAATCATCTTACTGTGTCTTCTTCGAGCACTTTTGATGATTAAAAACTGATTAATCACATGCGGTATTAGAAAAAAGACTAAGAAATGATTTTTGCTTACGCTTAAAAAGTGATTTATAGAAAAATGACATTAAATACGACTCAAAAATAAGTCGAAACTAATCAGAAAATTGGATAAAAAAGGTTCTCAAGAAGAGTCGGGGGTAAGATAATATTTCCTCCCAACAAAAGAATATTTTGTGATCAGCAAAAGAGCGCATTTATGACTGTTTAATAGCACAGAGGAGTCAAAAAAGACACCACATGATCACTTATTGCATAAAATGTTTACTGGGATTTTATTCACTATCTGTAGAAACAGTTTTTTAAGTACTGCAAATCTGCACACAATTTCAATTCTATTTCGTTTACAATGATACGATCACTTTGTTTATAATAATTATAATACAGCATAATGATGAATTGTACTTCTCAATTAGTTTATTTTTAATGTGTAATAAGAATTTCGGTTTGTGCTAAGAAATGAATGAATACATGTTTCCCAGGGCGAAGCTTAATCATTGCACTTTGATTGAGTTGAGCCCGCGACTATTCCTGATGTGGAAAGGTCGTGCCTAGAATTTTTGGTAGTTGGGAATAGCGTTTATGCAAAGGGAAGCATGAACACATGTTTCCCAGGGCAAGGCTCAATAATTGCACTTTGATTGAGCTGAGCTCCGGGATTATTCCTAATGCGGAATTACTCGTGCATTAAATTCTTGGTAGTTCGGGAATGGCGTTTGCCTGCGCCAAACATTAAATAATATTATAATTATATAAAATTATTATAATTAACTATTATTGACATCTATATTATAATATTATCATCTGACAAAAAAAATTTTTTTTAAGACCCAATTTTTTACAGGGTAGATATTTTATGGTTTCACTACTACTTTTGAATGCAAGTATGTACTAAAAGTAGAACCCTTAAAATCATACTATTTTTTGCAACCCTAAAAATTGCAGTATTTTGTATAAATAAAATAATTTATATTTATATTATTTTTAATATGCGCTTATTATCGATACACATATACAGAATATATGAATGTTATTTATAGTATTTTGCTATTTGCAACAGTAGTATGTATGAATCAATTTGTAATATTTTGTGATCTTATAAAAATCGCAGAATATTGATATTGATTTTATATAGTTTCTTTTATTAATTAACTAAATTAAATATTACACCATAAGATGTTGATATTGGTGAATTTTTATATTATTACCACAACGACCATAAAAACAATAAGTACAGCTGTGACAAAATACAAAATTTAGAATAACAATATAGGAAAACATCATATTTTTTGGCTTTTCAGTGATTTCTCGGCACCTATGAAACCTATTGTCACGATTTAAAAAACAGAACCTTTTTCATGATGTTTGTTCTCACTAACAACAAGCGCTCTAGGTGTCCTATTGAGAGCGTTATCGTGACAAGAACAACATAGTCGAATCATATTTTTTCAAGACTTTTTTTACTCCATCGTTCAATTCTCGGGACCTGATAAACCGATTTGGACGATTTTAAATAGAAAACTTTTCAGGATGTTAGTGAATCATTTTTTGTACCAACGAGCAACCTAGTTGCCTGATTGAAGCCGCCATCGTGATTTCCACAGACGGACACACGGACATCGCTATATATATATATTTTATGGGGTTTCTAATTATTACAAACGGAATGACAAACTTATATACCCTCTGCACACTGGAGTGGAGGGTATAATTATGAATAAAGAAGAACAAGGTGTTAAAACACTATCAAAGAAAAAAAAAGTAGTAAAGAAAGAAAACGACAATTCTACGGGAAAAGAAATATTAATATTAAAAAACTTTTGCTGGATGAATTTCATAAAGAATACTCGAGTGTAGAAATTCACTCACAGCTGCGCGAACGCAAAAAAAAAGACAGTGAAAATATACATGAATATATTTTAAAAATACGTCGAATCGCTTCGCTCGGTAAGGTGGATGAACGTTCTGTGGTTCGGTATATCGTTGACGGAATTAAAGGTAATCCGGAAAATAAAATCAGTGTATACAGTGCTAAAAGTTACAAAGACTTAAAAGAACAATATGAAATTTATGAAAGAGTCTATAAAAATAAAAATGAAAAATATGAGAACCGATATAAAGCACAAAGCAACGGTGCCAATGTTAAAACTATTCATTGTTATAACTGTGGATCAAAAGAACACAATCGTAGTGAGTGCACAATTGATGGACCGAAATGTTTTAAATGCATTAAAGTTGGTCACATCTCAAAAGACTGTTCGACAAATACCAACAAAGTGAATTGTACGACAAACAAAACAAGTTTTAAACATTTGATAATTAATGATAAACATTTTGATTGCTTAATCGATAGTGGTGCCGATGTTTCCTCAATGAAAGAATGTGTTTTCAATAACAATATCAAACAAAAAAATCCAAGAATACAATAAAAATATTATCGGTTTCGGCGGTGCAGTCACTATACCTAAAGGTGTTTTAAAAGTGAATTCGGTTGTTGATGGCCATCCAGTAACACACAATCTGGTTATTGTGCCTAATAATGCTATAAACTATGATTTGGTTATCGGGTTTGATGTTTTAAGTAAATTTCGGTATACTTCTGATGAAAAAGGATATACTTTTCATTCGATTATAGAAAACGCCAGTGAAAATGAATTTGAACAAATTATGAACACTGACGTGTGTTACGAATCGGAGGTAATTGCGCCGATCGGTTATAAAAAAGAAATTGAAGAAATAAAGAACAATTATTTGCCAGTACGTGACGCGACAAGTCCGATTAAAATGAAAATCGTTTTAGAAAAAGAGGATCCAATATACTCGTCACCCAATCGGTTATCACAGCCAGAACAAAAAATAGTTGATGATCAAGTTAAAGAATGGCTAATGAACGGCATAATACGTAAATCATCTTCACAATATTGCAGTCGCGTGGTTTTAGCTGATAAAAAAGACGGTTCAAAAAGAATGTGCTTTGATTATAGGCTTCTAAACAAGGTATGCTTTAAAGATCGTTTTCCAGTCCCTCACATGGAAGATTTGATTGATTGCTTATCCGGGTCATCTGTTTTCACCGTATTGGATATAAAAAACGCGTCTTTGCACGTTCCTGTTGAAGAAGAATGTAAGAAGTTTACAGCTTTTGTAACGAAACAAGGTATTTTTGAATTTAATTATACTCCATTTGGATTTTGTAACTCCCCAGCTGTATTTATAAGATTTATCAATTCGATTTTCCAAAAACTTGTTAATGCTGGCATTATGCAAATTTACATGGATGATATAATCATATACTCTAAAGATAATGAAGTTGGTATGAGTTATTTAAAGAAAGTTATGTATGTTGCAGCAGAAAATAATTTAGAAATAAATTGGAAGAAACGTAAATTTTTACAAAATCGTGTAGAATTTTTGGGTATGGTAATAGAAAATGGTACAGTAAAACCAAGCGAAGATAAATTAAAAGCAATTAAGAACTTTCCTGAACCACAAAATGTAAAAGGTGTTCAATCATTTCTTGGGTTAACCGGATTTTTCAGAAAGTTTATTGAACATTATTCAATAATTGCTAGACCGCTGACAAATTTTCTAAAAAAGAATATTGCATTTTATATAAATAATGAAGCTAAAGCTGCAATTCAAACGCTAAAAAATCATTTAACAAGTCAACCAGTTTTGAAAATTTTTTCCAGAGATGCTAAAACAGAATTACATACAGATGCATCAAAGTTTGGATTTGATGCCATATTGATACAGCAGTTTGATGAACAATGGTTCCCTGTCTATTACTATAGTAAAAAAAATCAGAATCTGAGTCCAAGTTACACAGCTATCATTTGGAAATTAAAGCTGCGTATTTAGCCATGAAAAAGTTGCGACACTACCTTTTGGGAATGAAGTTTGATTTGATTACTGATTGTCTAGCATTCCAACAAACGAATAGAAAGGACGATTTGGTACCCTCAATATCTAGATATGTGATGTATATGCAAGATTTTGTTTATAATTTAAAGCACCGAAAGGGAGAACGTATGAAGAACGTTGATGCGCTCAGTAGGCATGCAGTTAATATTATCAGCCATGAGTCCGAAGTAAAATGTCGTTTAAAAAATGTACAGAGTACTGATGATAACCTTAAAGCGATTATAGAAATCTTACATACTCGTCCTTATGGAGACTACAAACTGATTGGTGGTATTTTGTGTAAAGAAATTGGTGGTAATGATGTTTTTGTAGTTCCACGGCATATAGAGAGTGAAATTATAATTAAAGCACATGAGAACGGTCATTTTGGTATATTAAAAATAGTTCATCAGATAAAGCAGCAATATTTTATACCTCACGTGGAAAATAAAGTGAAAAAAGCTATCCAAAATTGTATAAAATGCATCCTTTTTAACAAGAAACAATGTAAACTTGAAGGATTTTTGGATTGCATCGATAAAGGTAATTTACCACTATATACGACTCATATTGATCAATCATTTGGGGCCAATGGATGCTACGTGCAAGCAGTATAAATACATATTCGCTGTTGTATTTAGATGGGTTTAGTAAATTTGTGTAGCTTTACCCTACAAAAACCACTGGTGTAGACGAAGTACTTAATAAAATGGAATCTTGGCGGTTAATTTTTGGCAATCCACAGCGTATTATAAGCGACAGAGGTTCAGCTTTTACTTCTAAAGCATTTGAAGAATTTTGTAGTACAAATAGTATCGCACGTGTTCAAACAACTACAGGTGTACCGAGAGGTAACGGGCAAGTGGAACGTGTCAATAGAACAATATTAGCAGTTATATCAAAACTTTCATCTGAAAACCCCGAACAGTGGTACAAACAGGTTGGCAACGTGCAAAAAGCTGTCAATAGTTGTGTTCATAGATCTACAAATCGCACACCGTTTGAAGTTTTATTTGGTGTAAAAATGAGATATGACGGCTCCAGCAACATTATTAATATTCTCCAAAAAGAATTGGTAAACGAATTTGATCAAGAACGAGAACAGCTCAGATACGAAAGTAAACAACAAATTTAAAAAATTCAAACTGAATACAAAAAAAGCTTTGATCGTAAAAGGAAGCACAACGTTTGTTATAAAGTCGGCGATATGGTGGCTATCAAAAGAACCCAATTTGTTTCCGGTATTAAACTTGCTAATGAATATTTGGGTCCGTATGAAATTACACAAGAAAAGAGGAATGGGCGTTACCAGGTATGAAAAGCAGCATCTTTTGAAGGGCCGAATTTAACAAGCACCAGCAAAGACAATATGAAGTTATGGCGTTATTCCAAGGTTGATGATGAATATTCCAGCTCATCCGAGGCGGATGATTAGTCAGATGGCCGAATGTGGGATAAGTTACCGATTTAAAGGACAGACACATTTTCACATCACTGACGTATCAAATTACCCAACACCAACGGACAATAATAAAGACACTTAAATTATGATTTTTTTAAAAGTGCAGTCAGTTGTTTTCTAGTTGTTAAAACAAACACAAGTTGTTAAGTTGAGAAAAAGCTGAACTCGAAGCTAATTTTGATAACTCGTTCACAAGTTGTAATCGCGTAAACTAATCGGATGGACATTTTATAATTTGTACTTTAATACACAAAAAACTATTAAATTTTAAAATTATTAATTCTTATATACAAAAAAGTGAATTCAATAAACATGCAACCTACTATATTAAATATAAAATCGATTGTGTTTTCAAATATTGTTCCTACATATATATATATATATATATATATATATATTTTTGTGGGGTGTCTTCCCATCTTTTTTTTTTTTTTGCAATCATTTTCAGATTTAAAATGTGAGGAATCTCCCATCTTTTCTCATTATTAATATATACTTTTTTTACATGGGGAGATCTCCCATCTTTTCTTATATTTTTTCTTTACATATCTGGTCTTATAGTTTGTTTTTTTTTTCTTTTAAATATATTTTCTCCTCCATCAGAGTGTCCGCTGCATCCGAAAAGTACCTCTTGGGCCTCGTCGGCCCAACCGCAGGAGTGCGGCGACCATCCACACGACTCCAAATTCCGGTTATCTCCAACCTATGCTAAAAGAAAAATGTCATAGGGAAACAAACCAATACTCAGCTAATACTATACCAATACGCATTTACACCTTTGACCGAAAAACAACTCAAATCACTGTATTTTAACGAATGGTTACTTTTGCTCTAATAAATAAAAATCACAACCACATTCAATAAACTAACTATCAACTATTACCTTCACTAAATTGCGACTTGCTTCGGATACAGATCCGCACGAAAAAGCATTTTTCCCCAACAGCAGTACTGTTTCTATTTCTACGGCAATAAGACACCAGCAAGCCGATCCATCGGTGGTCCGACCGAAATCATATCTAAGCCCCCTTGTATACACATGTCCATCCTAAAGTTTCCAAAAACTTCAAAATAAATAACAACAAATTAATGCACGTGTCCTTCCTAAACACTGCCACCCATATAAGGCATGACCGCACACAACGCGTCATCCTTCTCCGGAGTATAATGGTTTCCTGCTGCATTCCGGAAGCCGGAACCGGGCCACTGTGAGGCTATTCTCGGCAAAAACCCTCCCCACAGTGTATGCCGCGAATTTTGCGAAACTCGCTTCTGACTCCCCATACCAGATTCAATCCGTTGAACCATTCTCAACCACTGAGGTATGCCCGCTACACATGGCGTCATCCTCCATATAAAAAAACCTTGAGGCTTCCTGGTGGGATACCCTTGTAGGCGGGTTTCGTGGAAACCCCCTACCTTCCCCTCACCACCTCACATAACAATTACTAAAATAAACAACAAAACAAAACCTTCATCATGGACATGTGTATTAAATGGAATCATTTCAGACCAAATAATGCGATCACTGGTGGAACGCCCCTAAATGGTTATTATGCCACTTACGATTCTTCCCCTTTGTGCGCACCGTGGACGTTGCCGGACTGTTTACCCCAACTACCTCATAAGGTCCAGTCCAAATGGGTGAAAACTTATTTTTCCTGGTGTTGTTCCTAACAAGCACCCTATCACCTACTGCAAAGGACACAGCATTTACCTCTCGTCTGATTCTTTAGCACTAGTTCATGCGAGCGCTGTATCTGATATTTAAGGACCTTGTTTGGGTCATCCGTATTGTAAAGTGGTGCACATTTTCTACTTAGGTTGGTCGGTAAGTCGATGTCGAAACCGTATAATGTCTTAACTGGGGTTTGCCCCGTAGATGAATGTACAGTTGTTTTGAGACAGAGTTTCACATGCATAGAATGTGGTACAAAATAGTATAAGATTAGTTTAAATTTAATATAGAGAATATTACAACGTGTATAAAAATAATAATTATAGTAATAATAATAATAATAATAATAATAATAATAATAATAATAATAATAATAATAATAATAATAATAATAATAATAATAACAATAATAATAATAATAACAATAATAATAATAATATTATAATATAATATAACATAATACTCATAATATGAATAGTATAATATAATCTATAATGTTCAAGTGTTTGACAATGTACCATGGTTTCATATATTTGCCCTAACTAAATGTTGTGGAGGGTAAAGATTTTAGTTTTGTTTTTGTTAATTTAATTTGTATATGCTAAGTCGTTTTTGTTTTTTGGCTTGTATGAACGCTTGTGTAATTAGAGTAACTCGATTGTGTTTTTTTTTATAGCGTTCTGTTTTTTTTTTTTTTTTGTCGTTTTCACTACAATGGATTGACTTAGTTTTGATTACTTCTTTTTTCTTTTAGTAAGTTCCGGGTGTGTTGTCAAGCACTTACAAACGAAATCATTTAATATAGGTAGTGGCCTTGAAAAGCCGCTGGTATGTTTATGTTATTTTTATTTATTATTTGTTTTGTTTTTTTGTTATTGGTTAAGTTAGCCATTTAAGTAGGCCATGCACTGCATTGCGTTATGGTTAATGTTTGTTTTTTTTTATTATTATTAATTTTTTTGCTTGCATTATTAATGCAATTTCCGTATTTTTACTTTAATTGTTGTTATAGTTATCTTTAATCAGTTTTAAGATTTAAAATAAATAAAGAGGGAAAAGTCAGAACAGTGGCAGATGAAGACAAGTAAGTACGCTGATCTGACTTTAACCGTGAGAAAGCATACTTGTCTTGCTTTGCCTATCCTTTTTTCCTTTTACAGCAACATTAACGCCGTTTGGGCGTTGACTGACAGCGCTTGCCAGCGCTTAAACACAATAGGCAATCATAGGGCCTGATAGGGATTTGTTGTGTTAATATATTTATGTGAGGTTAGTCCTTGGTATTCGGTCTTAAGACTTAGAGACTAAAGGTTAATGTCATATAGGTTATAGTCTTATATATCGTAGTGTAATGGGGTTATAGCCACGGTGATCAAGCTGCTGGAATATAGCCCCAACATTAATGGCGCAGCCGGTAGAATGCGTCATTTCTTTCGTTTCAGCTTAATTTTAAATTACAGATGCATGTTAAATTATAGTTTGGTTTGATACTCTCAGATTTTATTGTTTTTATAGGGTGGGATTTTTATAATTTCAGCATATAGTTGGAGCAATCAAAGCGGTATAATTTTGCTGGTTTTGTTTTTGGTTAAAACTATAGAGATCGTTTTTTTTACGGGACTGGGTTGGTAAATTCGTATGGAGGCAACACTGGTCGAATTAGAACAAGCGAAACAGTTGCTAGCGGATTTCAGGACGAAGACGGATTATTTCCTCGAAAGGCTTTGGAACGAGGTCAGACGTCGGTGCCAGAGCCGGGAGAATTTTCATCTCATAAAGGCTAAGGTTGACGGTACCTGGAAAATCACTAGATTGGAAGAGGCCGATCTAGTGCTAGAGGAGTTGTGCCGGTTGGTTGACACTCAAGAGGAGTGTAATACCGGGAAGATCTTGGAACTTAAGGAGGAATTGGAGGCTCTCCAAAATCAAAACAAGAGGCTTAAGAACGAAATTCAGGAGAATCTAAAGGAGGCCGAGATTTTAGACAAGGTGAACAGGCCCTACGGAGGACAATATCGGGTGCAGGCGCATCCTCGGTCAGAAGATTAGAGTTCGATGGCCTCGAGGAAGCCAATAGGAGAATTTCCGAGTTGCAGGGCAGCTACGTTTAGCACAACAAGAGCGCAGTATACAGACGGGGGATCTGTACCATAAGGAGCCTAGGGGGCAACAGCCAACACAGATGATGTCCTCCCAGGATATTCTGAAAACGGTCAAGGCGTTGGTGCCTACGTTCGGCGGAGAGCCATCACCGAGTTTGCAGACTGAAGTGTATAAATTCGTTGATGGGTGTAGGTTGGCGGCGAAAGGGGTACCGCCGGAAAAGGTGGAGAATATTTGGAAATTATAAAACAGAGGCTTTACGGGGATGCGTACCAGTTGGTGAGGTTACGTACTTTTACGTCAGTGGATGAGTTGTTGGCAATTGTAAAGTCAACATATTTAAAGAGTAGGTCGCTTGACTCGGTGCTAAGGGAGCTATATGAAGCCTACCAAAGGAGGGATGAGAATATGAGAGAGCTTGCTAGGCGTCTTCAGACATGAGCAGCAACAGCTCATGCCATACTAAATGAAAACTATAAAGGGAAAAAGGACGAGATAATGACTATTGAGATAGAAAGAAAGGTAAAATCAGCATTCACATCTGGCCTGAGGGATCCAATGCTGCGTGGTAGGATGTTGGCAGCAGCTCATGTAGGTTGGACGATCTCTTGGTTGAAGCACTGGCGGCTCAAGCAACTCTTTGGCGGGGGGATGATCCTCCGTTAAGGGGTGTAAATTTTAACGATGAGTACATCCGCGAGGATCCAGTCTCGGGTCTCGTAGTAGCCGTAGAACAGTTGTTGCGCAGGACGGAGGCAGATAAGGCACCTCCGCTCAACAATGCTGGGTCAAGTGGTACGGCATAAAATAATGCTGGGTCAAGTGGTACGGCATACAATAATGCTGGGTCAAGTTGCAATGCATACAATAATACTGGGTCAAGTGGCAATGCATACAAAGCACCGCCCTGTTCGTTCTGTCAACGGGCGGGACACACTCGTGATTTATGCTGGACGAGGAAAAATACCCCATAGTGTGTTGAATGTAGAATATATGGCCATGAGCCAGGGAGGAGCTGTGGCAGGGGACCCTCGATGAGGGAGAGAGGGCAACCTGGAGGTTCGAGAGCAAAAGGTAATTGCTATAATTTTGCTAGGCAATGTACACAGAGGAGAAATGTGTCGGGAAACGGGCAGGGTCACCGACTCGATCACGCGAAAGTCTAATACCGTCGGTAACATCGAAATCTGCGAAGGGGGCTGAGGTAGGACCCATTGTGGGGTCGGATATGAATATAGGGGGGATTTCAGCTAGGTTTAGTTACGCAGATTCGGTGTTTGTAAGATTGCCATGTGCTTGGGCAAAGACGGGGTGTCTGAATTTATTAGTGGATACAGGGGCAGACACCAGCCTGGTAAAGGACAGCAGTCTTACGGGGGATATTAGTGTGGACGGGACGGTGGTAAAGAACCTGCGAGGAGCATTCGGAGGATTCTCCAGGACTATAGGGTTAGTCAGGATTAAGCATTCGGACATCGCCGAATTGGGGTTCGATACGCATTGTGTGGATAAGCATAATAATTTGCCGGGAGATGGTATTTTAGGTCGCGATAATCTACGGGGACGCTCCGTCACTGACACGATTAATCTTTCTCTGAAACTCTACTCGAATGGAGGTGAGTGGAACTTACCTCTGGTTTCATTGAGAGAGGCCACGGGTTCGGGGGCAGTAAATATCGTGGAGAAAACCATAGTGGCGAAGGCGAGGACAGTGTCTATTGCAACCATGGGGATCAATACCAAACAAACTACAGTGGTCGTGGAGAAGCAAGAATTGTCCCAGGAGTATATCTAGGGGCCGCGCTAACCAATGAAAAGGATGGGGTGGTGAAAGCGCCCATTCTGAATTCTACTGAGGTTGACAACTACCTGAAGGATGGGTTTATGCCTAAATTCAGTGGATTAGTGAATTTAAAAAATCCAGGTGCGCGTTTGGTGACGCACGTGCAGGAGGTGGGTGTCAAGGAGAGGGTCAGTAGGATAATGGCCGCAATAAAGACTGATGCCGACTTGAATAGTGAGGAAATGTCGTCCATTCAGGCCATATGCGCAACGTACCACGATATCTTCTGGTTGGAGGGAGATAAACTATCTTGCACGAATATTGTAAGGCATATAATTCCCGTGCAGCCTGGACAGCTGCCGATTAATCAGAAGCAGTGCAGGTTACCTCAGATTCATCGTGAGGAAATTATAGCGTGTCACCGTGGAATTCGCCATTACTATTGGTTCCAAAGAAGTCGTCGAAGGCAGGGACCAAGAGCTGGCGACTGGTGGTAGACTTTCGTAAACTGAATGAGGCACCGCTGAAGCAGGTATTCCCCATTTCAAGGATGGATGAAATTTTGGACCAGTTGGGCAGCAGCGGATATTTTTCCAAGTTGGAATTGGCCAGTGGTTTTCATCAGGTGGAAATGGATAAACAGGACAAGGAAAAAACAGCATTCAGTACGGCGTTGGGTCACTTTGAATTCAATAGGATGGCATTCGGATTAACAGGCGCACCGGCAACCTTCCAAAGATTAATGAATCCTGTGCTAACAGGTCTTCAGGGCATTGAATGTTTTGTATATTTGGACGATATTGTCATATATGGTAGTAGTCTGGCCGAACACGACTCAAGGCTATGTAAAGTGCTGCAGCTGTTGAAGGAAAATAATTTGAAAGTAAAAACGGAGAAATGTAACTTCCTGAGGCGGGAAATAGTGTATTTGGGCCATAAGTGTTCGGAGAATGGAGCGCTTCCCGACCCAGAAAAGGTGAAATTCGTTAAGGATTTTCCGCCACCAAGCAACAAAAAGGAAGTGCAATCGTTTTTAGGACTGGTAAATTATTACCGTAAGTTCATTCCCGGGACGGCCAACATTGCCTTGCCAATAAATAAATTGCTTCGCAAGGATCATGCGTTCAATTGGACACCAGGCTGCCAGCGTGCCTTCGAGGAGCTTAAAAGGCGATAATGTCGCCTCCAGTGTTGGCATACCCTGATTTTTCAAAACCTTTCGTATTGACCACGGATGCTAGCGGTGGAGCGATAGGAGCAGTTCTTTCCCAGGATAGTGGCGGAGGTGATCGTCCCATTGCGTTTGCAAGCCGTGCGTTGAATGGGGCGGGAACTCGATACTCCACGATAGAGGAGGAGTCTCTGGTAATCGTATGGGCGGTGAAAAATTTCCGACCATACTTGTTGGGTCGGCACTTTAAGATTTTTACCGATCATCAACCGCTGAAAGGCATTGCGAACTTGAAGGATCAAACTTCAAGGTAGGCGCGCTTTAGACATAAGCTGTCAGAATATGATTTTTAAAATCAGTACAAGCCGGGCAAGAAGAATCAGAATGCGGATGCGCTGAGCTGGATACCATATTCGGCGGAGGAAATTCTGATGGTTCAAACTAGGGCCATGTCAAAGGGCGAAGGAGGACATCAGCCGGCAAACAAGGATCACGGAAATGACAAAGAAATGAAAAACGAGAATAAAGAGAATGGGGATGACACACGGGATGAAGGTCTAAGCGATGTTAATGACCCACCGGTCGAGGTGGTGGTCGATGGGGAACCAAGGTATGTGGTGTTGAAGGATCCTAAAGAGTCGTGACACTGTTAAAGGATTTTCACGATAGTCCTTTGGGCGGTCACGTGGGTGTGCAGGCGACCGTTAAAAGGATAAAGAGGCAATTTCACTGGGTCGGCATGCACAGGGATATTAAACAATATGTGAAGAAGTGCGTTAAATGTCAGCAAAATAAGAGTAACAAGAAAACGTTTATGCCGATGGTCCTCACGGATACTCCTAGTCGACCATTTCAGAAGGTATATATGGATATGGTGGGACCTGTCCCTGAAAGCACTGCGGGTAACAAATTGATATTGACTTTTCAAGATGATTTTTCGAAATTTATGTTGTGCACAGCAATGCCGGATGGAGAGGCTAGTACTGTGGCGAAAATTTTCTTTAACGAAATTATAGCCAAGTATGGGGTTCCGAGCATGCTGGTCACGGACAACGGGACAAATTTCATGTCGAAGATGTTTTCGGATACCTGTAGGCTGTTAGGGGTCAAGAAATTGAACATCACTCCATATCACCCGCAGGCAAACGGCTCATTGGAAAGGAGTTACCGTCCTTTGGCGGAGTACTGTACATTCATATTCGGGGCAGACCCCATTTAAGATATTATACGGTTTCGACATCGACTTACCGACCAACCTAAGTAGAAAATGTACACCACTTTACAATACGGATGACCCAAACAAGGTCCTTAAATATCAGATACAGCGCTCGCATGAACTAGTGCGAAAGAATCAGACGAGGGCTAAGTTGTTGTCGAAAAAGGCTTATGACAGGAAGGTAAATGCTGTGTCTTTGCAGTAGGTGATAGGGTGCTTGTAAGGAACAACACCAGGAAAAATAAGTTTTCACCCATTTGGACTGGACCTTATGAGATAGTTGGGGTAAACAGTCCGGTAACGACTACGGTACGCATAAGGGAGAAGTCGTAAATGGCGTAACGAACATGTACGAACGCCTTGCAATTAGTAGTTTCGGGGCTGGGGAGAATAAGTATGCACGGGGTTTCCTTCGCGAATGGCGAAAGGGCTAGTTACGTATATTCTCTCCAGTTGGTAATGGGTATCCTGATCTGAAAGCATATGTCCATAATTTAGTTGTATACATACGTCCGCAATGAAGTTTTTTTTTTATGTTGTTTATTTGAGGTGGTGAGGGGAAGGTAGGGGGTTCTCGTGAATCCCGCCTACAAGGGTACCCCACCTGGAAGCCTGTTTTTTTATATATGGAGGACGACGCCATGTGTAGCGGGCATACCTCAGTAGTTGTAAATGGTTCGACGGAATGAACCTGGTAGGGGAGTCAGGAGCGAGTCTCGCAAAATTCGCGGCATACATTGTGGGGAGGGTTTTTGCCGAGAATAGCCTCACAGTGGCCCGGTTCCGGTATGCGAAATGCAGCAGTAACCTGTCCTACTCCGGAAAAGGATGACGCGCTGTGTGCGGTCATGCCTTATATGGGTGGCAGTGTTTAGGTAGGACACGTGCCTTAATTGGTTTTCATTATTATAGTTTTTCATATTATAGTTTCAGACAGGCCGCCGGTAGCTTGTCATTAGGAAGACCTTTATGTGTAGTGGTTCTTTTTATTGTAGAATGAAGGTATATTTCTTTGCAGAATATAGTTGTATCACGTGAGGGGGTACCGGTGTCGATGGCTCTCCAGTATAGCCATCTAAATGATGCCGAACTCTGTGCAAAGTGTGCTTGTATTCCGTGTAATGAAATCGGTGGTGATGGCTATCCAGCATAGCCATCTTTATGGCTATCTACGCCCGTAGTTCGGTCCAGTTAGTCAGGGTCAAGTGTGACTTTTTCTGGATGCATTGTTAGATCTTCCAATGCTTCTGGCTGATATTCACTCCAAAATCGACAATTCTGCTTATTTACGTACCCATTGATCCAAAAATGAGCTTTGCCGCTGAACACAATTTTTCGGTAAAAAAGTGGATCTTCGGCCAACTTTCCAAGAGCCCATTCACCAAAAATTCTACGTTGCGGTAGGTCGTTCGGCAGAAATTCTTGCACCAGCTGTATTTTGAAAGGGTTCACACCTAAATCATTCCGCAAAATTTTCCACGTTGTTGAGTAACAGAGGCCCAATTGCTGCGAACGGCGACAAATCGATAATTGATGTTCATTATTTACACTGGCCGATACAGCTGCGATATTTTCTTCAGTTCGCACTCTACGTAAGCGTGTTGGTGGTTTAATGTCCAACAATGTAAATTTGGTGCGAAATTTAGTCACAATAGCCCGAATAGCTGCATCAGTGGGTCGATTAAACTGACCATAAAATGGAAGAAGCACGCGATGAACTTTCTTAACAGAGCACGCATTTTGATAATATAATTAAATAACTTGCAAGCGTTGTTCGTTTGTAAGACGATTCATGGTTAAATTATAGACCAAACTGAAGATGTTTAACAATGAAACAAAACACGAAACGTGCGTCAGCTGTTTAAACCAGTGTTGCCAAAAAGATAATAGCTAAAAAATCACCCTTTAATTTCCTTGAAGAGTGAATTTCTTCCACACTTTAATTTTTAATGTTCTGTTAAATCTTTCAACTATAGATGCTTTCATATTTGAATATGTATGATAATGGTTAAGTCATTAATTAAGTTTTTAAAATTTGTATTAAAAAACTCTTATCCTTGATCAGTATGAAGATTTTTTGGACATTTATTTTTGTTTAACTCGATAATCTTTTTGAATGCATTTCTAATATCAATACCCGATTTAGTTTTTACGGGTAAAGCATAAGCGTATTTTGAAAATACATCAATTACTGTCATCATATATTTATAACCTTTATTCGTTTTTGCATTTGGTATCATTTCCACTAAATCGATTTGCCATGTATCTGAAATACCCTTTTGAATAAACCGACGTCGTTTAAAGTTTTTTCTAGCTTGGCGATGAAGTTCAGTAATAAGAATTTCTTTACTCATATTTTTTACTAAGTTTAGGTAGGATTGGATTCATTCAAATTTTATATATGAAAGTGAAAACATGTTTCATTAGTTTATATACCCATTTACAATGATGGACCTTCCGGTTGAGGAAAACCCACATTTGTTATTTTATAACATTTAATTTCTAATAAGGTGGATAGAATTATTTGGTGTTATGCGGAATAAAATGCACTTCCATCAATTAAAACTGTAGAATTCATAGAAGATATACCTGAAACTTTTATTACTAATGATTATAAAAGCATTTTAATAATTTTGGATGACTTAATGCTTGAATCTTATAATAATCTTGTGAACTTTTCACTAAAGGTTCTCTCCACAGCAATTTATGTGTTATATTAGTAACACAAAACATCTTTCATAAAGGAATTTATTCAAGAGAAATTTCATTAAATTCGAAATATATAGTCATGTTTAAATCCAAAAGATATATTACAATTTCAATGTCTGGTCGTCAAGTATATCCAGCGAATTCAAATGCTTTATTTGAGGTATATAATAAATGTATACTTCATGCCTGTCCAGTTTCAAAGAAGTCTACCATACGTTTTTATTTTAGTTATTCTACATTTTAAATTCAGTTTGTTTATATTATTTGACACATACAATTTTGTAATTATTATTAAGTCACATTTATTTTATTCCACATTTACTTCCGCATATTTTATTGTTACCAAACATAATAATGCTTAATCAGAATAAAACAAAATATAGGTCAATCCGTCAGTGAAATCATTTAACCATTTATGACTAACGACACTAGTAAGCATTATTATGGTTGAAGATACAACAACAAAATACACTGTTTTAATTTATAATAATTTAAGTATCAATACACAACAACAAAACACATTTATTATTATTTTGTATTCAGCGTTTTTTTATACTGTTAACCAAAATACAATAACAAACACATTAATTACACTATTTAGTATTAAGCATTTTTGATTATTGTTTTGGGTATAAAAACCCAAACAAAATAAAGAATCAGTCTAGTAATACAGCATATCGATTGTGTTTTATTACTACGCCAACACCTTTCAAGTTCAAGTGCTTGAAGGGAAAAATAAAAGGACTAAAGCTTAGTGTCAGCACCGATTTATGTGTCGGGGTTGAATACACATTAACTTTATCCTTACAACACATCTACACTGCCATAACATTGGCAACCGACGTTTTAAGTAAAATTCTGACCATTTGTACAGGACATTTGGTTAGATATTTACATTTTGGTGACCCCTAGACGTTTTTGGAAAAATTAAGTTTCCCCCCACCAGTGGTAAGGAACTTTAATAACCTGAAAACGCATTGAACACGCAAACAAGGGATCGACTACCAATTCTACATTTGGTAATCCCTAAAAACATCAAGCAGATCCGGCTCAGTAGCAGATCCAGCTTGAACGACAAATCAATTTACATTGAGGAAGCCTACAATTGGTGACCCTCGACATTCAACAATCGAATTATTACCATAGCATTAGTAGTAATTGCCTTTTGGGACACCACATATTGGTTACCCCTACAAACATTTTGAACTCGCATCCAAGCGATTGAACACCAAATTTACGTTCAGGTGGCTACAGTACACTACAATACTACAGCAGATTCAGCTATAACACTAGCAGGTCTAACACTAACAACAGTCATTGGGTTCATCAGAACCGTGACGCTTTCGTCAAATTAATCAACATTGAGTCAACACTAAATTTGACCAATTACTATACAGAAGAACTAGTCAAACATCAATTAGTCTGTCCTAACAAGTGGCTACCAATTTGAAGAACATGGCTACGTTCGAACATTTATTACAAGCCCAATCAAAAAGGGGTGAAGAGATTCAACAAATCGTTCGAAACTATAAAAAAGATTCCGCAGAAAGGAAAACAAAGATAGAATACTTTGATGAACGATTACGACGGCTCAGCGAAGCATGGGATTTATTTGATGCCCAAGATATGAAACTACGCACACTTGTAGATAAAGCGACAGATCATGCATATTTCACAGAAGAATACTATTTGAAAATTAGTGATATAGCCAACAATTACTTAGAAATTTTCAAAAAAGAAATTGATAAGTTAAGACAATCAGCAGAAAAGCCAATAATTATAGAAAGGAGAAGTATTGAGATACCTACAAGGAAGGCTATTATTCAACATGAAGGTCATGAAGACATCAATAACACTAATAGTCTCATCCGAAGGCTTAAGGTTCGTTTGACTGCTCTAAACCGGCTGTTAAATGGTATAACAGATGAAGATGACCATCCCTTGCAGTACTTTGAAGTGGAAATCAACACCATTGAAAAGTTGTGGAATCAAGCTGAAGTATTACACGATGAAATTTATGATAAATTAGAAAACCCTGCTGATTCTGGTCTGGATCAGAACGAATATGACAGAATATATGATTTAGTGCGACAAAACTTAGTCAGTCTGTCCGTCAAAAAACAAAAACTTTTATCTAATGGTGATTCCAGTCAATATAATGAAATACAATCAATGACAAAAGATTTGAACAAATGCGCATTACATCTACCAAAAGTCACTATGCCACGATTTGATGGCGATTATTTAAAATGGCGTCAGTTTCATGATTTGTTTACTGAGATGGTGGACAAACAGCCAATACCATCTATTCAGAAAATGTGGTATTTAAAAAGCAATGTATCTGGAGAAGCTGAACACTTAATCAGTCAGTATTCTTTATCAGAGACAAATTACAATACTGCATGGAAAACACTTCAGGATCGCTACAACAACAAAAGACTACTGGTAGCCAACTTGGTTGAAAAAATTATTAACCAACCACCAGTTTCATCATCTACATCATCTATCAAAGCTCTGCATGACACCACCAAGGAGTGTTTGCTCGCATTAGACAATCTGGGTATTGTAACAACCTCTTGGGATGCGATACTCATTCAATTATTAATTAAAAAACTCGACAGGGGAACACACATCAGGTACATGCAGTCGTTGGCCAACCCAAGAGAAGTACCAGTAATTGCTGAATTTTTATCATTTCTGGAAATTCAGTTTCAATCAATGGAGGCAATTATTCAAATCGGAAAATTGCCACAGAAAACAGTATCTTCAGTTACAACCTCCAATAAAGTCGATAATGGCACCTGCAAAATGTGCAATAACGGTGGCCATAAACTATATTACTGCAGCAAATTTCATCACTTATCAGAAGCAGAACGACTGAATTGGGTACAACAACACCATTTATGCGTCAACTGTTTCAGAAGTGATCACGTTTCAAAAGAGTGCAAATCAAGTGGCTGCAGAAAGTGCATGAAGAAACACAATACGCTGTTACATTTAGAAAAGAAACAGAACAACATAAAAAAAAGATTCAAAACCATCAATCAACACAACTATGGGTTCGAATAGTCAAAGAAACACATCATCTTCTAACGCCGTCGCAGTTACATCTTCAGCTACAAAAGCAGCCGAAGGGGGCCAGGGTTATGTTTTGCTAGCAACAGCAAAAGTTGTTATTTCTGCCCAAAATGGTACTTCCAATGAGTTCAGAGCAGTATTAGATTCTGGCTCTCAAGTGAACCTTGTCTCCAAGCGACTTTGCCAAAGGTTATCTACCTTCCCAACCAAAACTTCACTTCGCATAGATGGTGTTGGCAACGTACAAAAAAGGTCAAACTACCGCATTAATGTTGAAATGAAGTCCAGAGATCACAGTTTCTCTACAAATTTGGAAGCATTTATACTCCCAAACATCATTCCACCTCAGCCGAGTCAACATATTGATACATCTACATGGGAAATTCCAAGCAACATACAACTAGCAGATCCCAATTTCAACAACCAAGAAAAATTGATATTCTATTGGGTGCAGAGTTTTACTACAAGTTAATTCAAGCGGGAACAATACAACTGTCTGACGGCCTTCCAACACTTCAAAATACGTCACTTGGCTGGATCGTGGGTGGTGCAATTGGCAAAAATTCAACTCCCAAGTGGTCATTATCTGCTTTAACATATGCCATACTTGACAACACAGCATCATTGGAAGAAGCCATTGAACAGCTCTGGAAATTAGATGAAATTGAACCCAGCGACAAAACTCTATCACCATCAGAAAGACAATGTGATTCACATTTTACTCAGCATGTCCACACCAACAATCAAGACCGTCTAGTAGTCAGTCTACCATTCCGGGACAATCCAGCAGCATTAGGAGAATCACATGCAATGGCCTACAATCGATTCATAGCTCTAGAACGACGATTGTTAAAAAATGAAGAAATTAGAACTCAATATATTAAATTCATGCAAGAATATGAAAATCTGGGACACATGCAGAAGACCAACATAGATGCGGTACCGAATCCAAAATACTTCATCCCTCATCATTGTGTGCTCAAACCCGACAGCACCACAACAAAGCTAAGAGTAGTATTCGACGCATCAGCAAAAACATCAATGGGCCATTCATTAAATGACTTGATGTATGCGGGGCCAACCGTTCAAAGTGAGTTATTTTCAATCTTACTTCGTTTTCGGTTGCCGAAATTTGTATTTACCACTGACATCGAAAAAATGTACAGACAAATACTAATTCACCCAAATGATCAACAATACCAGTTAATTATTTGGAGAGAAGATCCATCGCTGCCTATTCAATACTACAAACTTCGTACGGTCACATATGGAACGCGAGCAGCACCGTATTTAGCTACCAGATGTTTGCAAAAGATTGCTGATGAAAACGCTACAAAATATCCATACGGTTCACAAATGCTTAAACATAACTTTTATGTAGATGACGGCCTGGGAGGTTCAGATAATCTCACCATCACACTTCAAACACAAAAAGAACTCATTACAATGCTAAAAAAACATGGCTTCATACTAAAAAAGTGGTGTGCGAATCATCCACAATTATTAAAAAATATCCCACTCGGCGACCAGGAGGTAAATTTAGATTTCAACAATGACAACACGAATACAGTGAAAACATTGGGATTGTTATGGCTGCCTACGACGGACCAGTTTTGCATCAAGGTAAAACTGAATCATATGCAGACAATTTCAAAACGTACAGCAACGTCCGATCTCGCAAAATTGTTCGACCCTCTTGGACTATTAGCACCTGTAATTGTAAAGGCAAAAATGTTTATTCAACTCCTATGGCAATACAAATTAGACTGGGATGAGCCGCTACCTGATGACCTTCACGCTATATGGACAAAATTCAGAAATGATTTAGAAAACTTAAACAACTTCAAAATCCCTCGACACATTTTTAAGGGTGAAATCCCAACAAAAACCGAGCTCCATATATTCTCAGATGCATCCGAAAAGGCTTTTGGTGCAGTTGCCTACATCCGAGCAACTCTTAAAGATGGAAGAGTGATTGTACAACTACTTTGTGGCAAGACACGGGTTGCTCCATTGAAACAACAAACGTTACCTCGCTTAGAACTATGTGCCGCAGTTATGGCAGCCCAACTTGCACACAGAATCAAAACGGATCTCCAGATTAAAGACCAACCTTTATTCTTGTGGACTGATTCCGAAATAGTATTAAATTGGTTAAACGCTCAATCTACTGCATACCATACGTTTGTAGCTAATCGAATCTCGAAAATTCAAACATGGACGTTGCCCGAACAGTGGCGCCACGTCCGATCAAACGACAATCCAGCTGATGTACTGTCCAGAGGTTTAACAGCACTTCAACTATCTGGATGTAACTTATGGCTGTATGGACCATTATTTCTGCATGGTCGACAAGAAATTTGGCCACCTACATTTTCACAAAAACACTTAATTACCAATGACATTGAGAAAAAGAAGACAACTTTACTCGCAGCAGCTGTCACTTCCGCTGATGATTTCATATACAAAATCCCACATAGAAACTCCTTCAACAAATTGCAAAGGATACTGGGATATGTCATCAGATTTATCAACAATACAAGGTTATTAAACCAACAACGCCCATCACATAAGGCGCTAACACCAGACGAATTGAATGAAGCACTTTTCGCAATTATGAAAACGATTCAATTGGCCGACTTTTCACCAGAAATTAAACAGTTAAAGAAATATAACCAAATCGACAAAAACAGCTCCATTAGCAGTTTATCCCCATTTATCGATGACAGGGGTATTCTTCGAGTTGGAGGGCGCTTGGAATCATCAGAATTGTCGAGCGATGCAAAACACCCAATGCTGCTCCCATATAACGACCCAATTGCCAAACTGTTATTTATATCAAAACACATTGAAAATAAACATTGTGGACCTCAGGCGTTACTGAACATAATGAGACAACGATTTTGGCCAATAAAAGGCAAAATAACGGCAAGAGCAATTGTACAAAAATGCATAACATGTACTAGAGCCCGACCACAATTATGCCAACAAATCATGGGCAACCTACCACAAAACCGAGTTACACCAGCACGACCTTTCATCAACGCAGGAGTAGATTACTGCGGACCATTCTGGATACATTATAAAATCAGAGGCAAAAGACCAACTAAGGCCTACATAGCTGTTTTTTGCTGTTTCGCCACGAAAGCTGTACATCTCGAATTGGTAACCAATTTATCAACAGAAGCATTCATCGGTGCGCTAAAACGATTCGGTGGTCGGCGAGGTCGGTGTCAAAACATATACTCCGACAACGCTACAAATTTTGTCGGCACCAAAAATCAATTATCCGAATTAATTCAGACCGTATATTCAGATAAAGGTCAAGATGAAATAATTGCAGCATCCAGCTCTAAAGGAATAAATTTTCACTTCATTCCCCCCCAGAGCACCACATTTCGGAGGGTTATGGGAAGCTGCTGTAAAATCAGCAAAACATCTACTACTTCGGAGCGTCGCTACAGCATCACTAACATATGAAGAGCTCGAAACAGTTATCGTAGAAATTGAAGCAATTCTAAATTCTCGTCCAATAACCCCAATGTCAAGTGATCCTACCGATTTAACAGCGTTAACACCAGGACATTTCCTAATTGGAGAAGCACTAACTTCACAAATAGATAGCCGAGCACAATCACCAAAACTAACATTATCATCACGCTGGGAACAAGTTTCTAATTTAAAGCAGAGTTTTTGGAAACAATGGTCCAACGAATATTTGAATGAACTCCAGCAAAGACATAAATGGAAAACACAGTGCGTCAACCTCAAACCGGGAGACATGGTCATTATAAAAGAAGATAATGTTCCAGTAATGCAATGGCCATTGGGTCGAATCATTAACGTACACCAAGGATCAGATGACTCCACACGAGTCGTTGATGTAAAAACCTCCAGAGGAATTTTCAAACGTGCAATACACCGACTTGCCCGTTTACCCATTGATACGAATTTAGAATTGGCTACGGTCCCTGGTAATGACGACCACGAAACCAATACTTCTGAGTCAGTTGCTGAACCCGAGGTTAAGAGAAAGAAATTAAAAACAAATCATCTTTGCCTAACTTTACTCGCATTAATATTTCTACTACCAATAATTTCTGGAACTCCAGTCAAAAATACAAAATTCGGACCA
Source organism: Cordilura impudica (assembly GCA_963682025.1). NCBI lineage: Eukaryota > Metazoa > Arthropoda > Insecta > Diptera > Scathophagidae > Cordilura > Cordilura impudica. The sequence goes on from OY821521.1 coordinate 123,552,104, forward strand.
AAACTCGGAATTCATTTCGAAGAAGTGGGTACAGCATCTATCTCAACTACTGAATGGAATCTATTGGTATACTATGATCTAGATACATACTGGTCAGAAACGTCAATTCTAGCCAATGGAACGAGGTCATTAAGGACTCTTTGTAACATGATGACCCTTAACGAATCCTGTCGCAATATAATTAATCATTTTGAACATATGGAAAATGATATGCAACTGGACAATCGATTGCTCCGAATTAAAAGAGGAGCATTAGATGTAGTCGGCAACGTTGCTCATTCACTATTTGGCATATTGGACGCTGAATATGCTAACCACATGTCCAATACAATACTTGAAGTCAAGGAAAATGAATCATATTTATTAAGGTTACTCAAAAACCAAACCACAATCATTGATTCAACAATTAACATCATACGTCAGACCCAAATTGCATCTAGAACAAGATTTGAAGAATTAGAGCAGGAAATTAAACATTACTCATCACAAATGCACGACATCGACCAAGTACTACTTCAAATACACTTTAATCAACTATTCACCTCTGGGGTTTTACAATTAACTTTAATTGCGAACAATCTACAAAAAATACAATCTTCAATCCTGGATACTCTTACGGATACACATCATGGAAAAATCAATCCATTACTACTTACTCCAGAACAATTGCAAAATGAAGTAAACCAAATCACACTACATGCACCTCCTTCTGTAGTTCTTCCATCCTCAGATTTGTTGCAATTATTTAAAATAATGAAGGTTAAAGGCGGACTAACTCCTCAACACGCAGTTTTCGAAATCACCATACCATTGATTGACCGTGATCAGTTCAAAATATTTCACCTAATACCTATACCTGACTTAATAAATAACACCATGATAATCATCAAGCCATGGGCTACGTTCCTTGGCACAATGGCATCCCGTCAACAATACATTGTCCTTACAACGTCAGAGCTGAATTCCTGTTACACAATGAAACAAGACGAATTTTTGTGCTCTAACGTCCAAATTCGATACAATTATGATTCCGAAGTATGCTCTTGTGAAATAAATTTATTCAACAACAAAACATCACCAACTTGCAGCTTGGAAAAAACAACAACAAGGCTCCAATGGATACCATTAAATGGAAACAATCAATGGATATATACTACTTCATCATCACCAAGGGCCACAGCAGTGTGTAACAAGGAGATAATTCCTATTTTTCTGAAGGGCTCCGCGTTACTAACACTCGATCCAGAATGCATAATCAAACACAATTTCATCATGATGAACGGAAGACAAATTATATCCCACACATTGAAATCGTCATACTTCAGTCTGGGCAACATGTCGGAACTATCACTAAAAGAAGGCTTCCAACATCCTGTAAGTTACAATCATTCGAATTCAACGGGTCTAGAAGACGCATATAAAAAGGGCATAAATGACTTGAAAATACTACAAAGATCATTGGAACAACACAAAATTATTGACCTTCCAAACAAATTAAGTTCCCATCAAACGCACAGTTACACAATCGGATATCTAGCACTGCTATTAAGTCTAATTACATTGATAATCCTCCTTTTCAATTGTCAGCCTCGACGCAACAAACAGACCCGCACAATGTCCATTACAAACAACAACGAGGCAAGATCAGTTGGAGTTGAAACAATAAAAATGACACCTATACCAATGCCACGCCAGCATCCTCTTAAATTCACTGTAGACCTTTAACTACACTCCACGGAACAATCACTATAATACATCAATTTGTTGAACATCCGTCAATTTGTTGAACGTGGGGGAGAATGTCCAGTTTCAAAGAAGTCTACCATACGTTTTTATTTTAGTTATTCTACATTTTAAATTCAGTTTGTTTATATTATTTGACACATACAATTTTGTAATTATTATTAAGTCACATTTATTTTATTCCACATTTACTTCCGCATATTTTATTGTTACCAAACATAATAATGCTTAATCAGAATAAAACAAAATATAGGTCAATCCGTCAGTGAAATCATTTAACCATTTATGACTAACGACACTAGTAAGCATTATTATGGTTGAAGATACAACAACAAAATACACTGTTTTAATTTATAATAATTTAAGTATCAATACACAACAACAAAACACATTTATTATTATTTTGTATTCAGCGTTTTTTTATACTGTTAACCAAAATACAATAACAAACACATTAATTACACTATTTAGTATTAAGCATTTTTGATTATTGTTTTGGGTATAAAAACCCAAACAAAATAAAGAATCAGTCTAGTAATACAGCATATCGATTGTGTTTTATTACTACGCCAACACCTTTCAAGTTCAAGTGCTTGAAGGGAAAAATAAAAGGACTAAAGCTTAGTGTCAGCACCGATTTATGTGTCGGGGTTGAATCCACATTAACTTTATCCTTACAACACATCTACACTGCCATAACATTGGCAACCGACGTTTTAAGTAAAATTCTGACCATTTGTACAGGACATTTGGTTAGAAGCTTACAATGCCCATGGTTATTTATTGATGGATCTTACTCAACAAATACACAACGCATTAAGATTTAGAACTGGTATTTTAAATCCATTATATTGTACTATATTTACACAAATTAATGATGACACCCAATCTAAAATTGTTGAAGGAAACCAAACATATTCTCTTTTTACTTAAATAAGCAACACCAAAACTAAGGAAAGCATTATTGAAAAATATTGATGATGTTATTAAAACTTTACATGATATTTTATTTAATATTATGCAGAAAAACCATAAAATTAATAAAGAAGTTTTAATTAAAATAAAACCATATAAAATCACAACTAGAAAGGTTTGTTCACCAAAAACGTGTATGGCACTAAAGAGAAAACATCTTATTCAAAAAGGAGGATTTTTACCAATAATAATTTCTTCAGTTTTAAGTGGTGTTATTGAAAAAATTTTAGAAAATGTCAAGTAAATTATCAAAGCTTATTGTTCTAGATGCAAATACATTTAATAAATTTAATAAAAAAAAATATCCGATTCAGATTTTTTTCAACGTAAACTTCTTCTAATCCAGTGAAGGCCATACCAAGCACGCTGGTGCTCGGCTTCGTACATGTATACAACCGAACGAAAACAAAATTATTCACCAACAATTTCATTCAGTCTTATGAAAGCTTTTGAACAAAGCGGGTCTATGTCGCATTGCCTTTTGAAATTCATATATATATTTTTTTAATAGGTACACAGAGAATATTTACAGCAACACACAATTTTTTTGTTTTATTAAAGATTTTATTTTATAAATAGATTTTTAATAAAAATAAGCTATATGTGGGAAAAAAATGGGAAAGTAGTTCCTTCTTTTGTTTAAACGCGCTAAATGTTGTGTAACAATGTATTAAAAATAAATAAGGCATTTAACCTTAAACGCCATTATAGAAGCTGTCACCCTGAACTTCTTGTAGTTGTCGAAAACGAAAGAAAAAAATTACTATTAAAACTAAAAGAAAATTTAAAAATAAAATATAATTACATTTTAAACGGTAATACCTCTGAATGCGGAATTATGAAGGCCACGTTCACCATTGCTTTGGTCTTGGCAAAATAGGGCGATGATGGTATTTTCGATAATGAACTCATCTATTTTCGAATTTAGTCATTCTTATAAACATTTATACAAAATCTACACAAACCAATTTAATATCAGCATTGTGTTACGTCCATGGATTTCGATCAGTGTAGTACAACTAACACATGCTCATAAACACTATTCCTAACTCAATTCTCTCGATGGCCACCACTTAAGGATACTAGTAAGTGGTAATAAATCAAACAAGAATTATTAAAATTTCTAACTGGAAAACAAAAGATTAATATTTCAGAGGACAGGATGCTTGAAAATAAATGGAAAAGCTTGCGTGATAATGAAACTTAGACAAGAAGAATATATAAAAAACATATTGATACACAAACATTAAGAAAGAATTAAAAAATGTTGGTTCTCAAGCAAATTTTAATCCATCAGAGGAAGTTTTTGAAAATAAAGGTGAAAATAAAGACGATTTTATGGATACGGATACAACAATACATAAAACTACTCATGATTCAGCATCATCGGCAGCTAAAGGTCTTAAAGATTTTTCACATAAATGATCACCAAAGCTTAGAAAATTATCGAAAGATGAAAACCTTAAACAATCAACATTACCTTATAAATATTCACCTCGAATTAGAAATCAAAAAAAGAATTAGGGTTTATTCCTGAAAGTGTAAATTGGCAAAATATGTATTAAAATCAAAAAATTAAAATTTATGTTTAAATTACCTTTCTTTTTAATATATATAATTTGAAAAAGCAAAATTGATTTTGTATTATTATTAATATATATTTTTATTTTTTTCAAAAATCATAAAATTTACATAAATTTTAATCTATATCTACATAAAAATTACCCCATGCAAATGTATTAATACCATTGTCTCTAATATATCTCTTATCATCTAAATAACTTAATGCTAATTTGCCAACATGTTGAGTACATATTTGATGTACCTTAGATCTAAATACATACATTGAATCATACAATTTTTTTCGAACAAACATTTTCTAAAATCATTAAATGTAAGTCTATTTGTTACACATTTATTTACATCCTTACTTTTTTTAATTTTTTTCTTCCTTATCTATTTTTATCGTAAACCAATGAATTCCTTAATTACTTTACCATTTACATTCATCTTTCATCATACCTAAAACTTTTTTATTTAACAACGGAAATTTAAAGACATTGTCTTTCGGATATGAAGATGTATCGAAAAGCGAACTGATTCAATTCGAATATCATCATATAAATCATTTGTTTTTGTATCATAAATAAACGAATCAGTATACATATAATTTATATTAATGTTTGCCTGATATTTAGGTTTCATATATTCATAATGAAAATCATACATTTTCCATTTTTAAATTTCTAAAACTGAAAAACCAATCATTTTAATTGCAACCATTTCATCATGAATTTTCAACAAACTATGAAAATTGGGTTTAGCTATAAGAGCTCTAGCTCCCAATGGTATTAAACCAATCATTTTAATTGCAACCATTTCATCATGAATTTTCAACAAACTATGAAAATTGGGTTTAGCTATAAGAGCTCTAGCTCCCAACATCTTTCCTCTATTTTCCCATGTACACACTATTTTAACATCTTTTCTTTTATCAACATTTTCCATAGTCTTACCATATACTGCATTATTTAATAATTTTAAAAAATTTAGTTCAAATGAATTTTTTCTAATGTTCTATGATGATTATTTCCATCAATATACTTCTTTAACCAGTCCCACTGATTAAATTGGAGAATTCTATGAATTTTTTTCAAAATAAGACCATGCTTATACATTGTTTAAGATTTCTATAGTGTATCACATAGTTTGTATTATTAATTTGGTTTGTTTCATGGTTTCACTCTTTTTATTTTCTGCACAAAATGGTAAATCATTGTGATGGTCGTGTATTGCAGATGGATATTGTAAATCTATTTATAATATATAGCCTAATGGTTAATCATCTTCTACTATATATCATTAATATTAAAATCTCAATGTTTCCAACCCATTCAAAGTTTGTTATAAATTGATAACATCTAAATAAATTAAATAATTTGATTCTTTAGTAGAATCATAATCGCTAGTATATTATTTGCAATTGAATAGCGTTTAGTACATTGAACAACACTTCCCTAATACCACGTGCAACAAAATTTTATTTGTTGACATCTGTCAATAGTTCTAATTCTATTTTTGTGGTTTTCAACATTGCATCCCATGATAATCCAGGTGTTGTATAATATTGACAGGGGTCTAAATTATAAACGTTTTTACAAACTTTACGGAAATTTTCAAAAATATCGCAAAATAAAAGAACATATACTTTTAAATATAAAAGTAAATAATCCATTAGACTACTACTTTTAAAAGTATTCCACACTTTTTCAGCACGTTTATAACTATCTACACTACACGACTCATTAGTTAATTCATTAAAAAAGAAAGACTGTGCTGGTAGTTGTGTTTCTTGAAGACGATTAGTTTTTGAATAGGGTTTTTAATAAAGAAAAACACAATATTTATGTATAAAACAATATTTTATTGAATACACACTTTTTCTTTTACTAAACAACATTTATTCTATTGAACAATTTTTGTTTTAACAACACGGAAAACCTTTCAAAATAAGATTTAACTATTTGTTTGCCATGTTCTGTGTTTATATTGATCAGTGGATTTTAATCATATCGATTAACATAGCTGACCTAGCAAATTAAAAAAATGTACCCAAATTGTTTGTTCCAACATTGTGTTTTTATTGATACATTGTTTCCTCATTGAATTACAAAGAAATCTTTTGTGTGTCAGCGTACAATACGATCGGATTGATCAACATCGCTTATCTTGACAAAAATCGATACAATGTACAATTTTACATACCGCAACATTGTTTGCCACATTGCTTCCGTATTCGAAGCAATTTTAAGTGTTCTTTTAGTGTGTCAGCGTACTTTTTCGCATTTTATAAACAACCAATATTATTTGGAATTTATATGAGCCAATGTATTCTGACATAATTTCATTAATATTGGAATTTTATTATGTTAATGTGCTTGACGTTATTAACAATAAAAAATGTATGTGACTTATAAATAAATGATTTTTTTTCACATTGCTTAAATTTTAATGAGTCAATTATACATACAAGTATATTGATTTATAATACATTGGCTTCAATTCAATTCAACTATATATTCTTCCTTTATTTACATATTTTAACAAATTTGATATATACATATGAGATCTTATCTTTACATATAGATATTCTTACAAATAATATATAGGATCTTAAGATATTAAATAGTTTTAATTTTATTTTTTTAATGATTTTTAAAGGAAAATGGGAGGAAAAAACCTTTATATGATTTAATATATTCAAATACTATCTGAAAATATTTATATGCTTCTAAGAGGTTTATTAGAAATAATAGACCTCTATAAGCATATAATTTTCAATTTGGTGATTTCTTTTTTAATTTTACGTTATTGCACTACATTCTCTTATCAGTGGGTAAGAGGAATTTTCAATTTTGGCAAAGTAATTGTTATTAATCTTTATGAAATCGATAATTTTTTCATAACCTGCTTCTTCATGAAGAAGATTTGTAGGATACCTCCAGGGCTTTTTATATATCATTTTAAGACATTTATTTTGTATAATTTGTAAGCGTTTTAGGTGACAGTTGGCAGCGTCACTCCAAATAGGACACGCGTATGTTAGTAGCGGTCTTATAACACTTTTGAAAAGTAGATTTTTGATTTTGTGGTTTAGAAATGACGTTCTATTTAGTAGTTGACATAATGCTTTAAATGATTTTATAGCTTTTTGACACGTAGCCACAATATGTCTTTTATATGTAAGCTTTTTGTCCAAGACAACTCCGAGATATTTGACATCGGTAAGTATATTTATGGTATTATTTCCAATAAGAAGATGACTTCTTGGCAGTCTTTTGGGAGATTTGTTGAATGGGAAAATTATTGCTTGGGTCTTGTTTGGATTAATTTTGATTTTCCATTTGTGAAAATATTTACTGCAATTTACTAGTCCCTTTTCCATTTTCTTCAGGAGTGCACTTGTAAGTTTGTTTGAAGAAATTAACGCAGTATCATCTGCTTAATAAGCAATTTTCATATATTTTGAGACCTTAAAATCCGATGTACATATCGAGTAAAGCAATGGCGACAAGACTGATTTTTGAGGTAACCCTATGCTAATGGTTTTTGGAGATGATGTTTCATTATTAATCGCAACTTAAAAGCTTCTGCCGTGAATGAAATCTGAAATAAGTTTGCATAAATATTTTGGTATATTTGCATCAAGAAGCTTTAATACTATGCCATTATGCCAAACGGTGTCAAACGCTTTTTTAATATCTAATAATATTAGACCCGTTGAACATTTATTGTTTATATTGGTGATTATTTGATATTTAATTCTGTTTATTTGGTGAGAAGTACTATGCTCCTTTTTAAATCCAAATTGTTCTTTAGCAACAATAGAATTGGTCATTACAAATTCACTAAGACGAGAATGTAGCATTTTTTCAAATATTTTACTTAAGTTACTTAATAGACTAATAGGTCTATAGCTATTTGGGTTATTTTTTGGCTTACTAGGTTTGTTGATAGCTATAACCTTAGCATTTTTGAAATGGTTTGGGAAATAGTTGAGTTTGATGCAGCTGGTAAATATTAGAACCAGTAATTTTAGAGCTTTAAGTGGTAGTTTCTTTAAGTGCAGGTTGGGAACATTGTCAAAACCAGAAGATTTTGAGGGTTTTATTGGTGAGACAATATTCGTTACTTCTTCTAGAGATGCATAAATTGCTGATTCAGAACAAGGAGTTTCTTCTTAAAATTATTAACTGTTGTATTTATTACTGTATCCACTGAGTGGTTGTAGTTCGAAGTGAGGTTATTTGCTTGCACGAATGTATTTGCCAAGACTTCAGCCTTGTCCTTATCAGATGTTATTTTTGTATTTCCAACTTTAAAAATACATTGGTTTAAAATACATTGGTTATGAATAATTATATTTACATGCATACTTTTATAAAATATATTAGTTTGGTAAATTGAAACACATACCCCCACCGTTAGATTGAGGCTCCGACGAAAATGAAAGTATTTATATTATCTTTAGTTGATTACTTATAGTGGTTTCGTTACTCAACTGTGAATTTGGAATATATGTTTATTTATTTTTAAAGACATATATGAATATAATTAATATACAGATTATTGGAATAAATTAAGTATTTATACTGAAGTTAATTATTTTGGAATTTTTGTTTTGGTACAATGTTTGTTCAAGTGTTTTTTCGTATTCTATTTGTTTTAGGTATAAAGATTAAATTTTTATGTTGGCTTGTGTTGTGTTACTATCTTCTTTTAGCTTTGTTATAAGACTTGGCAAGACAAATTTGTCGTACAATTTTTTTTTTATATTTATAAAGGCTTTATTCAATACATTTATTTCACAACTTTCAAATTTTATTAAAAAAAAATTTTCAATTTAACTTTATTACAATTATGGGATATGGTGTCATTTAAATTTTTGAAAACCAATATTCCCGGAATGACTGTAGTTATTTCTTGTTTAGTAAATGTTTGCATTTTGCAATGGGCTTCTTTAAAATTCAATATATCATTTAAACATTTATCATGAATTGTTATCAAATTTCTTTTCACATTATCTTTAACATATATATTGTAAATATTGTTTTCTAGATCTAAGAGTACGTTATAATGATTAAGATCTACGGATTTGTTATTTTTATTAGGAAGATGTTCAAATGATACGGCTGATAATGGTTCTTCTGAAAGTTGTGGTATTAACAGTATTATGATAATATTATTTTCGTCGAATGCTATAGCTAATTTAATATTTGTGTAACTGGTAAAGTCTGTAATTAGGTCTAGTTCTGTTTGGGTAAGTATATCTGTGGGCATTATTCCTAACTTGTCGGAAAAAATCATTTGTCCGATGTCATCTACGTGGTGGCGTAGGAGTGATATGTCATTATTAATTTGGTATATATGTTCCATAAATATAATTTCGTCTTCTAGGGTTGAGATTCTCTTTCCCATACTATTTTTGAATTTATTCGAGTATTTTCCTATAACATTCTGCTGATAGCTTATGTGTTCGGTAATATTCTGAATTTGGGAATTCATGAAATTGTTCACGTGGGTTAAATTATTCGCTCTATTTGTTAGGGTTTTGTCATTCGTGTATAGCAGTTTCAGAGTCTTGTCTATTTGTTCCTTATCATCACTGTCGATGGCCCCTATTACTATTTTTAAACCTTTTCCTATAACGTTTATGAGACCACGTTTCTTTCGAAAGTGTGAGTTAAGATTTTCTATTTTTTTTAGTAGTATAAAATTCTTATTTATTGTGTCTAGTAAAGATTTTGATTTAGTAGTTGAGGTTTTTACTATGTCAATGTTGTTCCTGATAATTTTTGTATTGTTTGTTCATATTCTGTTCATTTAAATTCAACCCAATTTCTTCCATAAATCTTATATGCTACGGCAAATTTTGTGAATTTATCAATCATAGCTAGGAACAGCTGTTTTCCCAATGAATAAAATACATCCAGGTGCAATATTTCCCTTTTGTAGGGTACTTTAGGATTGTAAATTTCAGTTTAGGATTGTAAATTTCGGTCTTCAATTCTTCAAATACAGATTGAATGCCTCTGTGGTTTTTACTTAGATGCTCCCTTTCGATCAATTTTGTCAGTTCCTCTACATCCTTTAATTCTCGACAACATTTTATGACTTTGAACTCTTTATTATTAAAAAAAAAAAATCTCTATAGGTATTCCGAAAAGTACTATAAAATTAATCGTTTATGAGGATGGCATTTATTTGGGTCGGGTGGAAATGGTTCTTCGAAATCATAATTGTGTATTTTTATCTAATTCTATTATTTTTCTATTATTTGTAAAGATTTTCTTATTCTTTATTTGTGCTGATGCAGAAGCGATTTTCTTTATGATAATTTGATTTTGAACATATTTATAGGGGTATCACTTTCTTTTATATAATTTTCTTGCATGGTTTCCGATGAGTTGATGTTAGCAGATTCCTTCTCAATCCTTGACAATGCATCTGCATTGCTATTTTTGTTCCTTTTTTATATCTAATTTCATAGTCGAACTCAGATTACTTCAATCTCCATCGAACCAGTTTCGAATTCAACTCTTTTATAGAGAAAAGCCAGGTCAAAGCTTATGGTCTGTTTCTATTAGAACTTACGTCCGGAAAGATAGGGTAGGAAATATTTCGTGGCCCATACGACCGCCAGAAGTTCTTTCTCTATTGTGCTGTAATTTACTTTATGGCTGTTTAATGTACGACTGCTGGCATCTGTAGTAACTGTAAATGTTTTACTAAATTCCGGATATTGTAATATTGGGTCGTTAGTAAGAATTGTTTTTAGTGTATTAAAACTGTCTAAATATTTCCTGTCTGTTATGTTTATTCTAACATTTTATTTAAGATATTGGTCATGGGTTTAGCGATCGAAGAATAGTCTTTAATGAACTTACGATAATAACCAGTTAAACCCAAATTGCTTTATTTGCTTCCGTGTTTTGGTTATAGGAAAATTGATAATGCATTCTATCATTCCTGGATTGGGTTTTACTCCTTCCAATGTCACAATGTGTCCAATAAATCCAGTCTTTTCTTCAAAAACTCGGATTTTTCTAATGGAATTTCAAATTGGCTTCCCGCAATCTTTCAAATACCAATTAAATGGAACTTATATGTTCTTGTAGTGATGTAGAAAATATTATAATATCGTCCAAGTATACCAAGCATATTTTTTCAATGTAGTCCCTGAGAACATTGTTCATAAATCTTTGAAATGTCGCCGGAGCCGTCTTCAGTCCAAACGGCATTCTTAGGAATTCATAGTGTCCTCCAGTTTTGTGTCTATCTTTTTCCTCAGTTTCTATTTGGTGAAAACCTTTAGCCAAATCGAGAGTAGTGAAATATTAGCATCTACCCAATTTCCCTAATATCTCGTCAGTGTTCGGAATTGGAAACCTATCATCGATCGTAATTTCGTTAAGTTTACAATAGTCAACCACAAGCCTCCACTTGCATCGGCCTTCTTCGGCACGATTCATATTGGAGCGGAATAGGGTGAGTTACTATGTCTTATTATTTTACTGTATATTTGAGACTCAACTTGTTTATATGTGTGGGAACACCTGTATGATTTTGTGAATATCGGATTATCATTACTCGTCCTGATTTTATGTTTTATAACATTAGTGAAGCTTAAATTAGAATTCTCCCGGAAAAATATATCTGAATATTTCTTTATTGTCCATAATAGTGTTGTTCCTCTTCGGAGTTAAGGTGGCTCGTACGTATTTGTTGCACTAGTGGTCGATTTCTTATTTCCCTAAAGAATCCAATTTTATCGTCATTTACCATCTGCGTAATTGACTGCGTTGTTGGATTGTTACATTTCTCTTTGCAATAAATTAAATTATTATGTGGTCTTCACTATCGTTAAAATATATGGGTATGTTGTGACCATTCATTTCTATAGTATTATTTTTATAATTTATGCCCACGTTCAGAGGTCTCAGAATATCATCCGTCATCCCAGTTGGCAACCCTCTTTATTGTCGGACGTGTCATTTTACTTGTGTAAAGTTTATATTAAATTAATATTATTTTTCGTGAATTTTACATTTTCTATTATTATCAGTGTGTTATTACATTATTCTTCGCTGAAAGATCTACAAGTGTATGTAATTGTAAAAATCCGTGCTTTTTTAATTTAAGTGAAAATTAAGTCTAAATTTGTGTTATTATACTCATTAATTTGTTTCCATATTAAGGCAAATTTTTGTTGTTTACTTTTGTTTTGTTTTCTTTTGCTTGCTTCTCATTTGCACAAAATTTTTCGTTAAGTTATATTATTTTATATTTATAATTATTGTTGCATATCTTTAGGCTGTGCCTGTTTCATTACTGTTTTAAATATATAATTTCATTTTAACTTTATAAATTTTTCTCGTATTCCGTATAATGTCTTGTTTAAAGCCAAATTGTTCAGTTAAGAGTGATTTATTTCTTTCTTGCTGGCTGTGTGATGGTTTTGCCCATTTCAGTTGTGCAGGATTTAATGGAAGGGATTTTGATAAAATTACGAAAAAAGCTAGGGGCCTTCGGTGGTCATGCTGGGGGTGTAGATCTCTGGATATTAACTTCTATAAGCTATTTAAGGAAACTAAGAAAGGTTTTTCCGATATTGCAAAGGACATGCATAAACTGACTGATAAGTTTAGGAATTTAGAAAAGGAAAAAATCATCAAATCATTTGACGGCTGACATTGGATGTGCAGCTAGTGATTTTTCTGCGCCGATTCTTAATCAGCAGGCGGTGTCTGACCCACTTAACAGGAATTCGTATTCGGGCCTTTTAGCTGAACCTATGCAGATTGCAGTTCCTCCTGTTTTTTTGGAAACTGAAATGGCAAACCATGTTTGCAGTCAGCATAGCGTTTCGTTGTCTACACAATCAAGTAATTTGGGTGTGGATAGCATTGTGCCGAATTTGCCACCTACTATTAACGTAAATGTACCCATGGAGCAGGATGCGCATGGTACATCCCCTGATTTGTTGTTTCCTAACTCTGTAACTCTATCTACTGAGCTTGAAAATGCCGGTTTTTCTCAATCTTCTGTAAACCTTAATACAGTGTACGAAGAACCGGGACATTCATCTAGTATTCCCTCTGTGGATATAGATAATAACCTAGTGGTGGTTCCACCACGCAAAACCGTTTTTGTATCTAGATTTGCTCCAGATACCTCAGTTGATAATTTAAGGAATTTCATTAAAACGAAATGAGTCGGATTATAATGTATTAAAATTTAGATTTTCTCGACCTAGGGATATCTCATCTTTTAGAATAATTGTTCCACTTAAACTATTTAATGTCTTAATAGATAAATCCTTTTGGCCTAATGGGGCCTTAGTAAGAGAATTTGTACATCAAGATAGGCCACGAAGTGAAAGAGTAGCAGTGCTTCCAAAAAACTAATGGGTAACCGTAGGGCGTTAAATATTTTGTATCAAAATGTTAGGGGATTGAATACAAAATTAGTTAGTACATACAGGAAAAGTGTTGGATGTGGATATGATGTTTTAGCTTTTACAGAATCATGGCTTAAATCTGGGGTTAATGATTCTGAAGTTTTTTGTAATGAGTATCAAGTTTACAGGAAGGATCGTTCAGTTAATGACGGTGGAGGTGTTTTAATAGCTGTACATTGTTCAATTTCATCTGAGTGTATAAATTTTGATTTCTCCAGTGAGTTTGATATTGAATTTTTATGTGTTCACTTGACATCATTGAAAAATCATGTATATGTCACTTGTTCTTATATCCCTCCGAAGTCAGATACAAAAATTTATCTTGATCATATGAAATTGATAGGTGATGTAGGTGGTAATCTGGGTGCAATGGATACTATTTTAGTTTTAGGAGATTTTAATTTACCGGATATTTCATGGGATTTTTGCCCAGATACAGGTCATTTATTACCGTATTCACTTTCCGAACGTATGAGTGTTTTCTTTGATAATATTTTTGAATATTGTCTTCTTCAGTTCAATAATGTCTATAATTCAAGTCGAAGACTACTTGATCTTGTTTTTTCAAATACAACTAATATTTCACTCAATAGATCTTTTCCTTTTGTTTGTCCGGAGGATAAGTATCATCCGACTCTTGATATTTGCCTTGAAGGCATTATTTCAGACTCAGTTGCTATACCAGAAATTAAAAAAAGTTTTAATTTTTGCCGAACGAATTTTCATATATTAAAGACCAGACTAACTAATTCGATATGGCCGGCTAACAATGGTGAGCTTGACGATTTGACAAGCATTTTTTACAACATTATAAAATCTTATTTTCTCGTATCGGTTCCTTTAGTAGTTAGAAAGGATTCTGACTTAGGTACTCGATGGCTTACAAAGGAGTTAAGGGAGCTTAGAAATGAAAAGAGTAGACTGTTTAAAAAATACAAGAAAAAGGGTTGTTCAATTAGCTACATGTGTTACTCAATCGTTCGACATAAATATAACGTTATGAATCGTAAGTGTTGTTCTGAGTATTTGAGTAAAATCGAACAGAAATTCAGGGTAAATCCTAAGAGTTTTTACGATTTTGTTAACTCAAAGAGGAAAGTTAGCGGGTTCCCTACGTCGATGAAACTAAATGATACGGAATCGTCGAAGCCTGTCGAAATTGCGAATTTATTTGCAAATTTTTTCGAGAGCACATACTTTGCCAATAGTCGTTTTAGTTCAGGCTATCCTTATAATATAAAAAACTTTAACGTTTTTCTGACATAGTCATAACGGAGAGTGAAGTTTTACAGAGTTTAAAATCTTTGAAATTCTCTCATGTTCCTGGTCCTGATGGTATTCCATCATCTATTCTTAGAAAATGCGCTAATGAGCTATACATTCCACTCACTAAATTGTTTAATTCTTCTCTCTCTTCTGGATATTTTCCAACTTATTGGAAGCAGAGTTTTATTATACCTCTTCATAAAAATGGTAATAGGCGTTGTATTGATAACTACAGAGGCATTGCTAAGCTGAGTGCTATACCTAAATTGTTTGAGAAGATTGTTACTGCCAGATTGAAACATATGGTGGGTAACTTAATATCTCCGTACCAGCATGTTTTTGTTAAGGGTAGGTCAACACTGACGAACTTACTTGAGCTGTCTACTCACATATGTAGAGCTTTTTCATATAATTTTCAGACAGATGTTATTTATACTGATTTTAGTAAAGCCTTTGATGCTGTTCATCATGAACTTTTATTATTTAAACTTGATTCTTTGGGCTTCCCACCTAGGTTGTTGAAGTGGGTATCGTCTTACTTGAAAGGTAGATCTCAGAAAGTTGTTTTTAGAAATTGTTCTTCATTTTCTATTTCTGTCACTTCAGGTGTTCCACAAGATAGTCACTTGGGTCCATTTCTTTTTGTATTATACCTTAATGACCTTCCTTCCGTTGTTCGTTTTTCTTAAGTATTAATGTATGCAGATGATGTTAAACTCTTTTTGTCATTTGAAAATATTGATACTTCGAAATTATTGCAGGAAGATTTGGTAGGTCTGACAGATTGGTGTAATGTAAATAATATGTCCTTAAATTTCAGGAAATGTAAAAAGTTATCCTTTACTAAAGCAGCGTTGATTCCTACAGTTTATTATATTGATAGTAAATGTCTTGAAAATGTTACAAATTTTCTTGATTTGGGTGTGTTATTGGACCATAGATTACGGTTTAACTTACATATCGATTCTTGTGTTAATAAGGCAAAATCTCTTTTGGGTTTCATTAAAAGGTGGTCTAAGGAATTTGATGATCCTTATGTTACTAAACGTTTATTTACTTGCCTCGTTAGGCCTACCCTTGAGTATGCATCTGTTGTGTGGTCACCTAATTATTCTTGTTATAGTGATAGTATCGAATCAGTTCAGAAACAATTTCTTTTATTTGCTTTGCGTGGCCTAGGTTGGAGTAATAACACTGATTTGCCACAATATGAGCACAGATTGAAACTTATTTATAGATCTTCCTACACTTCAAACTAGAAGAATGATGTTAAATATTACATTTATGGTAAAATTAATTAATGGTGAAATAAATTCATGCTTTCTTCTTAACGAAATAAATTTTAACGTTCCTAATCGGGTCACCATTGAAAATACCGTTTTGTAGATCTAACTATGAACTTTTTAATCCATTACGTGTCCTGTGTAAATTGTATAATGATTATTATGATCTGTTTTCATTTTCTGATCCAATTCATAAAATTAAAAAATCTCTCTTGCGTAATATTTGAACTAAATATCTGTAGCGTGTTTAACCCTACTGTCAATTTTAATTATGTTCCTGATCACATTTATTTGTGTTCCTGATGCCCTCATGTTCCTAATCAATTTATCTGTGTTCCTGATATTCGGATGTCCTAATGTTCCAGATCAATTTCAATGTGTTCCTGATGTTCCTGATCACTACTCTACTTTGCTGGCTATTATAAGTTATCTGTTGATTGTTTTGTGTTTATTCCACCTCTTTTGTCTCTGTGTCTACCTGTATATGTAATCTATATGTGTTGTAATGTGTCCGTTTTGTAATGTGACCATGTGGCTATGTGTTTCTTGTTATGTCAACTTTAATTTCGTCCCTGATATCCTAATGTTCCTAATCAATTTCATGTTCCTGATGTCGTGATGTTCCAGATCAATCTAATGATATTTCTGATGATATTTTGTCTTGATATTTCTGTGCAATATAATTATGTTCTTGATGTTCCAGACATATATAATTAAGTTCTTGATGTTCTGAAGTCCTAATTTTAATTATGTTTCCTGGTGTCCTGATGTTTCAGATCATGGTAATTATGTTCCTGATGTTTTGATGTTCCTGATGTTCTGACGCCCGGATGTTGCTGTTCATTATTTCTACCTCTGCTCTGTCTATTTCAAAATTATTTGTTTGTGTCTACCATTATATGTAAAGTATCCATGTTGTAATGTGTCCTTGTTTTTATGCGTTTTTTTGTTATGTCTTCTTGGTATGTGATCTGTGTTTCTTCTACTTTTATGTCGTTACAATTTTGAACTTATGTTTGTAGTATTTTTTATTAATAATGTTAGTCATTTCAATTAAAATAACCATTTGTAATACTATTATTATTATTAATATTATTAATATTATTATTATTATTATTATTTATTATCAATATTATTATTAGATTATAATTATATTATTATTTAAATGATAGTGTAACAATATATTTCAAATCCAGCTGATGTTATAAATTACTGTAGCTGATGTAAATAAATAAAAAATAAATACATAATAGTCGTGAAATTTCAATATGTAAAATTCAAGTGTTCTGTCCTGTTCTCTAAATTCCTCAAAAAGGTATCTTAGCTTTCTCCTCCACGATTATCTGATATAAAGAGATTTTGACCTATGCACCCATTTTGGGTGGCAGATTCCTGGGTTAATAATTGAATTCGTAGCCCCAGTGTCCACTATCAATCTTATGCAGCCTAATTTTCTTTTTAAACTTATATGTGGGTGTCCTAGGCTGCATCCTGAAAATTTTCGGCTACTTCATTTGTGTTACTGTCCATTGGTTCTATTTCAGGATTTTGCATTCGTTGATTTTGGTAGGGTTGTGAAAAATTCCTTCGGTTCTGAGATGGTTGCTGGAGGTTTCTATTTTGTCCCCTAAATGGTTGTGAAAGATTTCCCTATTGGTTCTGAAGTGGTGGTTGAAAATTTCTGTTTCATCCTCGAAATGATTGTGTTAAATTTACCTGTTGGTTCTGAAATGGTTGTGGATAGTTTCTTTGTGTTTTGTTCTATTTGGGGTTTGTCGTTTCCCCTGTAAGCATATCCTGCCTTAAACAGAATATCCATGGCCTCTTCTAAATCCCTTGGATTCCGACAGAACAATATGGTCTTCATTGGTTCTGGAATCTTACTTTTAAAAATGCTTAATGCGGTTTGCATATCGTTGGCTGCACTTTCCCTAGATGCGTTTACTTCTTCCAAAATAACTACTAATTTGTTATTTAACCTATGCAATCTGTTTCTTATTTCATTATAGAATTTCGAAGTGGTTGTCTTAAAAGTCGCACACCCCAAGTTCGTTAATAGTTCATCCCAAGATCTTCTGTCACCAAAATTGTTTTGCAATATATTCTTTATTTCCGTCCAGAAAATAGCATGGTAATTATTTCGATAGTCTGTCTAGCTTTTCCTTATAGTTTTGATTTTATCATGTCTGAAAAGAGCATTTGTGATAGTTCATTATATGTGCGCAAGTGTGGGTGTTTTCTGTCAATAGAATTCCGGTAGGTTATAGAATTCCGGTAGGTTATTAAGGTGTTTTAAAGGATCTATAATTAATCTATTAAGTTGGTTTGGAGCTTGGTCTACCATTTTTATTTGAGTGTTCTTACAATTAGTATAAAATAATTTTTAGTTTTTTCTTACTTTTTATATTCGGATCCGTTTTTCTCTTTTACTTACATAAATAGGCTGGATAGTTTTCTCAAATTTTCCCTGTCTTCTTTTAATGTATAAAGGCTTATTATTGTATCTAATCTATCTTTTCTTCCATAAAAATTTAATTATGTATATATGTATCTTTATTTCAAAATTTCAAAATTAAAATAAAATAAAGAGTGGAAATACTTAACAATGACACGTGGTCGTCTGTTATAAATATTAATTATAAAGGTATTTTTAAAGGCCTTAACAAATTCATCAATTATTAATTTTCTATACTTTAATGGATTACAAACACAGTTATAAAGCTTATACCAACCATTGCTATATCATTTAGATATATTTTGCCAAAATGTCTGTTTCTAATTTGTCTGAGAATTGGGCATCTTGCCATAAAATGTTGTAAAGTTTCATCTTCCTCTGTATTACATAATGTACATGCTTTATTTTCTATGGCGTTAAATTTATTTGTATTTAATGGTAGTAAATCGCATCTTACTTTGAAAATGATAGTGATTCTCCGTTGATCTAAATGATCCATGTAGGTTCCGGCCAAGTTATGATCTAAAAATTTGTAAAATCTAGATCTACTGTTTTGTGCTTGTTGTTGCATTGATAAAATTGTTTTGTATTTCAATTGTTGAAGTAGCACAGTACTCTTTGTTATAAATTCCTGCACTGAAATATTTTCATATTCAAAACGCACTCCAAATTCTCTGCTTTTTTCATTAATTGCTTATTTCCAAAAAATATTATCTCTTAATGCAATGAGAGACAGTTTGTGTGGTAATCTGTTATGAGCATATTGGAACAGTGCTTTATATATATAATTTAAATGTAAGTTCAACGTATAAAAATATCTGCATTCTGCGTTTGTTTCTAAGAGTAAAGCATAGTTTTGTGTAAAATCTGGTAGTTTTAGTATTCTTTTTAAGAAATAACGCTGTAGTTTGTCCACCTCTTCAAACAAAACAGTATCCCCAAACTTGAGCTGCATAGGCTTGCATAGATCGGCATACCGCTTGAAAGAGCTTCCATTTAGTTCTAAGATTTATGTGCTGTTTATTTAAGTGCTCCATGTTGAGTTTATGCTATGTTTAGAGGACAAATTTTTTTTCTCAATATGTTTCTTAAAACTCATTTTTGGCATTAAAATTACACCTAAATAGTTGTACTCGTTAACTATTTTTATTTCTTCATTTCTAAATACAACTTCATCTCCAGCGCAAGTCTTCCCCCAGTTCTGAAAACCATCATTTCCGACTTCAGCATGTTTACTTCCATGTTCCATTTGTCACAGTAAGTTTCCAGCTTTTTTACCATATTTTGCAAAGTTTTTATATTGTCTGCCAATAAAACGATATCATCTGCATACAGAAGTAAGCGCACGTTTATATCATCTATCATTAGCCCACCACCCAAGTATTCGTGGAGATCATTTAAATATAGAGTAAAGAGTAATGGTGATAGGAGACATCCTTGCTTAACTCCCTTGGACGTTTTAAAATATTCGGAGATATCACTACCCGTCCATACTGCTGATTTCGTTTTTCTGTAAACATTTTCAATAAAATTCACAACTTTTGTTGAGATACCTAACGCATGTAATTTAAATATGAGCAATTTTCTTGGTACTTTATCGAAGGCAGCTTAAAAATCCACAAAAAAAAAAGCATAAATCTTCTTTTTCTCCTTAAACTTCGAATGCACTATTGCCGAAAGGTTATATATATTTTCCACCGTATAGTAATTAGGTCTAAACCACGCTTGAAATTCATTTAGTATGTTGTGTTTTTCAATCCAGTTTGCTAGTCTGGTGTTTATAATCCCCATTAACAGTTTTGCCACACAATTCATACAAGCGATTCCTCTATAATTATTGGTGCAATTCGCATCCCCATTTTTGTAAATTGGAAATGTAATTTGCGTTCAAACTCTCCATCTAATTTTCCAGTTTCGAAAATGATATTAAAATTATTTCAAAGTTCTATAAGGAAGTTGTCTGAGGCATACTTAAACATTTCGTAGGGAATTCTATCCTCACCGGGGCTTTGTTCTGGTTGGTTTTTTTGAGTACAGTTTTTATTTCCGCAATAGTTATATTTTGGTCTAAATCTTGTTCTTCGTGCCACATTGGTGCATAATGCATATCGTTTGACAGTTAGGGTTGATTTAGTAATGTCTCAAAATATCTTTTAAAATCGTTTGCTTGTATTGATGTTCCAACTTTAAAGCTGTCACCTTTTATTTCTCTTGCAAACTTCCACCATTACTTTGAATCATTTATTTTGTTGATTTTATAGTTGATTTCAATATAGTAGTCTTCTTTCCTTTTTCTGCATTCTCGAACATATTTGTATTTAGCTTCAATGTATTTTTCTTTATCTTGCTGGTTATTTGTATTTCTGAATTTTTTTAGAAGCTCAAATGCTTTTTCCTTGCTTTTAAGCAGTTGTAATTAAACCATTTAGATTTAAATGTGGTTGAGCGCTCTACTTTTTGATTTTTTGGTAATGACAAGTTTATAATGTTAACTAATTGTTCTAAGTTCATAAATTCACCTTGATTTTGTTGTATTGTTTTTATTCAAATTTTGTTTATATTTTTCTATATTTTTATCATTCAAAATCAGTTTCGGCAACAAATTTAACTTTTCACAACTTTTAATATTTGTTGTTATTCTCAGCTTTAGTTTCAGTGGCATGTGGTCTGACCAGATTTTAGAGTCAACTTCAAAATTTTCTACATGCTGAAGAGCTTCGTGGGATAGTGTGCATACATCAATAACAGAGCTTCCTACTGTACTGACAAATGTATATTCACCATTTTCATTCCCAATTGTACGACCATTAAGTATTATAAGTCCAAAATCATTACAAAACTCCAAAAGTTTTTTGCCATTTGTTGTCACCGTTTCATCTCTGGATTTTCTTTCATTTAAACCGGCTACCAATTTTGAGTACGGATATCTTCTATATGCTGTTGTAGTGCTCCAATACGTACATTCATGTCACCTACTACTATGTCATTCTCCACTTGATTGTTTAAAAATAAGTTTTTTAGCTTCATAAATTCGCAGGTCCAATCTGCTGCTCTAATATAAACAGGTATAATACTGAATTTAAGTGTGTTCAATTGAATTTTAAGGATTACTGTTTCATCTATTACTTGATATGAATGTTTAAGACGGTTATCTACCAAATGGTTCATAAATCCGAGAACACAGCCACCAATTGCTCTAGCATGTATACTTAAGCGATTTGCCGGTTTCCAGTGCAATTCAAAGTTCTTAAAATATCTCTTCCAATTCTCTATATTTTGTTTTTCCACGTATTTTTCAAATAATGCAAACACATCAAAATCACACAAATACTTAAAAAACTCTGGAAACAGACATTTATTGGCTAAGCCATGAATATTATATGCTACTATATTTAAATACATATTTTTACTATTTAGTTTTTTGAATTAAGATTATTTAATAATATGTTGTAGTTAATGTTAATTTTGTCAAATTCATTTTTATATAAATCTTTAAGAACTTCATATCATTTTTGCTGACCACTAATTAGCTCCTTCTCTTTGTTCCACCTCATCCGTTTGTCTTTTATTTTTATTCTATCCGAAATAACAACCGCTTTATGGGCCGTACTGATTACAAGCAGCTCTTTTTTCATCTGAAGCAAAACTTTTTTATCTTGTTGTTTGTCTGCATTCAAATCATTTTCGACATAAATAGATGTTCTGGCTAGTTTTTTCGAAATTTTAAGAGCATCTTGGACGCTTTGTGCCGAATCCAATTCAACCAATACCGTCATCTTTCCATCTCTTTCATAAAGTTTTCTGGTAAATGTGACCTTTACAGTGTTAGGCAACTTTAATTTTTCAGAACAAATTTTTCGAACTACTGCACTCGCTGAGCTTTTTGCATTTTATCCTTTAAAGATTATATTTTTACTCTTAATTTGATCTTCCAATTGTGTGATACGTTTGCTCTCCAAAGACATGTCTGCTTTTAAACATTCTACTTCATTGGTAAGCTTGACATTTTTTGCTTTTAGATTATCGATCTCATTTGTAAGCACTGACAATTTATCAAGAATTTCTTTATTACCCTCCTTAATAATCATTTTAAGATCAGCTACATCTAAGTCTCCCACTTTTCTTCTTTCGGCTAAACGCTCGTTGTGGCTTTCTGGTGAGGTATCAGCTAAAAACCTTTTGGTTGCATTGCCGCGCGCCTCAGCTTGGGCTTCCTGATATAACATCTTAGATGAGGAATTGTTTTGCATACTTTTAGGGTTTTAATTACAGTTTAGGAGGTATTGTAGATTTAAACGTTTTATTCAGCAAAGTTGTTTTAAAATTTGGCAGCACTTAAATAAATATTAGCAAGAATGAAACAACTGGTGTTATGTTTATTTTACAAAAAGTATCATCACATTAATTGCCTCTTTCCTTTGAGTGTTTTATTAGATAAATTAATCTCTTGTTTTTTTTTTTGTATAAACTAAATACATAAATATGCAAAAATGATGCCAAATTGGATGTGCTACAGCATCTCAAACATCTCACCAAAAGAAAAATAAACTGCTTGCTGTTGTCGGCCAGCGTCAATCAATTTCCGGGGATGCAACAGGTAATATATTAGAAAAATGTATGAGCTTCTCAAAAACACGTCTATACCCAACAAAGCTTCTTTTCAATACCCTAAAAATTTAATTATTTATTTATTATAAAAGAGTTATATAAAAATGGCTTATATTTGTACTCGCCTTTCGAGGTAATATCTTTTGTTTCTGTTGTGCGTTTTGTTAAAAATATTGTAGTTAAATGTCCCGTTGATGTTACTGTTGTATTGATCATTAAGTATTGAATATGCCTGGTGGTACTCGTTCTTCTCTGGTTGTTAATTGTGATGAATTCGCCTTTATTCCGGGATATCGGATGCTTTATATTCTGATTCATTTTGATGTCACTTCTTAAAAAATATTTCCGGTATTTAGATGAATATTCAGCCTTTTGAAACGTATGTTTGTTTATTTAGTTTCTTAGTTCACTTATCCAACTAGACTTGAGTCAAACTCCGTCTGTTCCTTGTTTGCTTTAAACGACTGTTCATATATTCAACTTCTTAGTTGAGGAGAAGAAATGTTCACTTATCAAAAAAAAAATTTTTTTTTCCTTTTTTTTTTTATTTGCTAAACGATTGTTCATTTATTCAACTTCTTAGTGGGGAAAAAATGTTCACCTTTTGGACTCGTTTTAAACGACTGTTCATATATTCAACTTCTTAGTTGAAAAAGGAGAATGTCCACTTATCCGCGTTAATTCATAAAAATAACAAAAAGGATCGATTTATTTTAAAGGATACCCTTTTCCGCGGTATCCTACCGACTGCGCCAGTTTTTGAATTGGGTCTTTAATAAACATAAACGCAATATTTATGTTTAAAACAAGATTTTATGGAACACACACTCATTCTTTTACTGAACAATTTTTATTTTATAGAACAATTTTCGTTTTTACAATAACGGAATAGCTTTCAAAATAAGACTAACTATTTGTTTGCTATGCTCTGTGTTTATATTGATCAGTGGATGTCGACCATATCGATCAACATCGCTGACTAGCAAATTCAAAAAATGTACCCAAATCGTTTGTTCCAACATTCTGTTTTTATTATACTTATACATTTTTTACTCAATGAATTACAAAGAAATCTCTTGTGTGCCAGCGTACAATACGATCGCATTGATCAACATCGCTTAGCTTGACATTGCTTCCATATTCGAAGCAATTTTAAGTGTTCTTTTAGTCTGTCAGCGTACATTGCCGTATTTTATAAACAACTAATATTATTTGGAATTTATATACGCCAATGTATTCTGACACAATTTCAGAAATATTGGAATTTTATTGTGTCAATGTGCTTGACGTAATTAACAATAAAAAATGTAAGTGACTTATAAATAAATGGTTTTGTTTACATTGCTTAAATTTAAATGAGTAAATTATACATACAAGTATATTGGTTTAAAATACATTGGTTTAAAATACATTGGTTATGAATAATTATTTTTACATACATACATACTTTTTTAAAATATACTAGAGGACCCCTGCTGCTCCGCAGCATTATATTATATTATGGATATTATATTAATTTTTATAATATAATACCAAAATTTGCCAAGAGAAGTTATCGTACAGTAATGCCAATATATGCCAAGAGAAGTTAACGTACAGTAAAAGTAAAGTTGATTTTCCACGCATAACATTCCTCAATTTTTATAATTCATTTTTATAATGTAATACCAAAATTTGCCAAGAGAAGTCAACGTACAGTAAAACCAAAATATGCCAAGAGAAGTTAACGTACAATAATACCAAAATTTGCCAAGAGAAGTCAACGTACAGTAATACCAAATTTTGTCAAGAGAAGTCAACGTACAGTAAAAGCAAAGTTGATTCTCCACGCATAACTTTCCTCAAACCCAACGAATTTAATAGCTCAAAAGAAGGAGCTTGATCCACTGAGTGTTCTTAGACCTATGTCAACAGCCTACGTTAATTAGAACTCTAGTTATAGGGGTTAGAGAGAATAAATATATTGAAAAAAATCTTGAATGCAAAGCTTATTCATAAATTCTTTTAATATATAAGATTAGGTTGGTAAACTGTAACACATAACACACAGATTCACAGAATCTAAATAATCCTACGGAAAGACACCATTACGTTTCATTAAGTCAAATTCATCATCATTTAAACAAACTGATTTAACAGTTTTTAAATCATCATCTGATAAGAAACCTGCAAGTTGATCTAAATTTGATGACATAAAACGGAATGAATCTAGAAAACGGAGTTCAATAGTATCTCTATCATATACCGCAATTCTCTTCGATATGGATACATATAATTCTTTTTTTAATGGAATGATATTTATATCACCTTCTATTGTACTCAGTTATCTTACAAACAAATGACAATCATATGCCGAAAGGTTGTGAAAAAATATAGGGATGAAATTTGCAATTTGGTACTCTGAGCCGGACCTCTAAAGTCACCCGTTAAATGGCAATGATCAGCTACTATGTCTTCTATTGAAAAAATTTTTCACATATACGTGACAAATTTTATCTTCTTTTTGTCTTTTCTCCTGATCAGATGATACGGAATCATTGGTATTACTACACTTAAATATTTGTTATAAATTTCTAAAATATCTTGAACTAAATTTTCAAAAAAGCGTTTTGATGATTTTCAAATTTAAATATATCTAGACTAGAATTATACGAACATTTAATATAATAACTATAAGCAAATGGAATATGCTTTTTTTACCGAATTTACATTTGTTGAATTTTGAATATTAATTGACTCTTAAATTCCTTCCTTCCTTCTTGTGTTCATCCAACGTCTCTTCATTATGGAAATGGAATAAAACACATATTGCAAATATACACCTGTCTACATTGACTGGTTAGTTGAGATTTTATCAATTTATAATTAAATAAAAACGAATAAATCATTTTTAAATAGTATATTTTAATTTTATATATCAATAAAACATTTTCAATTAGCTTAATTTAACGTTATATATTAATATATATAACGAATTGCATACCTTGAAATATTTTTTATCCAAACATAATGGAATCGATCTTCATCCTCCAATAGAAGCAAATTTATTATGTGGGTAGGTTTTTCCTTTTTGGTGAAATAATATGGACCCACAATATTACCATCCTCCAAACCAAAGACATTAACGCTTATAGACGGGTTGTTTTCTTCAATGATTTGTATTTTGTTGACAGATAGTGGGAAATTCAGATTTAAGAAATTTAATGTTATATTGTTTTTCAATATTATGATTAAATCTTCTGTTACTATATATCCATATGAAGAATATCTTTCTGTAATTATAGTAGCTGGATATAATGCTGATATTATTGTCCACTTAAAACAATATTCATCATTATTTTTCACATTAACACAGGCCTTTTTCTGGTAATATGTGGTGGTGAACATATATATTGTGATCTTTTATGCTTCTATATTTATTTATATTTACATCAAGATGTGTGATTTCGATTTTCTACAAGTTTATTGGAATTATTGGAGTAATGTTGATGTATGTCAGTATCGTTGTTTGATGAAGTTATAACACACATTTTTGTTTGATGTAACATTGTTTTAATCTCACTTTCTGCATCATCATCTTTAAATAATATATATTTACAATGTAGTTCAAAATTTAATATAATGGATATCGCACTTGTACCTCTAAAGTGAGTTAACTCAAAATTTACAAATTTTCAGTAGAGGCAAAAAACGGGTTTTTTTTATATATACTATAAGATTTAAAAACAGTTGTTTCGTTGTAAAGAATTGCGAATAATAAGTATACAACAGTAGTTTTTGCGATTTTTTCAGTTATCATCAAAAATAACAAGTTTTTTTTGGCGGAAATCAAAATATGTCTTTTTAGTGGATTCTAAAGAAGCTACTCTTACAACACAAAGAGGGTTGCAACTGTATTTTTTTTTGCGAAGACTAGCAAAATCGATGTAAGATTTTTACAGTGGATAGATATGACCACTGTGTATCGTTTTCTTGCAAAAAGTGAAAATTTAAAAATTTTGAGTTGACTCACTTCAGAGGTACAGGTGCGATATGTGGTTATTTAAAAGAGATTTTAAAATTTTAATCACTTTTTCGTTTATAAAATGTAAAAATTCTTCAAGAATCAAATTTTCCTTATCATTGTTTTCAAATCGAAAAGCTGATATAATATATTTGAAGCATACATTAAAACACTTGATGTTATTCTCTTCATCTATGGTTTTCTAACAATTTTCTTTGTGAATGATGGTTTCCACATGGAATCCCCAGTTCGAATCTAATTCTCTTTACGAACGGTCGTGTAAATAATTAAAGCGCTTAGAGTACAACTATTTAAAATTAACAACAAGTGTATATTTTTGTTTTTGCAATTGCCTATTCTTGATATCATTTGAACTCACGCGGTAGTCAATTCAGCTTAAAACAGGAATAAAAATTTAACGATGGCCCGGGGGGCCAAATCTTCATCTAAAAGGAAGCTCCTTGCGAACAAGAAGATGACAAAACTTTCTCCGGGTTTTGTTAACCCGAACATCGCGTCAACTTCCAGCAACAGATTTATCCTGCTTGCTGGTCTCAATGATATGGACGTAACTCCTGCATCAAATATTAACGATATTAAGCAACACTAACCTCCACCTATAGTTGTAGAAGCCAACGCCTCATTTGCAGAAATACGAAAACTACTTGGTAAAGATTGTGTTTTCAAACGTACTTCAATTGGTACCAAAATTTTTGCTCCAACTAAAGAATTGTACGAATGCTACAAGCAAATTCTTAAAGAGAGTAAAATGGAGTTTCATTCATACGGCTCCAAAGAAAATAGGTTATACACCTCTTTTTTACAGGGTTTAAAAACCCCGCATAAACTCTGAGGACATCACCGAAGAGTTAAAAAACTACAACCTATCCCCTTCTTCCGTGGCTGAAATAGTCACCAAATTCAGTTCGAACAACAATGCTGTTAACAAAGTTCAATTTGTTCGTAAAAATTTTAACCCAACTGCCTTAAAAAAAGTAAGGACAATTTCCAATATTATAATTTCTTGGAAAAAATACAAATCTAGATCCAGAAATAAACCAACTCAATGCTGGAACTGCTTAATTTATGGCCATGGCGGTGAACATTGCCATCGAAGTGCTGCGTGTATGATATGTGCAGAACAACATCATACAAGTGTGTGTCCGTTTAACACAAATGAAAAAAGACCAGCTGTTTTTACATGCTTTAATTGCAAAAAACATGGAAAAGAGAGAACTGATCACTCTGCAAACGACATCAACTGTCCGTTACGTTCTCTCTATGTGGAAACTAGAACAAGAGTAACTTCCAAAAGACTTAACAACAGCAGGCAACAACAAAATATTTCATTTCAATCAAAGGTTGATTCCCCACATTTAAGTAACAACAACACAAATTGTAACAATAACATCAATAATAACAGGAAAGCTACATATGCTAACCAGCTGAAAACAAACAACGATTTATTTAGCATTGATGAGCTTTTTGATATTTTCACTACAGCTATGGATGATTTGCATAGGTGCACTTCAAAAGTACAACAAATCAAAGTTGTAATGTCAATGGTAAAATACCCCCATGGATTATACTAGTAATTTAAACGAATTCAAAATGCTTCACTTGAATGCTAATGGCATTTCAAACTTTTCTAAATTAAAACAATTTGAGATACTAATTGAACGAGAAAATATTAAAATAGCGTCTTTGAATGAAACATTTTTTTCAGAAAATCATAGACCCTATTTTAAAAATTATTATTTATATAGAAGTGAAAGAACAGATGCAAGAGGAGGAGGAGTAGCTCTGTTAATTCATAAATCTGTCGCTCATAAAAACCTCTTTATATCAAACACCTCATCAATCGAAAACATCTCAATTGAAGTTAGTATAAATAATAGACCTATTGTTGTATCTTCGTTATATTCACCAAGATATACCCATAACTTCTGTGCTGATATCATGAACCTAACACCATCCACCAAAGAATATATAGTTTTTGGTGACCTAAATGCCAAACATTGTTCATGGAATTGTCGTTCAAATAATACTGCAAGAATCGCACTCAACAACCTACAGCAATCAAGCAATTTTTTTATTCACTATCCTAATAATCCAACCCTATTCCCCTATTCCAGAATCGATATTATTTTAAGCAACTCCGCTTTAAATATAGACGTAAAAACAATAGATTACGAAATACCATCAGACCATCGCCCCATTATATGTATACTTAAAAGGTCAATGGCCTTGCAGGTTGACCTCAATTATTATGATTACAGTGCAACCAACTGGAACATTTGTATGAATTTTTAAGACAATAAAATCATGTTATATTCCGATATATACAATACCAAGGCAGTAATTGATCAGGAAATCCAAAAATTTATAAATGTAGTTTACGAAGCAAGGGATGTGTCACTTAAAATAACTCAACAAAATAATTACACATTACCAGAAAGTACTGTGAAATATATAAAACTAAGAAGAAGCTTTAGAAGAAAAAGCCAACGATCTTCAAATATAGCCGAGCAAACTTTTTATAATCAATGTACTAAGTTTCTAAGTAACATGGTTTGATAAAAGTATTAATTCGGAGCGCAATAAGAAATGGTCTCAATTACTATCCAATTTAAAACCAGGTGATAAATCATTTTGGAAAATAAGCAGGAACTTTCGAGGAAAAGGAAAAAATCCAATCGCTCACTTCAAAGTTGGAAATACAAAAATAACATCTGATAAGGACAAGGCTGAAGTCCTGGCAAATACATTTGTCCAAGCAAATAACCTCACTTCGAACTATAACCACTCGGCAGATACATTAATAAATACAACAGTAAGTAATTTTAAGAAGGAAAATCCCAGTTCTGAATCTGCAATTTATACATCTCTTGAAGAAGTAATGAATATTGTCTCATCAATAAAGCCCTCAAAACCTTCTGGTTTTGACAATGTTCCCAACCTGCTCTTAAAGAAACTACCACTCAAAGCTCTAAAATTACTGGTTATAATATTTAACAGCTGCATCAAACTCAACTAATTCCCAAACCATTTCAAAAATGCTAAGGTTATAGCTATTAACAAACTTAGCAAGCCAAAAAATAACCCAAACAGCTACGGACCTATCAGTCTATTAAGTAACTTTGGTAAAATATTTGAAAAAATTCTACATTCTCGTCTTAGTGAATTTGTAACGACCAATTCTATTGTTGCTAAAGAACAATTTGGATTTAAAAAAGGACATAGCACTACTCACCAAATAAACAGAATTAAAAATCAAATAATCACCAATAAAAACAATAAACCTTCAACGGGTGTAATATTGTTAGATATTGAAAAAGCGTTTGACACCGGTTGGCATAATGGCCTCTTATTTAAACTTCTTGATGCAAATATACCAAAATATCTATGTAAACTTATTTCAGATTTCATTCACGACAGAAGCTTTAAAGTTGCGATTAATAATGAAACAACTCCAAAAACCATTACCTCAGGGTTACCTCAAGGATCAGTCTTGTCGCCATTGCTTTAATCGATATATACATCCGATTTTAAAGTCCCAAAATATATGAAAATTGCTTATAACGCAGATGATACTGCGTTAATTTCTTCAAACAAACTTACAAGTGCACTCCTGAAGAAAATGGAAAAGGGTCTTGTAAATTGCAGTAGATATTTCCACAAATGGAAAATCAAAATTAATCCAAACAAGACCCAAGCAATAATTTTTCCATTCAAGAAATTCCCCAAAAGACTGCCAAGACGGCATCTTCTTATTGGAAATAATACCATATATGTACTTAACGATGTCAAATATCTCGGAGTTGTCTTGGACAAAAAGCTTACATTTAAACAACATATTATGGCTACGTGCCAAAAAGCTATAAAATCATTTAAAGCATTATGGCCACTACTAAATAGAAGGTCATTTCTAAACCACCAAAACAAAAATCTACTCTTCAAAAGTGTTATAGGCCAATATTAACATACGCGTGTCCTATTTGGAGTGACGCTGCCAACTGTTACCTAAAACGCTTACAAATTATACAAAACAAATGTCTTAAAATGATATATAAAAAGCCCTGGAGGTATCCTACAAATCTTCTTCATGAAGAAACCGGTTATGAAAAAATTATCGATTTCATATCAAGGATTAAGAACAATTACTTTGCCAAAATTGAAAATTCCTCTTACCCACTGCTAAGGGAATGTATAGAAATAACGTAAAATTAAAAAATAAATTACCAAATTGAAAATTATATGCTTATAGAGGTCTATTATTACTAATAAACCTCCTATAAGCATATAAACATTTTCAGATAGTATTTGAATATATTAAATCATATAATGGTTTTTTCCTCCCATTTTCCTTTAAAAATCATAAAAAGAAAAAAAATAAAAACTATTTAATATCTTGAGATCCTATATATTATTTGTTGCAATATCTATATGTAAAGATAAGATCTCATATGTAAATATCAAATTTGTTAAAATATGTAAATAAAGGAAGAATATATAATTGAAAAAAAAAACATGGAATCCCCATACCTTTTTCAGTACATCTTCGTTACACTCATTGCAGAGTACACTTTCTCCATTATATTTTTTTTTTTGTATGTTCTATTAAGTGTACATGTCTTAGATATTCTTTTCTATCTCAGAAATTTATATTGTATGTTGAACACTTAATAGATGGTCTTTGGTGATGCATTCTGATATGCCGTTTTAAAGAACAATTTTGATTATATTCCTTTTCGCAGAAATCACAAATGAATTCAGCCATTTTTTTCTAGTTATCAATTTTAAAAATTTTTATAAACTCATACGTTTATCGCCTTAAATTTTTTTAATTTGTAAAAATCCGTTGTTGTGCTTTGTTGTGAAATTCTTTTTAGTAATAGTTTGTTTGTTTAATAAAAAATTCGTTAAAATTTTGAAAAATCGCACGTTTATCATTTTCAAAAATCCGGTTTGTTGTGAAATTCCTTTTTTTAATTTTTTTTGTAACAGCTTTGTTGTAAAATTTTTGGAACATCACACATTTATCACTTTGAAAATTCCGTCAAAATTAAATTTGTTTACTAAAAAATCCGCTAAAATTTTTGTTGAAAATATGGTTTTGAAGTTAGTATAACCTACTGAATGTGTAAAACGTGTGTACTTTAATATAAGTAAGTTTTATGCTGTCAGCGTTTTTTGATTAAAATTTTTGCGATATTAGCCAAACACAAAACAGCAGTGTTTTTTCGAGCAAATTTAATTTATTAAAATTTTTGCGATATTAACCAATCACAAAACAGCAAGTAAAATTCATAAGCAACAAACAACTTGTAATACGATATTAATTGAAGGTAGGGGGGTATTCATCATGTTTACTAATTTATTTTGGGTATTCACATAATGTTGCTATCATATATATAATAAAATAAAAAACTAAAAATAAAAAATCATTGTTTTTATATTTATTTTATTTTATTTATCACAATTCCAAAAGTTCTGTAGTATTCTTTAAGCATTTTAATATACATAATAAAATGAAAGTTAACATTGTTTTAAACAAATTTTAAATCAAATAATGCTAATCCATTTGGTGCCTTTCTGCCTCTAAAGTTAATAGTCCAACTTTTTTAATTCATCATTGTTATATAAGGATCTTGATTTAATAATGCTTTAGTTAGTTTTGGTGGAAAATAAAACCATTTGTTATTATCCAAATATACAGCTACTTTACATCCATAAATTCTATCTTTCCATTGAAATTTCACAAATTTTAAATCCTCATATTCTGGTAAGTCATCTATTCTTGTATATTCACACTTCATGACTTGAGCAATATTAATTATTTCCTGATAATTCTAAAAAAAATAAAAAAAAAATAAATTTTTAAATGAATATAAACACATATAGATATTAAAAATATCTTACCATTGTGGTGATTATACAATATTATTCATTATTATAATTTTTTAACTTTGTACTTTTATACTTGTTAATATAAATTACAAAATATTTTTTTTTTAGTTCTAAGGGTTTTTTGTTTTAAAGAAAAAAAGAAAAAAAAACTTTTATACAAATTATTATTATTCTACAATTAATTGGAAAAACATTTCAAAAATAAATTCTTTAATTTTTTTTATAAAAAGTGTTAAACCTATTTATTTTAAATTTAATTTAAACACTAAATTGGTGACCCCGACGAAAAGGATTCAATAATGCCGCTTTTTCAATCCCCGTCGAGAGGTGTAGAAGACGATGGACAAGCCGCAGCAAGAAATGAAGAAATTGTTCCTGGATTATCTCCTCCAACTCCAATTCGAGGTGTCGTATCGGCAGATTGTCTTATGGATTCTACTACACCATCGCGGGAGGTCGCGAGAGTATCTGTTAAGGTTCCGCTGTTTTGGAAAACCAATCCGGCTTTATGGTTCAAACAAATTGAGAGCCAATTTATTAACGCAGGAATTACGTCAGATGCTACGAAATTTCACACAATCGTTGGATCTATAGAATCCAATATTCTCTCCGAAGTCAGCGATTTAATTTTGCAACCACCAACTACTAACATTTATGTGACGCTAAGGCAACAAATTTTAGAAAGATTCAGCGATTCAGAGGAAAAGGGATTAAAGAAACTTCTTCGTGATGTCGAAATCGGTGATAAGAAGCCTTCAGCCCTTCTTCGGGATATGATAACTTTAGTTTCTGGTAAAGTTTCGGATGATTTTCTAAAGTCATTATGGATGCAGCGCTTACCTAAGCAAATACAAGCCATTTTGTCTGTAAGTAGTGAGTCTCTTAATAAACTAGCGCTTATGGCAGATAAGATTGCTGACACATCCGATGCGTGGGAAATAAACTCATTTTCACCATCATCTTCAACATACGAGAATCAAAACAATTTGGAAATGAAGATAGATGCACTAACAAAGAAAACTGAATCTCTTACCAATGATCGCGGACGTAATCATTTGCATCAGCAAAGAGGACGTTCAAAATCTAGACATATTTCAGCAGGACAGAAAAATAAAACTTTATGCTGGTACCATTATAAATTTGGAGAAAAAGGATCAAAATGTTTGCAGCCTTGTGCATTTTCATCAAAACAAGCCTCCTCATCGGAAAACCACTAGGCTCCTCGTCCATGGTGACAGATGAGGCTGGCCGAGAGATTTGTCGCCTATATCTTCATGATAACAATTCAAAATTTAAATTTCTAATTGATACCGGCGCCGATGTCTCAGTGTTTCCTGCTACTTTATCAGAACGACTTCAGGATCCTGCTTCATTAGAATTGTTCGCAGCAAATCAGTCAGCAATAAAAACATATGGTGAGAAGTCTATTTTCTTAGATTTCGGCTTAAGAAGGAAATTTCGATGGTCTTTTATAATTGCTAATGTTAATAAGCCCATAATAGGTGCTGATTTTTTAAAACATAACGGATTGCTGGTTGATATTAAAAATAATAGTCTAAT
Organism: Cordilura impudica; assembly: GCA_963682025.1. Lineage (NCBI taxonomy): Eukaryota > Metazoa > Arthropoda > Insecta > Diptera > Scathophagidae > Cordilura > Cordilura impudica. The sequence continues at coordinate 123,586,927 of OY821521.1, forward strand.
TGATAGTGCATCCAAATCTCAGTGCATGGGTACACTATACATGCAACCTATACCGTACTCAATTAAATCCATTTCAGAAAATTCTGAATTTTATCAAATTCTGAAAGAGTATGAAGATATAACGAAGCCACATACTTATCAGACACCTGTTAAACATGATGTAAAACATCATATACAAACGAATGGCCCTCCAGTTTTTTCCAAGTCATGCCGGTTATCTCCAGAAAAACTTCAAATTGTCAAGAAAGAATTCGAAGATATGGTTAAACAAGGTATTTGTCGTCCATCAAAAAGTTCTTGGGCAAGTCCTCTACATCTGGTACAAAAGCCAAATGGAGAATGGCGACCTTGCGGGGACTATCGTCGCCTAAATGCTGTAACAGTTGCAGACCGTTATCCTGTACCTCATATACACGATTTCGGATTTCTTCTAAATGGTAAGTCGATATTCAGTAAAATTGATTTAGTAAAAGCGTATCATCAGATACCTGTCGAAAAATCAGATATTGAAAAGACAGCAATTATCACGCCCATTGGACTCTTCGAGTTTCCCTGCATGACTTTCGGTTTGCGCAATGCTGCACAAACGTTTCAACGTTTTATAAACAAAGTCATCAAAGGTTTAGATTTTTGCTACGCTTATATAGATGATATACTCATCGCATCTAGCACTTTTGCCGAAAATATACAACACGTGGAACAATTATTTGAACGTTTACGGCAATATGGAATCACAATCAACGTCTCAAAGTCTGTATTTGGTTTGTAAGAGGTTCCCTTTCTTAGATATTTGGTAACTCCGCTGGGTCTAAAACTCCTCCCATCGCGTGTGCAAGATATTGTCAACTACAAGGAACCCAAAACAGTTAAAGAATTATGCCGTTTTTTGGGTATAATAAACTTCTATCGTCGTTTTATACCTGAAGCTGCAGAACATCAAGCAAAACTTCATGCATTACATTCTGGAAACAAGAAAAATGATAACAGAACAATTCAATGGACTGAAGAGCTTAGAGATACATTTAAAAAGTATAAAGAAGATCTGTCGAATGCAACACTGTTAACTTATCCTATATTAAATGCCCCAACATCTCTTTGGGTTGATGCTTCTGATACAGGTATGGGTGGCGTACTTCAAAAACAAGTTAATGGCGACTGGAAACCAATTGCCTTTTATTCAAAGAAATTAAGCCCTACGCAAAAGAGATACAGTGCATATGACCGCGAATTGCTGGCTGCTTATTTTGCTCTTAAGCACTTTCAATATTTTTTGGAAGGTAGAGAATTTGCTATATATACGGATCACAAACCACTTGTTTACGCATTCAAGCAAAAACCAGAGAAAGCATCTCCATGGCAGTTAAGGCATTTGGACTATATTGGTCAGCACACAATTGATATACGTCATATACCTGGAAAGAAAAATGTAGTCGCTGATGCTCTTTCGAGATTAGATATTATCACTATGCCATCACCAGTTGATTACAAGTTGTTAGCTTTTGAACAAGAACAAGATAGCGAATTAAAATCGTTAATACAGTCAAGAGAAACCAGTCTACAACTTAAAAAAATAAAAATTCCTGGATCTGAATCCGATATTTTCTGTGATGTGTCTTCAAAAAATATTCGACCTTTCATCACACCTTCGTTTCGTAAAAATATATTATTAAAAAGTCGATCAATTTCAAAGGATGTTCGAGAATGGACGAGAAGTTGCATTGTGTGTCAAAAATCCAAAGTTATTCAACATGTAAAAAGCCCTTTAGGTGATTTTGAACTACCGAAACAACGGTTGAAATACATCAGCATCGACGTCGTGGGACCACTTCTAGTAAGTAAAGGTTACAGGTATATTCTTACTTGTATAGATCGCTTCACAAGATGGACAGAAGCTATACCACTTGAAGACATTACTGCAGAAGCTGTTGCCTCCGCTTTCCTATCAGGATGGATTTCACGCTATGGTACACCACTACAAGTGACGACCGATCAAGGTCGACAGTTTGAGTCGAATTTGTTTCGAGAGTTTACGAAATTGCTTGGTATAAATGTGACTCATACTACACCCTATCACCCACAGGCAAATGGATAAATCGAAAGATGGCATCGCACTATGAAAGCAGCAATTAAGTGTTACAAAAATCAAAATTGGATAGAAGCATTGCCTGTAGTAATGATTGGTTTGCATTCAGCAGTTATTCGAGACATTGGAGTTTCACCTGCATAAATGGTTTTCGGTACAAATCTGCGACTTCCTGGAGAATTATTTGGTGATATAAATAACTCAAGTTTTTCTAATGACTGGATTGATCAGTTTCGTGAGAAAATGAGACATTTCAAAGCTACTCCTGGATTACGTCATTGTCACAATAACCCTTATGTACCATCGAATTTGCAGGACTGCTCGCATGTATTCGTCAGATGCGATGCAGTAAGAAAACCACTTCAACAACCTTATGAAGGTCCGTATAAAGTAATATCAAGAACACAAAAAATATTTAAAATATTGATGTGTGGAAAAGAGAAGATTAATTCCATTGATCGTTTAAAACCTGCTATTTTATACTATGATACTGACACCACTGAGTCGAATGCAAAAACATTAAAATTAGTTGATGAACAAGGATTAAAACTCATATCGGGTCGAAGAGTAACATTTGCACCAAATGTTTAGTACTGTCGTTTTCACTAGAAAGGGGGTACTGTGATGATTATACAATATTATTCATTATTATAATTTTTTAACTTTGTACTTTTATACTTGTTAATATAAATTACAAAATATTTTTTTTAGTTCTAAGAGTTTTTTTGTTTTAAAGAAAAAAAGAAAAAAAAAAACTTTTATACAAATTATTATTATTCTACAATTAATTGGAAAAACATTTCAAAAATAAATTCTTTAATTTTTTTTATAAAAAGTGTTAAACCTATTTATTTTAAATTTAATTTAAACACTAAACCATCTTAAAGATTGTTGATTGAGCGGTGATATTTTTTGACTATAATCGTTAGAAATTAATCATTGTATTTTTATATAATTTTCCTCGTTTGAGTATAAAATTATATTACTTAAGTAGTATGCGAACTAATTATTTCCAACATAAAAAGTCCTACGTGATTATTAAAGGGATCAATAGTGTTAACAAATTATTTCATTGAATGCATTATTTTATATTTCAATGGAAACAGACAGACAGACAGATTTATACAAATACCGGATGTAATTTAGACACATGCATATGTTATATGATAAGCTTAACTAACCCTAATTGTGCTTATGCGGACACATATGATTATGTGATTTCACAATATTTTGAAATAACAATTTATATATAAATGTGAACAGACACAAATTTATATAAATACAATCTTACTTAAATGTATACATAACATAATATAATATACAATCAACATGATATTAAAAGAAATAAAAAACTTCCTTAAATTATTCTCAAATATTATTTACGATGAACATAAAAACAAACTTATTAATATTCAATCACATCTGGAACATATAAAAACTTAAAAAAAAATACAAAATTAATTTGGTGAACATTCTGAATATTGTGTTTGGTCAAATGAAAATATTACATGTGGACCAGACACTTGTACGTGTATGGATAGAGAAAGGAAAGAAGAAGAAGCAAAAAAACTAATGCATTTCTACTATAATATATTTAACTGTAAAAAATGTAAATCAGTTAATAAAAAAAAACGAAAAATTTTTAATTTCAATCACCTTGTATATAAAAAAACACATTAGGTTTTCAACTCTAAGTAAAGCGAATATGGGTGTAAACAGACAGCGAAGTCGGATATGGATATGGATATGTGTGTGAGATTTGCTAAACATTAAGTTTTCAACTCTAAGTAAGGCTTTTGGTTTGTTAAACAAGGTGGAAACATTTTTAACAGAGGCCGATACAAAAAAAAATTTAAAAGGTTTCTAAACATGAATAATAATAATAATTAATGAGTGATTCAAACGGTATCAAAACTGTCAAACTGTATGTAAAACTGCATTTTAGGTTTCTATACATGAATAATAATAATAATAAATGGGTGATTCAAACCGTATCAAAACTGTCAAACTGCATGAAAAACTGCTTAAAAATAGTATTGCCAGCCCAAAAAAAACAGAGTTGCCGACCTAAAAGGGCTCGATGCATCAAAATGCATTAGAAAAGTGTGTTAGAACATACATAAACATACTACTATCTACAATTTCAAGTTAACAATTCAATCAGAGCTGGCAAAGAAACGAAACAATAAAAGTACCGTTTGCCAAATGTAAAAGCAAATGAAATGTTTCATTTGTGTTTGCGACCGCGATACAAACAAAAACGAAAACATTTTAACAACAAACAAAACAAAAGGAAAAGCAAACGTTTGGGTTCATCTAGATTTCATTTAGTTTTCTTTTGAAAGAGTGAAAGTGAAGTGTGCTATCAATATGCCGCGTTCAAGAAATGATTTACTGCGTGATTTATTTAAAACAATAGAAAATGGACAAATTTCGTGTAATAATGGTGATTGTAACAATAAAATTTTAAAAGGTCATGCTGGCAATTTGAAACGGCATTTAAAATGTGTGCACCCCGATATTTATGAAGAGTATATGAAAAAGGAATGTCATTCAACATTAAGTAAACCAAAAGGAGATGTTAAAATGTCTTTCACAATTAAAAAAGAAAATGCAGAAATGGCTATTTTAGAAATGTTTACGAAAAATGGAAGGCCTCTTTTATGGTTGAAGATAGGTCATTTAAAATTTTAACCTAACCTGTGTTCGACGCTCTAGGTATCAAGTTAAATAGACATAATTTGATTGAAAAAATTGTTCATTACTCAAGCACTTTTAAAGAGGAGCTTATTTCAAAACTTGGTAAACTTCTTTCTCTAAAAGTGGATGCAGCTATTAGACTGCATATGAGTGTGCTTTCTGTGAATATCCAATACATAGATGACAACTGTATCACAATAAAAACGCTTGCCGTACGTGAGTTGAAAGAGCGCCACACTAGCCAATATTTAAAAATATAATTGTAGAAATTGTCAATGAATATAAAATACACAAAGATCAAATATTGACAGTCACTACAGACAATGGCGCAAATATGGTAAAGGCTGTGAGAGATTTAAATGACGATGATGAAGTGGAAATGTATGATGACTTAACTGAACTTTCTGAACCAAATATTTCGCTAGATACAGTTACTCACATACGATGCGGAGTTCACACTATTCAACTTTGTGTAATGGATGTGATTAAAGACGCAGAAATTAAAACTAAAATTGAAAAACTAAGAATGGTTGCGAAAAAACTTAGGACTCCGAATATCTTGACGCTGCTTAAAAATGATATTTATAAGAAACCTATCATCGATTGTCCAACCAAGTGGAATTCTACTCTTATGCTTGAGAGGCTACTATATTTGAAGGATTTCATTAATTTAATGGGTAAAGATGCTTCGCACATAAATATAATTAATGACGAATGGATCTGCATTGATGACTTTCTAACATCTTTCAAAGTCTTCTACCAAGCTTCATTAAGATTGCAGGCGAAAGACTTGATCTATAGTGATTTATACATAATAGTTATGAACGTCTTATTGGAAATCGAAAGTCTACCAAGGAAGTATATAAGTTCGGCATTGATCAGTGCCCTACAAATGCGAAAGGAATGTTTGTTTAATAACGAATTGTTCGTTACTTCAGTTTTTCTAGACCCCTGAATTAAACCAATATTAACAGCCGAACAAATTGCCAGGTCCAAGAACTGCATTTTACAATTGCATACGCGATTGTAAATACCCCCACAAGACCATCAAAAGCAAATTTAGGGACACCTCCTCCTATAAGTGGATCTTCTTCTTGTATTATTGAAAATGCAGTGGAGGCATACATTTGTTATTATTATTAGAAAAAATAAAACATAAAAACTATTGGCATACGCATTTTGTTTCAATTATTTTGCCACTCTGCTGATCTGATCTTACTGGAAGGAAAAAAAATAACAGAAACCTGCATTGTTTACGTCGAAACAAATCAAAAAAGAATAATAAAACATTCCACTTGATACTCAAAATTCAAAATGATTTCTGAAAGTTCTTCTCACTACACGAAATCATGCAAAAACAAGTAAGAAAATTATAGTCGGTCTAGACCGACTATACGATACCCTATACCATGCGTTTAGAGACCCTATCTCTCAGGCCCAACTAACTGGATATAGAAAATAAGCATAAACCAAATTTGAGTGGGATTTTTATTAATTTTTTCGGCTGCAGATATGAAAAAGTTCATATCGGATGAAATATCTATATGGGGACTAGGCCCAAAAATTGACCGATCCTGACCATGGTTGCCAAAGTCTCTTGTATTTTGCAAAAATATATACAAACAAAATTTGAGAAGAATCAGTGCAATATTTTTGTTTTTAGATAGATTTAAGTGAAGATCGGGAAGCAGCTCTATACGGGGCCTATGACTAAGAGTTGTCCAATAGGGATCATTTTTGGACTACTGATTAATGGATGTAATATATACAAACAAATCCAATTTGACTAAGAGTCGTATGATAATTTGGATCTTATGGCAATATGTGTTGATTTCATAGGGGACATTTGTATGGGGGCTAGGTCTGAACATGGACCGATTATTACCAATTTCAATAGCATTCATCCCATGGCCGATAAAAGATCAAATACCAAATTTCATCAAAATATATTCATATTTGCGACCTGCAGTTTGATTACAAACTTTACATGGACACACAAACGGACGGACGGACGGACGGACATCGTTAAATCGAATCAGATAGTGATTCTGATTCGATCGGTATAATTAAAGATGGGTGTAGGTCAAATATTTTTGGTTGTTACAAACAGCAGCACAAAGTCATTATACCCAAACCACATAGTGGTATAGGGTATATATAGCAACAAAATTTACTATGAGAATAACAGTCGCCAAAGTGCTTTTGTTTCATTTTCTGACAACGAAAAAAAAACCTTCGTCTTCGTTTCTTTGCCAGCAGTAGATCAACCGCCAAACGTTTGCGAACTGTTTTTCTCAAAAAGTTTTGTTCTTTTTCTCTTTGTCTTCTGCAGAAGAGAAATAATATGAGTTTTGGGTTCTGCTTGCGTTTTCGAACAAAAACAAAACAAACACACATTCTTAGCTTGCTCTATTGCATTGGTTGTGTTTGTGTTTCATTTTCTGTCATAGAACGAAACAAAACAATTTGCAATCGTTTCGTTTCTTTGCCAGCTCTGGTTCAAATCGACCTCCAAATTTTGTAGACTTAAAAAAAGCATTAGAAAGCGCTTTTCCTAATCCAAAAAATTTTCAACATGTACTGACGGATTTGGGCTACGGATGAAAACCATAGTGGAACATTTTCCAATTCCAGTTATCGCGGAAATAACAATTACAGTAACAACAATGGCTATAATAACTTCGGAAACAAGGCCAAATTTTATAAATAATAACAATTACAACAATAACCACAAAAATTTCAGCACAAATTGAACTATAAATGGAAATTCAAAAACGACAACAATTACAAGAGTGGGCACAAAAGTTTCAACACGAATAACACTATGAAAGGAAGTTTTGACAAAAACCACAATTTCAACAATAATAATAATTATAAAAATAATAACAATTATAGAAACAACAACAGAAACAACAATTTCATACCAAACACAACAACAGAAACGACAATAGTAGAAGTCCAATAAATAACAGAAATAATAATAACACACATAGATCTTTCCACTCCACACCCGATGAGGGAAACTGAAATGGCCGGGTGACAGAAGCCGTTGCCCAGAGAGCCAAAAATCAAGAATATATAAAATATCAAATAATTTTAATACATTCATAATTATAAAATGCAATAATATAAACGAAAATTTAAAATTTCTCATAGATACAGGAGCAAACATTTCTATAAGCAAAATTACAAATCTCTCCAATATTAATACAACAGATACAGTAAGATTGTCTGGCATAACAAATAAAGCCATAGATTGCATAGGTACGAAAAATTTAAATTTAACACTTTCAACAGAAACTATTCAACACAATTTTCGATTTTCTAATCCAAACCGACAAATAATCGGACGAGATATACTAACGAATTATATGTGTAAAATTGATTTCGAAACGTTTACAATTACTTCTAACATAAACGAACACGAAATAACGCTACCAATGAACCCAAAAACAATATATCAGACAAACATTGTCATACCAGCAAGGTCAGAGGCAATAATTGCTCTTTATATGAAGGTAGACGAAGAGAGTACTATATTGAATCAAGATATATCTGAAGGTGTATATCTAGCAAATGGCTTGATTAAAATATTAAATACCAATGAAAAAGTCATAATTTTAAAGAATTTGAACTACAAATTAAAACCATTAAAACATTACAATATATATTGGGCAAAAAAAGCAAATGAAGGAAATAATGACAGATTAAATATTCCTTTAATGCGCAAAGAAAACTACCCTAAATAATATTTTTAAAGATTTTCAAGATGTTTTCCATCTTCCTGGAGAAGAACTAACTGTAAACAATTTCTATACACAACAGATACAAACTACAGATTCAACACCAGTATACATAAAAAATTACAGGCTACCACAAACTCAAATTGGGGAAATAAATAACCAAGTTGACCAATTATTAGCCGATAACATAATCGAGCATTCAATTAGCCCATATAACTCACCATTACTAGTGGTACCTAAAAAGTCAGCTAATGACAAAAAAAAGGCGTCTAGTAGTACACTTCCGAAAATGAAATGAAAAAATAGTAAACGACAAATTCCCACTAACAAGACTTGAAGATGTTTATGATGAATTTAATATGTTGGTGTACGAAATAAAACCAAAACGTTGTTTTAGTTTTAAGTCCAAAACAGAACTCCCTTTTTATTGAAATGTTCCTGCTTATATCTAAACATTATGAAAAACTAAACTAAGTTAATGAGTGACTTTCTAAAGTTACTATATAATATTGATTACTCTCTTTATGTCTCTTTATATTAACTATGTACAAATGCGCCAGGCGATGATGAATTTTAGGGTTGTTTCTTACTCTCTATTCTTTATTCTAAAATCATACATAGAGTACAATTCCAAATAATTGAGTGGAATTGTACTGGCTAAAGTACAGACCGATACAATACACCAATAAGTGCAATACATAAGGTTTTCATATGAAATCAAATCTCGTTGTTCTATATTCCGATCAAGCAACTCTATTTGATTTCATTGCTTTGCATAATAACCCGCTCAGTCAAACAAACACACTGAGTCATTTGTTAAAAATTGTCTGACCTACCGCATATGTCCACTTGGTACTTATCGTACCATTTATACTTGTCGCTAGACAATTGTACGTGTGTGTATATGTAGGTTTGTTTGTTTCGATTTGGTTTGTTGTAAGTGGCACTTCATTATGTTTACATATGAACATAAATAAATGCACTACATATAGGTTAGGTTAGGTTGAAAGTGGCTGCTAAACCAAAGGCAAAGCACACTTAGACTCTGGGGTCCATTGTGATACCACGGGACGAATAGGTGTTCCCCTCAGTCCCCACCGTAGAACCAGTTTGAGCTCCTGATGAAGCCCCTGATATGTGAAATGTCCACATTTGAGAGATCAGAGAGATCGTGAAGAAACGGCGATCCCAATGTTCGAAGTCTCGTTCTGGAGAGCGCCGGGCAATAGCAAAGGAAGTGCTCTATGCTCTCCACCTCCTCCACATCCATGCAGCTACGACAGAAGTCATTTGACGAGACCCTGAGCCGTTCAGCGTGTCTCCCTATGACGCAGTGCCCAGTGATAACAGCAACTACTGTTGAAATCTCCCTACGGGGGAGTGATAGTAGCGCGCTAGTGCGCTTATGATTTAGAGCCGGCCAGATCTGTCTCGTGATCCTGCACGTTGATCCATTAGCCCATCTGTTGTCGGTTATGCCGGCGGTGTGAAGCCGAAGTTCCAGCCTACAATATTCCAGGGGTATACCAACACATTCCAAGTCCGCTGGAACCCGTAAGGTAGTGCCCTGTCTTGCCAACTCGTCAGCTTTACAGTTTCCCGGTATATTCCTGTGCCCTGGGACCCAAATGAGTCTGATGTCGAACTGCTTGGCCATCTCATTTAAAGACGTGCGGCAGTTAAGGGTGGTTCTTGTTTTCAGGAACATTGATTCCAAGGATTTTACCGCGGCCTGACTATCAGAGTAGATGTTGACTGCGGTTGTAGACAGAATATTCCGACCCAACCAGTCAGCAACTTCCTTTATTGCCAGTACCTCTGCCTGATAAACACTGCAGTGGTCTGGCAACCTGCGAGCCAGATTTAGTCCAAGCTCCTTTGAATAGACTCCGAAACCAACTTGACCACGCAGTTTCGATCCGTCAGTATAGAAATTTATCGAACGCCTGCTACCTGGAACCCCCCTGACCAGGATTCCCTGGTCGGTATCAGAGTTTGGTAGTGTCGTTCGAATACACTCGTCGGAGTGGTGTAATCCACGTTCAATGGTAAGTTCCTGTTATTCAGGATCACTCCATGGCCACAGTTATGACCACGCCATTGTATTATGCTTCTTAGTCGAATGGCCGATGAGGCCGGCGACTGCTTTCCTAATATGTCCAACGGTATTAGGTGTAAGAGGATGTTCAAGGCATCCGTAGGTGTGGTACGAAGGGCACCAGTAATACACATGGAAGCCATTCTCTGTACCCTTGCAAGAAGGTTGGTATAAGAGGCCTTCTCTAGTGCAGGCCACCAGACGATGACCTCGTAAAGCAGTATTGGGCGAACCACCGCTGTGTAGATCCAGTAAGCTATTTTCGGGCTGAAGCCCCACCGCTTACCAATGGCCTTTTTGCAGGAGTATAAAGCTATAGCCGCCTTCTTCGCCCTTTCCTCCAAGTTCCGTCTGAAGTTCAGCTTCCTGTCCAGGAATACTCCAAGATACATGGCTCCATGAGAGAAGGCGATATCAGCACCGTAAAGAGAAATAGGGTCGAAGGTAGGTATCTTATACTTCCTCGTGAAAAGAACAAGTTCCGTTTTGGTCGGATTTACCCCCAGACCGCAACTACTTGCCCAGCTAGATAGCATAGTGAGAGCCCTCTGTAGAATGTCTCTAAGTGTGGATAGAAACTTCCCATTTACGGCTATGGCCGTCATCAGCATAGGCGACCACGTTGCAGCCTTGTCTCTCCAATGAAAGTAGCATTGAGTTCAGCGCTAAGTTCCATAGAAGTGGTGACATAAGTGGTGACTTTGCCTTGTTAAAGAATTTCCTGCAGGAGTCTCTGCCCTGTTGCAGCTCGCTAGACCACCATGGTGGTTTCTTCTTGCCCTTTGGCCATGCCGCGGCGCAAGAAGCATCTAAAGATTTGTTAAAAACCGTCGTAATGTGATCCACTAGACCATCTATGTCCTCGGAATTACGCGGTTCAGATAAGGGTATTGTCGCTAATAACCCGGCAAAGGTTTTCCTATACTTAACCCAATTTATCCTCTTCAGATTTCTGGGGACACTTTCCACCGGGTCGTTTTCTCTAAGTAAAAATTCAATGTATCGATGGTCAGAAAAGGAGTGGTCGTCCAACATCCTCCAACTATCAATTTTATCAAATAATGTGTCCGATACAAAGGTAACGTCAAGAACCTCCCTACGATTGCTAGTTGCAAAAGTCAGTTCATTTCCCTTGTTACATATATATAGGTTAGTACTAAATAAAAACTCCAAAAGTAACTCACCTCTTTCGTTCACATTGGTACTTCCCCAGATCGGATGATGTGCATTGACGTCACAGCACAGCACTAGTTGATGTGTAGTCCTTTCGGCTTCCCGTATTAGCTTTGCCACATTGACTGGCGGGATAGGCCCAGGATCACAAAAATAGGCGGAGGAGAGCCAGATTGATATCCCATCTAGCTCCAGGCTGGCCGCTGTTACATCCCTGTCACTGAAATTAGATAACAAGAAAATATTAAGGCTGTTCCTCGCCAAAATGCAGGTCCTTGGTGTACCTTTATCTTTAGCGACGAACAGCTTGTAATCAGGCGTCTTCAGTCCGCAAACCCTGCCTCCACAATCCCAGGGCTCTTGGATGAAGACTATGTCTACTTCACCTGTCGTCAGGCGAAGTAGAAGTGCAGCCGTGGCGGCTTTACAGTGATGGAGATTTATCTGTAGGAGCCGCATCATCTGAAGCTGCCTGCACATCCATCTCCATCACCGTGATTTCGGCCTCGTCCTCCGTGCTATCAAGGAGGTCATCTTCGCCACCAAATAGGCCAGAAGCGTCCCCCAGCAGTTCGGAGTCGGATTTTAAATATCCTTCCTCCATGGCTGTTTGGGAGCTCTCCTCAGCCTGGACCTCACCTGTGGTCCCCTCCCCAGCAGATTTTTCTACTGGTTTGGCAATCTCCGTGATTGGTCCTTGGTCGCCCTAGTAGACTTTTACTTGGATCTGCCCAAAGCCGTAGGAAACTATGCTGTTTGTCCCGGTTAAATGCGGGAGGGATTCGACATTGAGTAGTAGTACTACCTGTCTCCGATTCCCCTCCGCATCACCAAATCTACCAATCTTCCAATTGTGTGTTGGAAGGTTGGGATTGCAGACCTTCAGCATCCTTAACACGGATTCAGCGTCCCCGGGAGTTGCCGGAATCCAAGCATGCGCTCTAGGTCGGGACGGGATGTCATGCTTTTGCACGACATCCAGTTTTGCTCCCGGCCATAGCTCTCCAAGTTTGCTGACGGCAGCCTTATATAGGTCTATTGATCGTTGATCAGCAAAAGCTATCAACTTTGCGCGGCCTTGATACCAGCCTGCGTCGCGACAGGTTGGAGGTGGACCTGGCATGTCCTCAAGGACGGTGAAGAACACTTCGGCTAATTTAGCCTCCACATAACTCCACTTGTCCTTGGGGATAGTGCCATCTCCATCTCCCCTGTTAATGATTGCCATTACAAGGTTGTCTTTGACAACCTGGCTGAACGACTTCGGCACAGCATTGCCGGCCACCTTAGTACGTTTAGGTAATGGTTTCTCATCTGGCGAGCGCAACCTTTTAGCCGTCTTCGAAGTGTCCTGATTGCTATTACTGCCAGGAACACTTGTCTTAGCTAAGAGGTCCTGTTCTTCAGTGACCTTCTTAGCCCATGTGAGCGATTCTCTCTGTTTTTCAGACAGCGTCGCTGGATTTAATTTTCCCAACCTTTCGATGATTTTTAGGCACAACCTTCTCTGGTTGTACCTTACCTTCGACGGACGGACTTTGTTACCCTCTGTCTTGGCAGACATAGACCCCTCCTTAGCAGCTGTTCCAAGGTGACCGGATTTGATCGTAGCCACCATGGGTTTGCTGTCGATGCTGAGGATTGAATTCGGACCGACAGCGGACCCCAACCCACTTGAGCTTTGACCAGAGGTCGCAGCGGTTTTTACTTGGCCAGACTCCTGGGTATTAGCCTTTGAGCAGCTGCTAGCTGAGCTAGCGGCAGACTGTGAGGCAGAGCCTCGAATTTTGTTTTGTTTATTTTTTTTGTTGAATTTTGCTTCCATTTTTGGTCCCACGAGTGTAGGGGAAAGAATGTCAGCCGCGTCATAGCCCCCAGTAACGCAGTAAGGGCGGCCCACTGCCTCTACCTACTCGCTGAGGTGCCCAGGTATCAGCGAGGCTCCGTTAAAATACAGTCGGTAACCCCTGACTGCAAACCGCCCGATGAGCACGGGTCACGTAACACTCCGGATTAGGGGTGAGTAACCTTTGGTCGTGCACCTTCAAGGTTCTAGATATGGCCCAGGTTCAGGAAGAGGTACTGAGACAGTAAAACCCATTCCTTTACCTGCCCCATATAAGGAACCGCAGTGCACTTAAGCCACCGCATCGCGACAAGATTGTTACTCGTGGCGATTGATGCACTACATATACGACACCCTCATTTTTAATTTTAGAAAAATTTTTGAATTAGAAAAATTCAATTTTAGGAAAATTTAAATTTCATTCTAGACAAATTCATATCTAGACAAATTTTTTATTTAGTTTAATTTTATACTTAAAATTTTTTTTTATATTTAGTAATTTCCAAGAAATTCGGCTAGGTTGGTCACAATTTAAATGCAAATAACTCTTTTGCAGTTTTCTCCCAACGTTTCGAAGCTTGTATGGCTTCCTCTTCAGGGTATGTCTTTATTTAATTCTATAAATCACAATTTTTATACTTATAAATAAATACAATTATTTCCTTAACTTACGTGTTTTGTATTTTCTCTTGTCCTAATTGTTTTTTTGTCATGTTTAATTTTTTACATTTTCATTTTATATGTAAAAATTAAGACATGTCTGTGTATATGTTCAAAATGTTAGTTGATAATGATTGTTTATTTTGTCTTTGTCCTCTCTAGTATTCATCGTTGTTGTAAGTTTTTTCTGTATATGTAAGCTTTCTAAGGTAAAGCGTTTGTTTGTATTATTTTCTATGTCCAATATTTTAATCAAAATCAGCTGAGTGATTATGTTCTAGTATATGTTGTGATAATGCTGTGCTTATTCTTTGGTGTCTTATGTCTGCTTTGTGTTCTGCCATTCTCTTTTCAAGCGACCTTTTTCGCTTTCGTTACCTTTGCATGTTATTTCGTAAATAACATTATTTTGTTTTAATTTGTCTTTTCTTGTTTTTATTTTTGTGAATAGTTTGTTTACTGTGTGGTTGGGTATGTGTGCTAGCTTTATGTTATTGTTATTAAATATTGGTGTCATTATTTTTTGTTCTGTCAGTGATGGTATATATGGTACACTTAAGTACGTTATGGTTTGTTTGTCTGTGGTGTTATTTGTGTCTTTTATGATATTTTTCTTTTTGTGTATTAGGTTTCTGATTATCCTACTGGGGTAGCTATTTTTAAGTAAGATGTCTGTGGCTTTAAGGTAGTTTTTGTCGTGAAATATTTGGTGACTGTTGTCTATTACTGTATTAATCATGTGTTTATTTATTGGTAGTATGGTTGTGTTGAATTGAAGTTAATTATTCTTCCTGAGGATGTGTGTTTCATGTACCAATCTGTTATTAATCTGTCTTGTTTTCTATGTATTCTAATGTCCAAAAAGGGTAAACTTCCGTTTGTTTCAGTCTCTATTGTGAATTGTAATCTGTTGTGGTAGTTATTTAGTTGTTTTAATATGTTGTTAATGTCTTTCCTATCTATGATCGCAAAAATATCGTCCACATATTTTACTAGAAATTTGATCCCTATATTCTGTTTTTGTAGTTCTGTGTATGTTTGGTCTAGTAGTTTGTCTAATACAATGTCCGCAATAGTGGGGGATAATGGGTTACCCATTGGCATCCCGTATGTTTGTCTGTATATTTTGTTGTCAAAGTTAAAATAATTGTTGTCAACTAAGCAAAATTTTAAAATATTTAGAAATTTTTGTTTAGGTATGTTCGTTTTTTTGGATATGGTTATCCAACTGTCCATTATATTTTTTTTTGCCAGTGTCGTAGGTATGTTTGTGAACAGTGATACTACATCAAAATAAACTAGTATGTTGTCTTTTTCTAATCTTATGTTTTCTAATTTTGTTATTAAAGCTTTGCTATTTTTGATATTGTAGTCCGGTGAAATTATGTTTTTTAGTATGTCCCCTATGTGTTTGGAAAGTGCGTAGCATGGTAGTTTTACCGATGAAGCTATTGGTCTCAGTGGTATGTCTGTTTTAGGTATTTTGGGTAGTCCGTAAAGTCTTGGTGTCACTGCTGCATTACATGTGAGTTTTTGTTTGGTGTAAATGTTTATTTGTTGATTTTTGTATAGATCTGTTATGGTTTTGTTATTTAATGTTTGTAATTTGTTTGTGGGATCTGTTCTCGAGGTTTTATAAGTGTTTTTGTCTTCCAGTAGGCTCTGAATTTTTGTGTTATATTCGTCTTTGTACATAACTACCGTCTTGTTACCTTTGTCTGCTGTTGTTATCACTATTTTGTTCCTATGTTTCTTTATAAATATTTCTGTGTCGTGATAAATTGCTAGTATAAACTTATCTAAGGCTGTATTTTTCATCCTGCGTTTGTAATTGATGATCTTATCTGCAATTTTGTTTCTCGCTATGTCATTTTCTTTCTCTTCGGTTATGGTTTGTACTCCTTGTTCAAGTCCAGCTATAATGTGTATTGTTGAGAAATGTTCTTTGTGAATGGGTAATGTAAATTTGTTTCTCATAGAAAGTATCCATTGCATTTCATGTGTAAATTTGATGTTGGTGTTGTTGATGAACCATTCTAGATTGAAATGTTTAAATGCTGTGTTTTTTAGGTTTTGTTACTTATGTCTTTTAGTTTTTTGTATATTATTGAAGATTGTCCTGTATGATGTTGACTGTCTAGATATAAAATTTTCGAAATCTTCCGTATCTAAGGTTCTCCGTATATGGTTTTTGGTTTGTATTAAATTAGCTGTTAAATGGTGAATTGTGTTCGTTTGTTTAATTCTTAGTTCATTGAGTTTGATGTGAAAGTTGTGTTCTATTTTTTCTGCAAGGTTTTTAATTTTCGTTGTTTCAAAGGAGGGTACCAGGTGTTTGGTTGTATATTTAATGTTGTGTGGTATAATTCCATATTTTTGGCAATCAAGTAAAAATTTTAGATGTGATCTATGTCTAGCTATTTTAATCTTTGTGTTAACGTAATGTTTCATCAGGGTGCATGTGAGTGAGTTGTATTTGTATTTTGTGTGTTCAAAGTAGTTTTTCATTGTGATCGTTTAGAATCAATAATTCAGCGGGCCTTCTGATAAATTGTTTGTGTAGATTTAGTTAGACCAATGTTATATTATTTTTAATTTTTGATAAAATTTTCTTTTTTCATCCAAGAAATTCGGCTAGGTTGGTCACAATTTAAATGCAAATAACTTTTTTGCAGTTTTCTCCCAACGTTTCGAAGCTTGTATGGCTTCTTCTTAAGGGTATGTCTTTATCTAATTCAATAAATCACAATTTTTATACTTATAAATAAATACAATTATTTCCTTAACTTACGTGTTTTGTGTTTTCTCTTGTCCTAATTGTTTTTGTCATGTTTAATTTTTTTACATTTTCATTTTATATGTAAAAATTAAGACATGTCTGTCTATATGTTCAAAATGTTAGTTGATAATGATTGTTTATTTTGTGTTGAATTGGAGTTAATTATTCTTTCTGAGGATGTGTGTTTCATGTACCAATCTGTTATTAATCTGTCTCGTTTTCTATGTATTCTAATGTCCGAAAAGACAAATTTTATATGTAGCAAAATTTTATTCCTAAGAAAATTTTTGAATTTAGCAAATTTTTATATCTAACAAATTTTATATTTTTTTAATTTAAATTTTATAGTTAGACAAATTTATTTAGTTAGAACACTTTTATTTTCTTAGAAAAATATTAGTTTTAGTACAAATTTACCTTTGTAATTAATTATAAACTAGTTATTAATATTATGATAATATACAAAATATTTGATGTTTACCAACTGTACTGTACGAAACATAGGATGTCTTAGCTTAAACTATGTTCACCTTGATTATGTTGACCTTTTCTCCTTGATGTTTATTTTATTGTTGGTTTGATAAAGTCCTTCGTACTGTTGTGATTATTGTTAGCTTTTGTTCATATGTGTTGTATTTGATTGATTACAGCGGCAGTTTAACAAAGTTTAAATTACTGCTCTTAAGTTTGGTTTTTATGCATGCAAAAATATTTAAACACCAGCAAATTCCTTAAAAGTATTCTACCGAGCACCAGTTAACATATATAGATCGTGGTACTGACTCGACTGTCTTTAATTTTAGTTCTTTAATTCTTTAAATTTTAATGTTTTTTTTTTCTTATTTAACATTCTTAAATTCTTTAAATTTCTCAAACTTTTCTTTAATTTCTGATATTTTTATTATCAAATAAATTTATTATTTTGTTTTTTTTACATTATTTTAATTTTTTTTAGTCTTATAACTTTAATTCCTTAAAACTTTTAATTCCATTTTATTTCTTCGACTTTAAATTTATTTTAACTTTTAATGTCTTTAATTTAATTTACTTGTTCTTACACTTTACTTTCTTAAATTTTAATTTATTACACATTTAATTTTACGGAGGTTATTTCCTCAACCTTTTCTTTGCACAACTACATTTCAACTCCCTTCAATAATCATTTTTTCAAATTGCGTCATTCTTTTTTAACCTTAACTACTCAATTTTCATATTAAAAAAAATGAAAAAAACCAGTTTTACCAAAAAAAATCGCAATCACTCATTTAATTACCTATGTATATCGTTATGTAACTTCTCTTTTCGCAATTCATTACACACATAGATATACAAACACTCTTACATTCATTTCATTATCTATGTTAAAAAAATACTAACTCATACGTAACTACGAGGGAGTACATAGATCACCAAGGGAATGAAAAGGTAAGCTAATAACAATAGCTGAAAACAAGTGGGGGAAGGAGAAAGATTGCTATTGAGTTGATGATTAAATCATCGAAGAGGCAAAAAAATTCCGCCAAAACTCAATGTATTAAAAATAGAATTTTTGCATATACAAAAAAAAATAGCAAACCATAACACCATATAAGGCGTTGCACAATGGCGCCCGTAGAGCAAACGATGTTGCAAAGATCAAAATTTTCATGTGCGCCATGTTATAGGAAATTTCAAATATGCTACCCTTAATAATATCACATTTTTAGTTTAGAAGATATAACCGTTCAAAGTTGACCGACTTTCGGTTTTCAAAAAAACACACAATTTTTAGTCAATTTGTTGCAATTTCAGGTGTAATATCACGAAAAATAGGTAACGAATCGCCTTATTTTTTGTTTGCGTTGATTGATGTATTTATTAAATGTATAATGATAAAAAAAAATTAACTGTTTGCTTTGTGTTTCTTCTGGTAAATCACTATATAAAAACTATCCGTTTTTCACTATTTTTCAACTTTGACGGAAAATAAAAAAAAATCTATATTTTTCTATATTTGCCATATTTGCAAAACATGTTCTTTGATTATTTATTTACATAATTCAAAAGGTTTTATCTGCCCGTACGTACCCGTTTGGCTTCTAGAGGTAAAAAAGTTTAAAAAGACATGGTTGCAGAAATTGTATGGCGTGCATCCCTTACATGTTTTGACTGACAGTAGTTTGATCTAATAGTTTGAAAATTGCATTTTAAGTCGGTTGTCTACCTGTGAGCCTCTGCCAAAGTCTACTCCCAATATTCTGTTACAGACACAGGATGCACAAAAAACTACTCATTGAAATTCGCAGGTACGCACCTCACTTAAAAATTACTTTGGAGTACAAATGGTCAAGAACAATATTGACTTATGGTCCCTACAGGTAGGCACAAATCTTATTTAGACACGTGCATAATATCAAAATTGCATAATTCAGCCTAAATCCATATGTTTGCAGGGAACAGGTAAATTTTTAGGCATGGTAGCATAAGCCTATATATTGCAAAATAAGCATAATGACTTATGGTCCCTCCAGGTAGGCACAAATCTTATTTAGGCACGAGCATAATACCAAATTGCATAATTCAGCCTAAATCCATATGTATGCAGGGAAAAGGTAAATTTTTAGGCATGGTAGCATAAGCCTATATATTGCAAAATAAGCATAATGCCTGGATTAGTCTACGACTGAAAGTTGGCGCAACAAGTACTGAAACCATGGCGTTAAACAATTTAAGTACTGAAAACATGGCGTTGAACAATTTAAAATTATTTGAACTGTTGAAGGTCAACCACACCAAAGTTTTTCACGGAAGCTGCTTTAGAAAAACTTGATAGCTTATACGGAAATATTGAGAGAAGCGAAATTATAAAAAATTATTTTTATCTGATATATGCAAATATTAAGGCAAAATGGGTGAAATCTAATCGAACCACTCAGAACTTCAACTCCAAATACGAGGACTGGCTTAATGAAGACACTATCCTGGATATATTGGCAGTAGATAAACCCACCACATCAACCAGAGGAGCAAAAGGAAGGCCAAAAAAAAGTATTGAGGATTGTTCAATTTTTACAAGAAAGAGGAAACTTGCCGATGCCAGCAATGCCTTGACCACGAAGCATTTATCGGACGCGCTGTCTATTAAATATACAAAGGATAGTGAAAGAGTTAGGTCGCAGATTACAAAATCTGGTTCTGATGCAAGCCCAATGCGACTAAAAAGGATTAAGGAAAGCATTCCCACGCCCACAAACGCACACATTAAAAAGTATGGTTCCGAAGAAGCCTTGGCCTTGTTTATGGACTTACAACTTTCCAAAGAAAAATATGAGATACTACGGGCATCCTTGATGCGACATGGGGCTGACGTTTTACCAGGATACAAGCATATTACGCAAGCCAAAATAAATTCACGACCACTGCATACGGAGTTTACGGAAGTCTCTGTGAAAGCCAATCTGCAGGATCTCATGGGCCATACAGCAAAACGGTTGTTGGAGAGTCTTCCTGAAAATGAGGTGAAAATTCTTCCTGAGAAACTGACATTGATTAGCAAATGGGGCTGCGATGGATCATCCGGACAAAGCGTTTATAAAAAAAGGATATCTTCCGATGACGCTACAATATCGGACGGAAATATGTTTGTGGCATCTGTTGTTCCTTTGCGGCTAAAATCTGATGTTTCCCTACACTGGAAAAATCCACGTCCGTCATCAGTGCATTATTGCCGACCAATAATGTTTCAGTTTTCAAGGGAATCGGCAGAACTCAGAAGGACCACGGTGAAGGACATTGAAGAACAAATAAGCAAGATTAAGCCTACAAAGCTGCAAATTGGAGATTGAAAATATATTGAATGCAATTACGAGTTCCACCTGACCATGGTTGACGGAAAACTCGTAAACGAACTGACAGGAACAACCTCAACATTGTCATGCCCGATTTGCAAAAAGAGTCAGAAGAACTTTGGTAATTTAAACGATTCTACAAACGAGGAGAATTACGAATTTGGAATGTCACCATTGCACGCAAGGATAAGGTATATGGAGTTCTTGCTAAAACTGGCGTATACACTACCACAAGAGGAGGAAAACTTCGATGAAAATACATCAATAAAGGATAAGGAAAAGATCAGAAAGAAGGAAATACAGGATGCTTTTTTTAAACAAGTTGAACTAAAAGTAGACTGTCCCAAGCACGGATACGGTAACTCAAACGATGGAAACACTTCTAGGAGATTTTTTGAAAATGATGAGGCAGTAACTAGAATCACTGGAATTGACAAAGAAAATGTCAATTCTACAAAATATGGAGAATATGCATCGAAAACTGCATCTCTTTTAGCAGAAATGTATCCACAGAAGAAGTTGACCCCGACCGTCCATAAAATATTGGCGCATGGCAAAGATATAATTGAGTACCAGTCTTTGCCAATTGGAGAGGAGTCTCTTAACAAATTTTATAAAAAATATAGATTGCAGAACACATTCAAAGCATCAAGGGTAAGGCAAAATGAGGACCTCTTCAACATGTTGGCAGCATCTTCCGATCCACTTATTTCTTCCCTGCGGCATGTGAAGTCACGAATAGAGTTAGAAAATAATTATAGTTCAGAAATGATTAGTCTTTTAGATATACCTTCTCTTACGAATTGTGATGAATATTTTACAGAAAATTGAAAAATAAATTTAAATAAGGAGTAATTTTTTTTTAATTTGTTGGGTAATAATTTTAAACATAAAACCCTAAAGAAAAAAAATAAAAACAATCTAAACATGTAAAAATAATTTTTTTTTAATTACCAAAAAATTGATTTTTCTACAAATTTTAACTTTGATAACCCATAAGTAGGCCCCTCATTTCATAGGCTGAACAGTTATCGATCATATGCTGTTTAAACTGTTCAATTATGTTGTTCGGTTCAAAAGATATGATTTTTGCAACGAAAAAACTCAAATGGCGCCACGGTCCGTTGTTTATTTTTCGATTTATTCATAGCAAAGCCGTCGCCAACGGTTTTTTTCTTTTGTGTGTTGTACACGAAAGGGCAAAATTTTAGCACGGCCGTCACAAGTATTCCATCTGTTTTTATCGGGAAATTATTCTCTACTAGCTGTATTTTCTGTTTGATAATATAATTATCTACATTAATGTTGTGGAACCCAATGATTTTATAATCTGTTCTGAAATTCCTGTCAAGTTGCAATAGTCATCCTGGTTTACCTCATAACTCGTTAAAAGATTATTGCACAAAGAGACATCACAAAGACATCAGCTATCGTGTCAATAAAAAATGTCAGTTCATTGTTTGTATTTCCAATGTTCAATCTTACGTAGTTTCTGAGATCGGATGATATGCTTTACATTCTTGTAGTTTCTGTTTCTAATAATTTGTCCCCCTTGGAGATTCCGTTTGTTCGTCTCCGGGTTTTGGAAGTTCCCTGAACTTGGTTTATATTGCGATTTCTGTTATTGTTATTCCAACTCGTCTGGTTGTTATTTCTTAGATTATAGTTATGTCTGAGATTGTTGTTGCTATTGTAGTTCCATTGCCATTATTTGTACGACCTCTGTTGCTGTTATTGTTTCTGTTGAAATGTTTTGTACGATTTCTGTTGTCGTTATTCGGGTTTGAAATTTTCGTAAAACACATATTTGCAAAATGATTAGACTTTCCACACTTCTGACATTTCACACCTTACACGGGACATTTGCTGCTATGCCTTCTGCTGCAATTTCTGCATTCAGATTGTACGGATGCTGTAGTATTCTATTATAGAGCGTTTTTTTATTTTTATTTTTATTTATTTATTTTATTTATTTTTATTTGTTCTTCCCATACAACAAGGTTTACATCTTTTATATTATAGTATGGGAATTTTTAAAGAAAAGAAATATATTGCGCACTTTGATGTAACTTTTGTTTCTGTTGCACTCTCGATGCAACTTTTTCGGCAATATGTAATGCTTCGACAAATGTTGTCACTTGGCTTGCATCTATTGTGTCCATTATTATTTGTGGGCCTGATATGTCATTTACAAACGCATTAAAAGCAATCTTGCTATTTGTATGAGTTATGACAGTCCTATTAGCCTCTCCTTGCTCGGATATTTGTATCTCGTTTAGTTCCTCTTCGAGTTTTTCTATTTCCATTGCAAGACCCAATAAATTATTGTCATTTTGAATGATACGCGTTGTTTCGCTCAATACCATATTTTACGATCTTGATGGTTTGTTAATCTTAAATCATCAATATTTGTCGGTACAGAGATCTGTTTAATTCTATTTTGAGCTTTTAAGTCCAATCTTGATTTAAAAATTAAGTTGAAAAACGAATTGGCTTTTTCAGTGGCACCAGTTAACGATACAGACTCTAAATTTGTTAAAAAGTCTTGCAACTCATTAGATCTACCTGAGAATTTCGGTACCAGTTTTGTTACAATGATAATTCGTTCATATCTAGATTAGCCATGATTGTATTCTGTTCTTTTCTCGATATTATTTTCTATTTATTCTAATATCTTCAAAGTCTCTTCTTTAATATTTTCAAAATTTTTAAATCTGAGTTTTTGAAGTAGTCTCTAAATTTTTCCTCCAAAACTTGAATTTCCAAACTTTTCTCATTAATCGTTTCTAAAGCATAAGGTCTCGTCAATGACTTCCTAGCGCTCAAAATGATCTGCTCTAGAGTCTTTTGTGCTTCCATTTATATTAAATTTCTTTTCTTTTCTCTTTCTTAAAAAAAATGTTTATATCCTATAGTTATAAATTCAAACCATTTTTTGTCAAAACTATCATTGGTACCATTGGTATTATTATTACTACAAGTAGTAGCCAACCTATATATTTATCGTAAACTTGCCTAAAATCCATTTCCAAATGCTATATATTACTTTATCCAAACAATGGAAAAAACGTATCCTTAATGGCTATAAAATCATCTATTTGTTCTCCTCCTAAGTATGCTAATTTGTTAATTTCGTATATTACACTGTTGGTTATATATATTTTTTCTCCTAATCCTACTGTTAATAGAATTATTAATAACAATAGAAATGATATAATTATAATTAGTTGACAAATATATCTCATTATAACTTTTTATTTTTACAAATATTTTTCATATTAATTTAAAAAAATTTCTTTTATCAATTGAAACTTTTATTTTTATATATTTTTTTATACTATTCTTTAAAATTCATTTTAATTGTATTTATTATAAAAATTAAAAACAAAAAATTTCATTATTAAAAATTAAGTTATATTCCTCAGATTTCTTTTCTTTCTGATTGTCTCTTGTGATTTATCTTTAGGTGCGCCTCTATTAGCTGCTCAATCTTATCTATCTTAACCCAATATTTCGTGGTAAGTTCCTATCCTCCTTAAATTTGCTAGTTCTCTCTTCTTGTTTACTATATACCAGAGTTCAGAAAAAAACACACACTGAATAAAAAACTCGTACATATATGTAAACAAACATAACTTAGACCAACACACACATATTTTTATTTTCATATCAATTATGTTTGTTTTTAAATTTTCTTCGGTGCCCAACACAACCATGACTGTGTTCGTTTTAATATTTCGTTATTTACACGAACATTTTTCTATCACGTACTTTTTTTTTCAATCACACATAAAGCACACATTTTTGAGTGTTGCTTTATTTGAAGTTCATGTTCTGCTACGTGTAATGAAAAAAAACACAGAACATGTACAATAAACAGGTTCGAGTTCAGTTATATTTTAAGTCGTGTTGTGGCTCGTGTAGTGAGAAAAAACACAACATGTACAATAAACAGGTTCGAGTTCAGTTATATTTTAAACACGACTTAAAATATAACTGAACTCGAACCTGTTTATTGTACATGTTGTGTTTTTTCTTACTACACGAGCCACAACACGACTTAAAATATAACTGAACTCGAACCTGTTCATTGTACATGTTCTGTGTTTTTTTTCATTACACGTAGCAGAACATGAACTTCAAATAAAGCAACACTCAAAAATGTGTGCTTTATGTGTGATTGAAACAAAAAGTATGTGATACAAAAATGTTCGTGTAAATAACGAAATATTAAAACGAACACAGTCATGGTTGTGTTGGACACCGTAGAAAATTTTGAAACGCACATAATTGATATGAAAATAAAGATATGTGTTGGCTGCTTTTGAACAGAACATTGTGTGTTTCGTGTGTGTATTTTCTGAACCTTGCTATATACCCTCCACGACGTTTCGGTGGTCTGACCGTATGTATATTTAAAGGTTTTTCTACCGGCGCTGGTTCAGCCCTTTTTTGTACTCATCTATCGTTAGTGGTTGAGGACCAGTCGTGTCTTTATTCATTATTATTTTCTTATATTCTTGATCACGGGCGAAGTCGCCTCCGAACAATATTTGTTCTCACTTAAGAGCACTCAATGTTTATTAATTTATTTATACTTATTTTTCTTCTCCTTTTCGCTTTTTCTCTTAGTGCTTAAGGTCTTCATATGCTGTTCCTGATTGTCTATTGGCCAGACAATCCTTCTAATCCCCGGCGTGGCTTAGGTACCTTTAGAGCTCTATCCAGGAGCTCTTCTTCTTAAATAAATTTGGCAGAATCGCCATGAAATGTTTCTTGTTTATATTCATAAGAAACATACGCTCATCTAAAGGAGAGTATGTTGTTTTGACTGTGTTCCTAGTATTTGTTCTGATGGGAACACACGCTTATCTAATTGGAGCATTATTCGCTATTAAATAAAGATTCTAAGTGAAGTTGTTAGATGGTTGCTTGGTTTAAAAATCGTTACTTTATTAAATTTTCCTCTGCTTATAAAGCTCACATGAATTCTTAAAACTAGTCTAAATTTTTTTTTGTTTATTTTACATTTTATTATTTTTGGTTATTTTCATTATTTTATATCTTAAATACATGCATTTGTATTAATAACCCAGTAATTTCAGAAAGCATTTCTCTTTCAATAAATTTAGGGCATTGAGTAACTTTCTTAATTATGGAATTTTACTCAACACTTCAAAATCATTTCCAGTAAAATGTTATGCTTTGGTTTTTTAAACATGTAATTCTAAACCTTTACATTAATATTATTGCATAGCGTAAAAGTTTGTTTACGTTAAATTAAATGAAAACACTTGTTTATTAAATTCGTGGGATATTCATATATGTTTTGTCACTTACTTCTTTTATGAGTGCTTGTTATAAATTTTTCATTATTAACCACCCAAGACAACATCGGATGGATAGCTATGCATGACACATTTCTTATTGTTTATATTTAGATTGTGTGTGAGGTCATTCATACACTATAGTAGAAGTTATTATAAATTGTGGTGGTATTGTGCTTAGTGATTAAAAACATGGATTAAAAACTATGTACTGGAAGATTTTAGCTTTTGTTAGGGTTTGAGTAGTTCTGTAATCGATTATGATGTTTGTTCGCATGGATTCCTGCAACATGTTAGGGTTTTGTTGTCGCATCAGACAAGATTTATTTGACTGAACTCAGCATTTGTCAATGAACATAATAGCTTGAGTACGGTTCCGGAAACTTCTTTTAAGTTCTAATGTTTCTTCAACCGAAAAATAATCTACTGAAAACGTAAATCTAGCCACTTAATGGGTAAACTGGTAACACTGCTTTTATTGATATACTTGCAGATGCTCCGGTAGACGAATTGTTATTGGCTGTGATGAATAAAGTCGAACTAGCGTCGGTAAAATTAATCAATAAAAATTTTTTTGACCCTTACCTAAAATGGTTTGCTGGTGTAAAGTTATGCTAAAGAGACTCAAAGTATATAAGAAAGCTCACATATACATATGTGAACAAATTGCTATATTTTTCATCTAGAACTAAATATTGGAGATCTGTAAAACAAAAAAAATGTACTCACCCAACAAAAACTTACCACAAGTACAGTTAAATGTTCTAGTGAATAGTTGAAACTGTCAAATTTGTTAAAAACGCGTATCAATACGGTTAAAGGTATTTTTATGATATTTTTTTTGTACTGTAATGGTGCGGCGTTGTTGGAAGATCCGCTTCCGTTTCCCTGAGCCTTTGCTGGTCGCACGTGCTGGCGTAGGGGCCAAGCTCGCCGGATGGGTGGGGTCTTGCTCAGGCCCAGGGAAACCGCACTACAGATTTTCACGTGCGATTTAAAAAAAAACTGTCAATTAACACGGATGCTAAAGGATGGATGTTCATACTTACTTGGGGATTGGGGACAAGGTGTTCTGCCCCTTTAGCCCCCCCTACCATGTTACCTCGACTCCATCTTAATTGGAGGTAACCCACTTAAATGATAAGATTTTGGTTTGGTTTGGTTTTCTACATTGGTTTAACAAAACAAATTTATTTAACCTTCATTTAAGGTTTCAAAATTTAAATTAAGTTTAGCAAAATTTAATTTTTGGGAAATTTTAATTTTAGGAAAATTTTTAAATATAGCTCAATTTTAATTTTAGAAGAATTTTTAAATTTTAGCAAAATTTTATTTTTAGCTAAATTATATTTCTTATTATAATTTTTAATTTTAGCTCAATTTTATTTTTATTTAGGAAAATTTTTAGATTAATTTTATATTTAGCAAAGTTCTTAATTTAGAAAATTTTTAGTTAAATTTTAGTTTAAATTTATATTTAGAAAAAATTTTTATATATAGAAAATTTTTATATTTCGAATATTTTATATTTTGCGAATTTTGACATTTCGAAAATTATATATTTATTTAAATTTTATAATTAGAAAACTTTTTTATGTAATTTTAGAAAAAATTTTGGATTTAGGTAATTTTTTATATTTAAAATACCTTACACTTAGCTAATTTTTTTTTTAATGACAAAAATTTGGTTTAATTAGAAAACCTCACATTTAGAAAACTTTTAAATTCTAATTAGAGAAATCTTAAAAAAAAATTCTCGTATATAGTTAGACAAATCTTAGGAAATTTTTGTTTTTCTTTTTGTTCTTCTTTTAATTTTATACCATAATTAGCAAGATTTAGAAAAGTTTAATTATAGCAAAATTTTTGTTTTTACTTTTAGGAAAGTTTTTTTTTTAAATTTTAGGAAAATCTTTAATAGTAGAAAAATTTTAATTTTAGCACAATTTTGATTTTTTGCACAATTTTAATTTTAGCAAACCTCATATCTAAAAATATTTGATATTTAGTTTAAATTTATAATTAGAAAAAAATTTTGATTTATAATTAGAAAAATCTTTAAAAAAATAATTTTAGTTTATAGTTAGACAAATCTTATTTAATTTAGATTTAAGAAAACATTTTAATTAGTTTGTTTTAATTACCGCCATATGGTTGTAGTTGTTGAGGATGAAGCTGCTGCCGCCGGACGCCGTGGTTGTGTCTCGCAATACGCTTTTCTCTTTTTTTTTTTTTTTTTTTACTTAACTTTGGAGAGGGCTGACAACGATGAAATAGTTGTAGAACATATAGTTGTGCCAAAATTTTTAATATATTGGGCTTTATCACCATCCTCCAATCTGTTTGTATCGGCAAGTTTTAAATAAATTTGTTTTACTTTACATTATTTTCATTAATTAATCTCATTAATTTATTTTATTCAATACATCTAGGTTCACTGTCGAATTTATTATCTTAGGACTTATTTTAAAACTTTACTTTTCTTAATTTTACTTTAATTTAATTTTAATTTCACATTACTTTATTTTAAATTTACATATTTTTCTTTTATGTCTTTTCTTATTTCTTTAATTTTTAGTTCTATAGTTTTCTTGGGTCTTTATTTTAATTGCTATTTCAAACTTTCGTAAAACTTTATTTTTTTTTTTTTTATTAAACTTAAATTAAATTTTTTTTTTTGAGGTTTTTCCTCAACCTTTTACTTCAATATCTACATTTCGACTCCTCGTTTAATTTTCAATTCTTGTTAATCAAGCCAAATCTTCCTCATTCATTCCTCTGCAGATAAAAACCTGTTTATTAAACAAACAAAATCACCAGCAATTCAGTGAGAACATTCATATGCATTCATAATATTCTCTAGTATTTATAACACTCACACTCATATATGACTATGAGAGCAAGTGAGATCAATACAAGAAAATACGTGGTTTGACCAGCATGATTGCATATGAATGTGTTCATGATTTACTTCAACACAATGAAGAGAAAAAATACGCCATAAAAAAAAATGCCATCAACCTATTACCATATAAGGTGTTGTTTATATGTACATACTTGAACTTGAAAATAATTTCAAGATCAAGGTTATTATTTTTTCTTCTTTCTTATTCTGCCTGTACCAGAAATTCTTCTGCTACAGTGCAGAGCAAAAAAGATCACCGTCACAGTACACAGATTAAATTGGTCAATATCATACATTACCATGTTGGATTCACCTATTGAATTTTCAAAAAGTTATTCGCTAATAAAATCTTTAAAACAGAAAAATTAGCTACTATCTGTTTTCAACAAAATCCATTTATAAGAGAAGTTACCAACAAGTTTTCGTAATTCTATTTAGTAATTCTCTTTAAGCATTACTAGAAAAATACTGCAAAATTGTTAATAATATTGCATTAAAGAGAAAGTTTTGAAGGAATATCAGGCCAGATTTAGAAAAAAATATTCCACTGTAGAAATTGCTTGTTTTGTCATACAAGATAATAAGAATATTACAATGTGCGAATGAGATCATGTAGCATATCACCAATAGTGTAATAATTATTATGTGGAAATTGTTCTTAAGGGTTAATTTGAAGCAGGGCACGCTTTGACCTCCCGCCTTGTGCTCGTCGAAACTGGGGGGTTCATGTCTCCAATACACCCGGGACCACCATACTAATCATAAATATTTTTGAAAAGCGTGCAAATGTTAATGAAAAGGAAATCTATAGGCAATAGAAAGATTGATTGAAAGTAAACAGGGAAAAATACCAACATAGAAATAAATTTGAGTAACGATACAAGGTGTTACTGTAATCGTAGATAGCCCTCCCAGCCATGATCCAAATATAACATAAGATTCCAAAACAAATATTTATATACTGATCCCAGTTTTGAGTTCTACAATCGCTTAATTTACCTTAATTTAAACTCTAACAGAACATTTTAGTATTTAGCACGAAATCATATTGATTTTATTAAAGGAGATAAATAAATTCATTTAACAGTGTTTTTAAATTTTAATTCAAGTTAAACACTATTTTCAATATCTATTTTAGCTGGACATATAGAGATATGCTTCATTTTGTATATTAATAAATTTCAAAACAGACCAAAGTTGGGTAAGATAGTAAAAATAGGGGAAAAGTATAAGTTTTAGTCAAAATGATATATGTTTAAATAATGAACAAAATTAAAAATAGAAAAACAAAGTAATATTAAAATAAAAATTTTACTGAACTTGTGTATCAAGGTTTTGCAATTATGTTTATAATTTTAATGTTTTCATTTTCTTTGTATTGATCATATTCCAAAATTATAACAAAAAAATCAAATTGGAGTTAAAATATTTATAACAACTAGCAACTTTCAACTTCAATTCAAAAACCAAAACTGTTTTGGTTTATTATTATTGTGAATGAAGATGACAAACTCATTACAAACACATTAACAAATTTAATACACACACATAGCATACGTATAATTTTATGTATGTGTTAGTAGCAACTTTAAATGCAATTTGCTCAAAATAAAGGAAAAAATTTAAAAATTGTAAAGCTGGTGGACAGCTAAAGAGAAATACCTTTCAAATAATATAAGTTTGGCCAAAAGCGGGAAAAAAAACGGTAGAACAAAAAATCGGTAACAAAATGAAACGCCTAGCATATTAATATTATGGATCTCATTCATAATTTATAGCATGGTAAAAATAATTCAAATAAAAGCTTTAATAAAATGAACTTTATCTGGTCACCAAAAAAAAAACAAATATTCACTTTTTATATGTTAAATATAAACAAAAGAACAAAAGAAAAAAGCAAGCAAATAAAAACAAGTAAGAGTGTTAAATTCGGCTGTGCCGAATCTTTGATACCCTCCACCTCGGTTTGAGTATTGATAATAAATGTAAACAAAATATTGGAAAAATATGCATGCGTTTTCTCTATGCATGCGTTTCCGGTTATATGACATAACTTCTCGTTTAATTTAGTTTTTGCTAATTAAATAGCTCGCCCTAACCTCCATTGCAAAGGTAATGGTTGTGTAGGGTGGCTATGTGCATTAAATCGTGCTTATTGGAGATGGCTGTATATTTTCTTTTAATTGGCCAAATATTTCTTCATTGTGGCCATATAGGTCGGATGGAGTAACAAAATAATAACCAAAAAAAATGCTCTCTCAATTTTTTTATTAAAATATTGCCATATTTTGAAAACATAGAGAATAAATTTATAATAATAAATAATCAAATTAGGGATGCCAAACGCAAAAAACCAAAAGCCCCAAACATTTTAAATAAAATAATTTGTTATCTTTATTTTTTGAAAAACTTCAAATTTTCATCCAAAAAAAATTGTGAAAATTTATATATAAATAACATTCTCATCAAACTGCGTTTATTTATGTAACAATTTTTATGTTAGCAATTCTTAAATATCATTTGAGGTTTTCTAAAATTCATTGAATTTAAATTAATGTTTTCTGTAGTCCGATTCTGTAAATTTCAACGATCCGACAATCGCAGAATATATCGACAGCTATTGTTGTTTGCACTAAGGATTAATGATTCACTAAGTACATACCTAAGTACATAACGACAGTCGACAAATCTATTTTTCTATTTATTTAAATTGCAAACGAGTGGCATCTCTGTCAAAATAAGCGAAAAACAACTTCGCGTTTGACCGGATGATTTTATGTTTATGTTTAATATCTTTATTTTTTTTACTAATATTTCTGTTTATTTATTTGAAAATGAAATAATGAATTGAATATGCTATTTAATTTTTTTATTTATATAAAAAAGTTTTTTAATAAAAGCAAAATATTTTCACTATTTTATGATTTTTATTTACATATGTATGACGACATTTCAACCTAAAAATTTATGTTTTTATTGATTGAATAAACAACACAAACATGGTTGTCGTTTAGATAAAAACAAGAGCTGACTTTAACAATAGCGAATATCGTTTAAAAATTTTACTGCTAATTTAGCAATTTTTTTTTTAACGATTCGACTATCGTTAAAGAAGTTACTGAATCGCGGTACTGAAAAGTTATTAATTTCTCCTGAATGGCAATATTTTTTTTAAATGTAAACATTTTTAAATGTAAACATATTTGGTGTCTTTTTTTTTTGGAATTTCAATTTGTGTTTAACGAATAAAATTTATATATTAAAGATGCAATTGATGTCTTCTAAATTTAAAATTATTATTTCCGACGTTTTGATATGATTTTTTGAAAATCAATTAATATTTTCTAATTTATAATTGGAAATTTTAATTCCAGTTTTTAGAATTGATATTTTCTTAGATTTGAATGGAAAAATTTAAAAAGTGCAATTTTGTACTTATGTGAATAATAATGCTTTAGTAATTATAAACAATTTTTAAAAATTAGATGTAAACAATTTTTAAAAATTGGATGTAATCGCAATCAGATATTTTGTAGGTAAAGCAGAATAATAGTTCTATATAACTATGTAAAGCAAAAAACTCATTGATGAACTCGGTAACTCTATTTTATAAAGACAACAAAAAGTTAACATGCCAAAATTATGTTCATATTTGTAAAAGAATAATGGAAAAACATATGAAATAAAAGACCAGCCCGTGTATACTCTTAACATTGTTCTGTGTGATATCTAGTTGAAAATATTGACACTCATGTTAAAATAGATATAACTATTGCAAAGCTTATTAGAACAAAAATTGTGGCGCCATCTACTGCGGCATAGTCACGCTGAGCAAAATGAAGTGACACTCTGTTTATGCAAAAGAAATGTATTTTCCCCACAACAAAATATTGCAGAAATTTATGTGAATAAAATAATATACCGATTTATTTCTAACATGCAGTTATTATGGATATACATATATAGAATATATGTATATTATTCGTATTACTTAATATGTGTATGTATGTATATGTAAATATTACACACAAAAAATACAACATCAAACGTTATTTTTGTGTTTTTCTCTTTAAATAAATTAATGCATAAATTTTATTTTTTGCTAAATTTACATTGTTTTTTTTATTATTAACAACTAGGTATTTTAGCATTATTTGATTTAGATGTTGGTGAATTTTTACTCCCTTTATATTAACTCGTAGTGTCTGCTTGTCGAACAAATTTTTATTATAATATTACCACAACGACCACAAAAACAACAAGTCCAGCTATGACAACAATGCAACATTTAGAATAACAACAAGAACAATATAGAAACATCATGTTTTTCATTTTTTTTACTTTTTCAGAGATTTCCCTGGACCTGTTCAACCGATTTAATTGATTTTTGAAATTGAAATCTTTCCATAAATTTGGTGAATCATCCTCACTAGAAATGATCACCCTAGCTGTCCTATTGAGGGCGTGATCGTGACAAGAACAACATAGAAAATTATATTTTTTCAAGACTTTTTTTAGTTCTTCATTCAAATCTCGGGCTCTAATCGACCGATTTGGACGATTTTAAATACCAAACTTTTCAGGATGTCAGTGAATCATTTTTTATGTCAACGAGCACCCTAGCTGCCCGATTGATGCCGTCATCGTGATTTCCACAGACGGACAGACGGACATCGCTATATCAACTCCGGTTGTTATAAGGATCACAAATATATATATATTATATGGGTCCAAAATTTTTTTTTCTAATTAATTCAAATGGAATGACAAACTTATATATACCCTCTGTACACTGGAGTGGAGGGTATAAATATATATATATAATTGAATAGCACAACAAAAAAATATAAAATAATAAATGAGATTATAATCCACTTACATTAACGGGTATTTACATTGCTCCCTCATCGAAAGATCTTTCGATGCAGGTACTTTGTTGTGTTGCTGAAAAGTATTTTGCAGATTCTCTTAATTAAGAAATGTTGCCAGTGAATGTATAGCAGCATAATCGTAACTTTGGCTTTACCATAACAAATTAATTTTTTTGGAAACTGACTTAAGGGAGAGTACTTGGTGTATTAAATTGTTTTAAATAGTATATAAACTTCCTTTTTTATGTATTATTAAATGTTATTTTTGCGGATAATTGCTAATCAATCCATAGCTCATGCAAGATCATTGTTAGCTCAGTTCACAGCAAAAGGACATACATATAAGTGAACGTTCATTGATCAGTATGTATGAATCAATCACCCCTATTCTGTAAGTCGTTGTCGTCGTCGTCGTCACTTTGAAGTCATCATATTAAGTCGACGTCGACATCACCTCGACGCTAAATTGATATTATCTCGAAGAGCTATTGATACTTTTAGAAAAGATACAGCAAATTGAAATGAAAATAGTATTATACACTACAGCACGAAATTTAAAATTTAGAAATCACTAATTATTAAGTGTTTGGTTTTATGATTTTTGGCAAATAAATTATTTTCATACGGTACTGGCAGTAGTGTTTGTTATTATTCTTCTCCCTTTGTTTTTAAATATTCACCCCTATTATGAATGTCGTCGTCGACACAAGTCACGTCGACGGCACAATAATGGTATTACAGTAGTCAATAATGACACATATCGATATCTATTGAGCGCAACTTATTATTATAAAAGGGACATTGAGTCAGCGTTGTATTAAAGTGACTCTGTTTTTGTCGACACAATCTTTGACAACGACTCAAACAAAATATTCTGCCGTTAACCTAAAATAAAAATTTAAGATGGAAGAAAATAAAGATAACAACTGCTGAGCAGTTTGATTTATTAATCGCGGAACTTGAAAGCAAACCATCTTTAGCAAACGGATTTCATCGCGGTTCAACTCCTTTTCGAAGCTGAAGATAAGCTAAAAGATATAAAAATTGAAATAAAAAAACGAAAGTTAGAAGTTCTTAAAAAGCAAAGCATTTATTAACCTGTGCTCTGTTTATATGTTGTGCCTTAAGTTTTTATTTATTATTATTATTGAATTTTTGTTTTGTTTTAATTAGTTGTTAAGGAACCTTTATAAAAAAATTTAAATGTAAAAAATTAACTGAATATTAAAAGACTGATTTTGAATTACAAAAAACCATGTTTTATTTGTTCTCATTATTATTCAAAATTTTCTGAGCCTGTTTCAAAATTATCATGGGTATCTTCAAAATTATTTATTGGTGTATCACAACTATCAATCAAACTTTGATATTCCATACAAATATTGTGTAAGGCAGCACAAACGTTGACGATTTTGGTTGATTTAGCAGGCCGATAATGGAGCTGACAAGCACCTAGCAAACAACGGAACGATTTTAAGTACACCAATCGTCCTTTCAAGTATATTTCTTGCCTTAGCATGTTTATTATTGAAAATTGCTTCACCACTTCTTTCCGCAGCAGACCGATAAGGCATCATTAAATAGGGCTCAAGAGGATAACCAAAATCACCTATATCAAAATTTGTTTAATTTTAAACCAAATTTTATAAAAAAGTTTAATGTTACCTAAAAGACATGAATTTCTCTCACTAGTATCGTAGCGTTGACGTAAAACTTGTCTTGCTGTACTAATGTTCCATATAAGAGAATCATGAGATGAGCCTTAATACCAAGCATCTACAAATCTAATTCTCATCTTGTGATCGCAAATCTGAAATTCAAGTAATGAAAATTAGTAAATATTATGATTTTATATTACAATGATTGCATTTAAACTAAAAAATCATTTTCTATTGTAATAAGCTCCCTGTTCTTCCTTACTAGGAGCCGAAATCTTTATGTGCGTTCCATCCACGCAGCAAATTATACCAGGAAATCCCGTTTTCTCAAAAATTGCAATTTTGACTCCGCCTTCTCTTCTTCTGTCATTTCAAAATTAATAAAAAGTGGGCACATGACTCTTTCCAATACATCGAGTGTCTCCTCTAAAATTATAGACACGGTGGGTTGTGACAACCCTAGACTGAAATCATTCCCAACACTTAATTGGTAAGATCCTTGTGCCTAGAATCGCAATGTTGTTGCCAGCTTTAATGTATTGCATAGGAATTTGGATCTTACTCCAGTCTTCATTGAAGGCTCTATTTTTTCCAATACTAATTTAAATGCCGTCTTATTGTATCGAAAACATTCAACAAATCTGTAGTAAACAATAATATTTTAACACTTTTCCGACTTAATCAAAAGTTCATAGCAAACTTACTTATTATCCGGCAAACTGAAAATGTCCGACCTTTGCTTTATTACCTGTTTTTCAAGCCTCCTAAGGGATTGCTTGTGTTGGCCGACCAGCCACGTACATTAAAACACTTATTTTAAGCGATGAAACAAAACTTTATTTATTTTATTTCTGCATGCAAGAACAGATTTATTTAGTTATTAATTTATTAATAAAAAATGGATTACCCACTGGTGCTTTTCTTCAAACTGGAAATGTTTTATATATGTAAAATGTTGAATGTATTAGATGATACACGGCTGGTGGCTAAAACGGAAAAGAAAATGCCAAAGGTTTGCAGCTAAACAATAATTTTTTCTTTAATCGAAGAGCCACTGCATAATAATTATTCATACATAGTTGTATCATTTCAACGTAATTCAGAGTGTGGATTGTCTTTATTAGTTTCTGTCTCAACATTCTCCCTCCGTAAACTCAATGCTCCGATTTGGGGTTTACATCTTTCAGGTCAAGTCGCACAAGACACGACGAGTACAAATTCCGTTAGAAGTTTTAACCACAGCGCTTTGTATATTACCATCCTGAGTCCGGATCACATCAATTACTCTAGCTTTGGTCCACGTATTTCTTTAAGAGTTGTCACCGACTATTATTACAACATCATTTACAGCTATTGGTTCTGCAGGATTCTGAAACCATTTAGCTCGTCTTGTGAGGCATGGAAGACACTCGCGAACCCATCGTTTCCAAAATGTATCTGCCAGGTTTCCGGCGATTCGAAAATTTCTACCAAGTGTTGTACCAGAACATTCCAGGTTACCCTTTTCTCGCATGTCACTAGAACTTCCAAGTCAAAAGTTTGTAGTAAGTGCCTCGCTCTCAGCCGAGTCTAACGGAATGTACGTAAGCGGTCTCATATATTTTCAATATCTGCTAATGTGGCTCTTAAAACCTCTTCTCGTAGCCTTTCTTGTGGGAAAATGTCAAATAAAATTGATTTTACGGATCGTATCATTATTTCCCAAGCACCGCCCATGTGCGGTGATACTGGATACTTGCGTTCAGGATACTTGCGTTCTACGACATAATGCGGGACCTTTTCGATTTCATCGATTAAACTAAACCCGGTAGGTGAGTAGGTAGCGTGCTCGCCTATCATGCGGGGGTCGTGGGTTCGATTCCCAGCAGAGGGTTTGGTCTGTCGCTGCAAAACTAGCCAAATCCGGCTTATCCCAGGACCCAAAATTATAATCTAGAGACAAGCCAATCGGCTTCGCGGAACTAGGCTTAAAAAAAATTTTTTTTCCAAAAAAAAAATTAAAAGATTAAAACATTTAAAAAAAAAAAAATACGACTAGCCCCTCGAAAACGTGTAGCATGTAGAAAGTGCTGGCATGAGAGACAATATTTTTATCACGATAATAGAATTTTCACAATTAGTTTAAATTCCTCAATAAATTCAACTCAAATTGCCATTATGTATTATAAATATTAAAGTTATTTTTCAAATTAATAACTAAATATATCATATTTACTATACCAAGTTTAATTACCCATTTAAAACCATTTTAATTAATATGTTTATTTTCTATTGATGGAAAATTTAAATGTAAAAATGTTGTTAAAACTAAAAAATTTGTAAAAGATTGAAAAATCGCATATTTTCTAATCTGGCATTCTTGACTTAATATCTTAAAATGTTCACAAGTCGCAAAAGCAAAAAAAAAATTGGTTTTAAGATGTCTTGGTTACTAGTAACCTTCATATACAGTTGTAGTTGGCGCATTTTTTATTCAGCAATTTGACTTGTGTATCTTCTGATCATATAAAAACCCTTATGGGCTAAACCAATAAAATTTTAAGTGAGAAAGTCATAGAAATTATTAAAATTTTGCTAAAAAAGTGTGATAAAATACAATATTATATAATTACACCACATTTTCAGTAAAATTTTCAAGAGTTTGGGATAAAACAAAAATTTTTTTTTACTCCCACAGCTAACATATATGGAATATAATCCTGAGTTAAAGGATAAAATTAAATTTTGCACACTTAATCCTTGGTGCCACATCCTTACGGGTAAATTTTTATTATAAATTTTATATTCCTTTCTAATAAAGACCAATTATTTCTATACATTTGGCACCATATTTTAAATTCTTGGAATTGGTTATAATAAGTCTACACTCCGAACACCTAAAATCTAAAACAATTGGCACTTATAAAGAAATTATATTCTGCGTCAGACGAGTTCGGTAAAAATCAGTTGCACAAGGAGTTTGGGATCCTAATATCTGAGCCAAGTCCCATATTTCTTCAACACCTTGCATTAATCTTCAAAATTTACCACGACAGAATATTAAAATCAGGAAGAGCTAATATAGCTACATTAGTAACCAGCAATTATTCATGCACGATATCGCCTTAGAATTATTCAAATGTCCAGCTATATCTCGAATGTATACTGAAATTTAACGCCAATTTTTCATTATTATCTTCATCATCATTTAAATATTCTTAATAATCAATAGCATCAATTTGAGGATTATTTTTTTTATAAAAACTCCGGGTTAGGTAATATTAGTAGAAACTGTTCCAAATTTGTCTACTAGGAACATTACATAATGTTGCTAATAAGCTTGGAAACATGTTGAAAATTTTTTTTTATCATAGAAAGATATGCAGAATAAGTAAAAGAGGAATTTAAAAAAAAAAAAAATTTAAGAATCAATCACACCATCAATCAAATTTATATTTCGTCTCTCTCTCACACACTATCCAGAAATTGCTGAATGGCCATTCATCGATGGATTAACTGCGACAACCGTAAGTGTCATTAGATTACATATATTTTTACATTTAGTTATTTTCACTACTTACAATATGAAAGAACAAGTGCTTTATATTTTAACAAAAATAAATTAACTAAATTAAAATATAATATATATATAAATGAAAATATTAAAAATATTGTCTAAAAGTAGGGAAAATATCTAAATTAATTAAATGTTATGATATAAATAATGAGATCTGATATGGATTTGTGTTGTGTGTGATAAATATAAAGTTGAAAGGAAGTGTATAGTTAGCTAGAAGAAGAAAAATATAGAAAAGCAACAAGAGAAAACAAGGTTAAACTAAAATTTATAAATTTATAAAAAATGTTTCAAAAGTGTGTTTTCAAAATAAAATACACAGCCTTACAAAAGTTTACATACGACTAAAAAATTTCAAATTTCTTAAAAAATTAAAATCTCTGTTTATGTTTTTCGTATTATTTTTATTCTAAATAAAAAAAAAAATGGCATTATACAAATGCTGGAAAAAAACTATTTTGGTTATTCCTTTAAAATAACAACAAAAACTAAAAATGCATAAAGTTTCATACTTACATATGTTTACATACCTATCTTAAAATATTTATGTACCGTTATAAGTACCGATGTAATTTCTTTGAAAACTTGTTTAAATCATTAGTAGAGTTTAACATTTAATATAAAGTGGTCATATTTACAAAACAAAAAAAATTATAATATTGTAGGCGATTATAATGGGCAAAGGACGCGAAATTTCCGTACCAATTAGAAAAACTGTAATAAAATTGTCAAAAGAAGGAAATTCTCTAGGAAATATTGCAAAAATATTAAATTTAAAAAAGCCTACAGTACAGACAATTATAAAAAATTTCAACGAAACTGGAAATTACGACAGTAAGCAACGTTGTGGCCGCCCACGTAAACTCGATGATCGGACCGATAGAGCCATTATTAGATTGGTGAGGGAAAATCCGAAACAAAGTGCAATGGAAATAAATCGGAAAATAAAAAGCGACAAAGGAGTAACAGTTTCCGATCAAACCATTCGCAGATCTATTCAGAAATGTAGCTTCAATAGCAGAGTTACTAGGAGAAAACCACTGCTAGGAGTGCCGAATATACAAAAACGCTTGGAATACGCACAAAAGTACCAAAACGCACATGTAAATGATCCAACGTTTTGGGAACGAGTAATATTCACGGATGAATGTAAATTCATGGTTTTCGTAGGCGATGGTCGAGCGAGAGTTTGGCGGAAACCTAATACCGCCTTACTACCAGAGAATATTAACCCAACAGTTAAACATGGGGGCGGATCCACCATGGTCTGGGGCTGTATGGCCGCAAATGGAGTTGGTAAGCTGAGGCTTATCGACGGCACAATGGATAAGGCTGTCTATATATAGATTTTAAAGGATAGCTATCTGCCTAGCGTTGATTTGTTAGATCTGGGAGAAAAAACTATATTCCTTCAAGACAATGATCCGAAGCATTCTTCGAAAATGGTTAAAGAATGGTTGCTCTACAACGTTAAACGTAAGCTTGAGCATCCCTCCCAATCTCCGGATCTAAATGTTATAGAGCATTTATGGGATATTTTAAAGCGTAACCTCAAAAACCGTCATATTACGTCTATTTCAGCTCTGAAAGCAGCTTTAATGGATGAGTGGGCTAAAATTACTTCTGAAACTACAAGAAAATTAGCTTTATCCATGCCGTCTCGACTAGCAGAAGTCATAAAATCCAAAGGAGGCAATACAAAATATTAGGTTTAAAAATTTAAAAAATATTAATTATAGCGTATGTAAACTTTTGTAAGTTTACGAAAATTCAAAATCTTAAAAAATTTGTCTAATTTAATACATTTTTATGAAGTTGAAATATTTTTAAGTTTATTTTTGTTAATCAAATGAAGTACAAAATAATGTTTAAGTTTGCAGATCTTTTTAATAAATTTTTATTTAAAAAACAAAATTTTTTTTTTTTTGTAATACTGTGTAGTGTTTCACATATTGTTCACATATTTATATAACAGCACTTAGTAATGTTCTGTAAGTTATTAAAATCTTCTTTTGTCAATCTAAATCAGCCCCTCTTTTAAAGTGATTTTGACGCTTCCGTCCGTCGTTCTTTTTTTAAAATTCTAATTAATAACTTACCTACCTCAACTTGACCTAGTTTCGACTCTGTTTTTTTCTATTCTAAATATCAATACCGGATGTCAAGCTCAATATGATTCTGTAAATTTTGCAAATACATTTTTTTTTGTTAAAAGTTTGCCTAAATATAAGAATTTTGTTAGACACTTTATATTAAATTTTTCTGTGGATTTTGCTATAAATTTTTCTATACATTTTTCTATAAATTTTTCTGTAAATTTTTCTATAAGGTTTTGCTCTAAAATTGGGTATTATTTTTGTTTTATATTTTCTCATAAATTTTTTTATAAAATTTGTTATAATTTTACTCTTTTTATATATTTAAATTTAAAATTAATGATTTGTTTGAATATATTGAAAAAAAAAATATTTCATATTATTATATGTATTAAATGAAGTTATGAAATTAAGATGTTTTTTTTTGTTTTGATCTATTCATTGAACAAACTAGATGCTCTGAATTGCTAAACTCTCTAGTTTTTGATTCTAAAGGCAAAACCTAGTAAGGGATCATCAGGATAATTTGTTTCATGATAGTTTGCTTTTTACTCGTAGATGATCATGGTAGGGATGGGCATAATGGAAACAGACAGTTCTCTTCGATTTTCAAGATTTCATTAAAAGAACCAATAGAAGTTTAGAAAGATAAATTTCCAATTTTGTTATAATTTTTGTTATTGTTATGTATTGTTGATCTGTATTGGAATAATTGGTCATTTATTGTTCGGTTTAAGATCATGTATATATTTTTCTAATGAAAGAAAGATAATAATTTTTGTAATGTAAGAGAAATATTAGAAAAAAATTGAAGACAGCGCTAGATGGAGTAGCTACTTTCGAACAAAGCGACTTGTTCATCGTCAGCATCCTTCTGCCTATTACTTCAACTCATGCTTAATCAACTATTTAACTCAACATTTGAAAGAAAAGAACATGAGAAATGTTTTTCTTTTTATATACGAGAGTTTGTATGAACAAGCTGAGCTTTTCCAATTTTTAGCTTTCTCTACATTAACATAGCCAGATCAATTACAAGTCTTGTAATGTGAACAACTCTTTGTTTTCGCCATTGTCCTCTAGATGGAACTGTAATGGCATGTGAAATCTTAACAGATTACACAAATGCATTGTACCTCATGTGTTGTATGTTATTGTTATGTATTGTTGATCTGTATTGGAATAATTGGTCATTTATTGTTCGGTTTAAGATCATGTATATATTTTTCTAATGAAAGAAAGATAATAATTTTTGTAATGTAAGAGAAATATTAGAAAAAAATTGAAGACAGCGCTAGATGGAGTAGCTACTTTCGAACAAAGCGACTTGTTCATCGTCAGCATCCTTCTGCCTATTACTTCAACTCATGCTTAATCAACTATTTAACTCAACATTTGAAAGAAAAGAACATGAGAAATGTTTTTCTTTTTATATACGAGAGTTTGTATGAACAAGCTTTTTGTTAAAATATAACCTACACTTTTGTGCCTTTTTTTTATTACTAATTAGTGATAATAAAACACAAGATCTAATACGAAATTGCTTTTTGGGGTGGTATTCAATAGTTATAGTAAAATGTCGGTAAGACGTAGTACAGAAAATTTGTCTGTAACGTCCTCCTCTGTACCACTTCAAAATGTACAGTCCCAAAATGTACAACCTCAAGCACCTACTCCGTTAAGTTTTGATGTTTGTGGAGTTTGTAAGAATCACATTTCTACAAAGGGAAATGCCACAAAAACTATATGTAATCATATTTTTCACAAAACTTGTCTTTCTAAATCGACACAGAACAAGTCAACTTGCCCAACATGTAACACCCAGATCACATTGCCCAAATTTTCAAAACCAAGTACTTTTTCGACAAACACTGTAATGACTAGAAATCAGTCTCGTCAACAAAATGTTGATTCTGCTAGATCAGCAAATGACTCCATTTCTAAGGATATTCAAACAACCCCTAATACGACACAATCTTCTGATTCATCTCCTGATGCCCAAAGGTATATGATAAGAAACTTATCTTATCTTATCTTCCTTAAATGAACAACTAACTCAGTTGATTCAAAATAACATAGAAGCTGGTTTTCGTAGGCTTAGCCTAGAAGAAAACCCACACACACCGCCACGGGAACCGTCCCATAATCCTGTGGACTATCCTGATAATATTAAGTTTCAGCATCAAACATGGGACTAACTATTAGGTCTCCCACCTTCTGGTGATAATAACAATGGAGCCGAAATAAGATTTCAGGCAAACCCCTCTTCAAATATAATGAGACTAAACTCTGGATTTTCTACCCATTTGGGTATTCGCCCCAATAAAATTAGTCAAATCATTGGTAATTGACGATTGAAATTCACAGGAAATTCTTCTGGGCTTTCAGTTGACTCGTTCTTATATAGAATTGAAGCTTTAACAAACCAAACATTAGGAGGTAATTTTGAGCTGATGTGCCGAAATGCTTCCGTACTTTTTGCTGGTAAAGCCAGCGATTGGTTCTGGCGATACCATAAGTCAGTACGAGAAACTAAATGGCCAGACCTTTGTTTGTCGCTGAGACGACAGTTTAAAGATACCCGTACTGATATGGAGTGTACAACCAAGTGCACGCAGACAGACATTAGTGAAGAAGACAGATCGGGCGACGAGCACAGACTAAAACCTAAATTTTTTGAGTCTTATTTTAGTTATAACCTTAATTTTCAAAGTAAAAACCAACACAAACTAAAACCTATTATACCATTTCATATACGCCTTCCTAATTATAATAAAATTCGCTCCAAAATATTTAATTCTGAGTTGAATAAAACGTCAAGTAGGTCTGCGAAGCGTATGAGAAATTATTGGTCAAAAATAAAACGGAAACAGAAAGATATAATTGATAGTATATTCGAAAAGGAAAATGATTTGCGTCCATATGCTGAGGTGAGAGTTTTTGGAGAAAAAGTGAGTGGTTTGTTGGACACGGGTGCAGCAAAATCTTGTTTGGAGGGCAATTTTGCAAGGCAGTTTTTAGAATCGGGAAAACCTTTTAAAAATATAAATTCCAAAGTTTGTACGGCCGATGGTAAACCTCAAAACGTTGTTGGGCTTATAACAACAAAAATAGTTTTCAAATCTATAGAAAAACCAATTGATTTATTTATAATACCATCTCCAGCACAAAATCTCTATTTAGGTGTTGATTTTTGGCGAAAATTTAATCTTTTTCAACCTACATTTTTTCAACCATTAGAAATCTCCACTATAGACTGTTCCATCATTTACAAAAGAAGGTCTCGGTAAGACCACATTGGTGAATCACGTGATAGACGTAGGTATGGCAAAACCC
Source organism: Cordilura impudica (assembly GCA_963682025.1). Lineage (NCBI taxonomy): Eukaryota > Metazoa > Arthropoda > Insecta > Diptera > Scathophagidae > Cordilura > Cordilura impudica. Next base: position 123,631,585 of record OY821521.1, read on the forward strand.
ATTAAACAACGCCATTATGCCGTATCCCCAGCCATCTAAAAACTTATGTATGAGGAATACGACCGTATGATCAATTTGGGAGTAATTGAAGAGTCAAATAGTGCTTGGAGTTCGCCATGTGTGTTAGTCAGAAAACCAGGGAAAACCCGACTTTGGACAGCCGAAAAGTAAATGAACATCGATGGTATATTAAGCCGACTTCCAAAAGCTAGGTTTATTACAAGCTTGGATCTTAAAGATGCCTTCTGGCAAATCCCTGTAGATCCAAAATCTAGGGACAAAACAGCATTTACAGTTCCCGGACGGCCTTTATATCATTATAAAGTAATGCCGTTTGGACTCTGTAATGCACTCCCAAGTAATACCAGCTAGCTTAAGGAAAGAAGTTTTTGTATATATCGATGACCTGCTTGTCATTTCCGATAGTATTGACCGATATTTAGATGTACTTAGAACAGTTGCCAAGCACTTACGTGACTGTGGACTGACTATAAATGTGGGAAAAAGCAAATTTTGTATGGACGAAGTAAAATATTTAGGACATGTTATCGGACAAGGGATTATTCGAACTGATCCAGACAAAATTTCTGCTATTCTTGATTACCCGACACCGCAATCAGTTAAAGAAATCAGACGATTGCTTGGTATAACGGGGTGGTATAGGAAATTTATAGAGAACTACGCATCGATAACAACACCTTTAACAGATTTACTTAAAAACAAGTAAGAGTGTTAAATTCGGCTATGCCGAATCTTTGATACCCTCCACCTAGATTTTCTTGCACTATTTGTAACAAATTTAGATAAAATATTTGAAAATGTAAACAATTTGATCAATTTAGTAATTTATTACAACAAATACTCTGAATTTTCAGCATTTACGTTTAACAATTTTAAAGTCAATAGAAGATAGTAAACAAAATATATTTTTAAATTTCGGACCTTTTTCGGAATACTTGGCCACGTCTTATATTTTAAAAGCACTAGCGTTAACAAGTTTTATTTTTTCCTTCTTATTATATCAGTTTGTCATTCCATTTGTAACGCATCGATAAATGGATTTGCGTCTATGTATGTGTTTAATGCAAAAGATTTCTTACTTTTGTCGAATTGTTGGGATTTTTTGCAAATTTTTTTTTAACAACTTAATGTTATATATATTTCAATTTTAAACTTTAAAATTAAAAATATATATCTTTTTTAAACCTGGAAATAACTCTATAATATGGAGAAAGTAAATACGTGGCTTCTTTAATAAGAATGACAAGTAAAAAACACTTTTGTGCATTTTTTAATACATATGTACATAAGTACGTCATCTTTGTAGATCTCTTCGATTTTATTAAGTAAGTTTATAAATAAAAAGAACATTAAAATATTATAAATGTAAACATAATTGATTTTAGAAAAATGTCCGATTCGTTTTTCGATGATGCTGAAAACACATCAAAGAAATACAGAAAACAAAGGTTTTACTTAAGTTAGTTGAGAGACGAGAAGCTAATGGGATGGAACAGGTCAAAGATGACGACTTTAAATACAGATGCAAGGCTTGTGAAAAAATATTAATTTGCGATAAATCAGATCTAAGTATACATGCTAATAACCAATGTCTTAAAAAAATATCTTTTAAAACCAACAACCAAGATCCCATTTGCAAGCCATTTTAATTAATTGTGTAAATTTTAAATGCACATCTAGCCATATAAAAGAGAAATTATACAGAATAGTAAAAATATTTTTTTTTTAAATCTCTTGGTTTTATATGTTGCTTTTATATAATTCTAATGATATTCTTATCTTATTTTGTATGACATTTTTCTTCATGTTATTTTTGCATTATTGAAATTGAAAATTAACAAATTAAAAATAAACTTTTTTTTTGAAAAATTGAAAAAACTAAAGTAGTAAACAGTAGTTTAGGGAAAAATGTAGAGAGAAAAAAAGTGGGTGTAGGGAAAAAAAGGGATTTTTTTTTTCATTAGCGTAGAGATTTCTGTAAAACCCTCCTGGCATCACTGGTACCTATTAAAAAACAATGTAAGATTTCACAAAACAATGCGACGTATATCTGCTTTGTTCAAAAGCTTTCATAAGACTAAATGAAATTGTTACTTATGCATGAAACACATAGACGACAGAGGCTACACAAACACACGGAATTAATTGTTGCTGGCTTCAATTGTAGTCGTGTAGTCAACTACTTAATTTTTATGAAAATGACAGCAACATATAACAACAATATAAACAGCTGTTTTTATACAAAATCATTTTTATTTCTGTAGTGCCAATTATATTTTTTTTTTTACTTTATTAAAATAGAAAAACATATATGATTCTATATAAAATTGTCTTAAATATATTACTTATTTATAATGCATTATTATAACGTAAAAATAAATAAATAAATTTACTTGTTAATAGAATTATTATAGCATTTCATTTTGCGATTAATTTTATCAACAAAATAAAATATTTCATAGCACTAATATCTTTTACATATTTTGTTATATTGTCAACACTATTTTTATTTTGTAGCCAACAAAAATAGAAATTAGCCGCCTAAGTTGACTACAGCAGCAAAAGTGGTCATGTAGTCGTGTAGCTGTGTTGGTGTCAAAATAATCGTTTTCATATAAACGTGTGTATTTTAGTTTTGACACGCTGTAGTCGTGTAGCCGCTGTCGTCTATATGTTTCATGAGAGAGTTCGGCTTACTGGTGCCATTATGTATATGTGTGTGTAAACAAAAATATACGATATCCCAGTAATCATTTCGAAGATTATTTTAACAAAAATCATCTTACTGTGTCTTCTTCGAGCACTTTTGATGATTAAAAATTGATTAATCACATGCGGTATTAGAAAAAAGACTAAGAAATGAATTTTGCTTACGCTTAAAAAGTGATTTATAGAAAAATAACATTAAATACGACTCAAAAATAAGTCGAAACTAATCAGAAAATTGGATAAAAAAGGTTCTCAAGAAGAGTCGGGGGTAAGATAATATTTCCTCCCAACAAAAGAATATTTTGTGATCAGCAAAAGAGCGCATTTATGACTGTTTAATAGCACAGAGGAGTCAAAAAAGACTCCACATGATCACTTATCGCATAAAATGTTTACTGGGATTTTATTCACTATCTGTAGAAACAGTTTTTTAAGTAAAACAAATCTGCACACAATTTCAATTCTATTTCGTTTGCAATGATACGATCACTTTGTTTATAATAATTATAATACAGCGTAATGATGAATTGTACTTCTCAATTAGTTTATTTTTAATGTGTCATAAGAAGTTCGGTTTGTGCTAAGAAATGAATGAATACATGTTTCCCAGGGCGAAGCTTAATCATTGCACTTTGATTGAGTTGAGCCCGCGACTATTCCTGATGTGGAAAGGTCGTGCCTACAATTTTTGGTAGTAGGGAATAGCGTTTGTGCAAAGGGAAGCATGAACACATGTTTCCCAGAGCGAGGCTCAATCATTGCACTTTGATTGAGCTGAGCTTCGCGATTATTCCTAATGCGGAATAACTCGTGCATTAAATTCTTGGTAGTTCGGGAATGGCGTTTGCCTGCGCCAAACATTAAATAATAAATTTTAAAAATTATTATAATTAAATATTATTGACATCTATATTATAATATTATCATCTGACAAAAAAAAAATTTTTTAAACACCAATTTTTTAAAGGGTAGATATTTTATGGTTTCACTACTACTTTTGAATGCAAGTATGTACTAAAAGTAGAACCCTTAAAATCATACTATTTTTTGCAACCCTAAAAATTGCAGTATTTTGTATAAATAAAATAATTTATATTTATATTATTTTTAATATGCGCTTATTATCGATACACATATACAGAATATATGAATGTTATTTATAGTATTTTGCTATTTGCAACAGTAGTATGTATGTATCAATTTGTAATATTTTGTGATCTTATAAAAATCGCAGAATATTGCTATTGATTTTATATAGTTTCTTTTATTAATTAACTAAATTAAATATTACACCATAAGATGTTGATATTGGTGAATTTTTATATTATTACCACAACGACCATAAAAACAATAAGTACAGCTGTGACAAAATACAAAATTTAGAATAACAATATAGGAAAACATCATATTTTTTTACCTTTTCAGTGATTTCTCGGCACCTATGAAACCTATTGTCACTTTCTCATGATGTTGGTGTATCATTCTCACTAACAACAAGCGCCCTAGCTGTCCTATTGAGAACGTTATCGTGACAAGAACAACATAGTCGAATCATATTTTTTCAAGACTTTTTTTACTCCATCGTTCAATTCTCGGGACCTGATAAACCGATTTGGACGATTTTAAATAGAAAACTTTTCAGGATGTTAGTGAATCATTTTTTGTACCAACGAGCAACCTAGTTGCCCGATTGAAGCCGTCATCGTGATTTCCACAGACGGACAGACGGACATCGCTATATCAACTCCGCTTGTTATAAGGATCGCAAATATATATATTTTATGGGGTCCAGATTTTTTTTTCTAATTATTACAAACGGAATGACAAACTTATATATACCCTCTGCTCACTGGAGTGGAGGGTATAACAAAAGAAAATATGTTTGGAATGATGAAGCAAACCAAGCGTTTGAAAAGTTGAAGCGTCTACTAAGCTCAGCTCCTGTTTTGCATAGTCCGGATTTTGAGAAACCATTCTATATCCATTGCGACGCTAGCAAGACAGGAATAGGAAGTGTATTGGTCCATTTAAATATGGAGGGTGATGAAGTTCCTGTGGCATTTATGTCAAAGAAACTTAACAAAACCCAACGCAATTACGCAGTGACCGAACAGGAATGCTTAGCTGCTGTGCTTAGCGTTAAAAAGTTTCGGCCTTATATCGAAGGACATGAGTTCAGGATAGTGACAGATCACGCATCACTAAAGTGGCTCATGTCCCAAACTAATTTGAGCTCAAGATTGGCGAGGTGTTCACTTAAACTGCAGGGTTTTGCGTTTAAGATTCAACATAGAAAAGGTTCTCTTAACGTCGTCCCTGATGCCCTTTCCCGTATCACTCCCGAAGACCAAGTAAATAGTCCGCCCGAAAACGAGTCCGAGTTGTTAATTTCTAGTCTATCGGAAGACAACGGGGTTTTCATCGACTTAGAATCGAAATATTTCAAAACAGACGAGTACAACGAACTTATTAAAAATATATGTAATAATCAATCAAAGTTTCCAGACATGAAAGTTTTAGACGGTTTCATATATAAACGAACAGAGCATGCGACCGGTGAACAGCTGAACGATGACCTTTGTTGGAAGTTATGGATTCCTAGGGAACTTATAAATGAGGTTTTATCAAAGGCGCATTATGACCCATTGTCATCACATTTTGATATAAATAAAACTCTTGAACGTACTAGAAAGTATTATTTTTGGCCTGGTTTAGTCAACAGTGTGAGGGATTATATAAGCGCGTGTGATGTTTGTAAATCTACGAAACACCCAAATTTCATGCTTCGTCCACCAATGGGTCAGCCAGCTATGCCTCAATGCTTGTTTCAGAAACTTTACGTGGATTTTTTAGGAGAAGCGGACATATTGGAATCTTCGTGGTTTTAGACCACTTCTCGAAATACCCGTTTCTAAAGCCTGTAAAGGAGATGACAGCTGGTGTTATTTGTAAATATTTGGAAGAAGATATTTTTCACGTATTTGGAGTACCTGAAACAATAGTATCTGACAACGGCGTACAGTTCAAATCCAAAATGTATAAACAGTTATTAGATCGATATAAGATTTTTCATACACTCGCTGCTGTTTATTCCCCACAAGCAAATGCCTCAGGGCGTATAAATCGCTCAGTCCTTGCTGCTATAAGAGCATATGTCAATCCTGACCAAAGAAATTGGGACGAAGTATTAAGTAACACTGCTTGTGCTCTACGGTCTAGTATACATGCCTCTATAGGTGTCGAACCATACTACATTACTTTTGGACAAAATATGATCACCAACGGACAGACATATTCACTGCTAAGGCAATTATGTATTTTAGAAGACAGGTTAGTCAGTTTCTCTAGAGAAGACTCAATGGAAATAATTAGAAAAAGAGCAACTGAGCTTATGCATAAACAATTCCAGCGAAACGAAAAGAAATATAATTTACGGTCCAGAATAACATCATTTAGAGAAGGCCAAGAAGTTTACAGAAAGAATTTTAGGCAACCTAATTTTGAAAAGGGTTATAATTCAAAACTCGATAATATATTTTTAAAAGCTAGAATACGGGAAAAGATTGGGAACTGTAATTATGAATTGGAGGATTTAAATGGTAACTACGTTGGTAAATATCATGCCAAAGATATTAAATCTGGCTAACACTACTGCCAGCTAAATCAAATTTTGGTGCCTTCAAAGAAAAACACCAAAGTTCGATCTTGTTTGGGGGACTATAGGAACTGCTGGCATGAGAGACAATATTTTTATCACGATAATTGAATTTTCACATTTAGTTTAAATTCCTAAATAAATTCAACTCAAATTGCCATTTAAATGTAAAAATGTTGTTAAAACTAAAAAAATTTTAAAAGATTGAAAAATCGCTAAAATTACCACATATTTTCTAATCTGGCATTCTTGACTTAATATCTTAAAATGTTCACCAGTCGCAAAAGCAAAAAACTAGTTACCTTCATATACAGTTGTACTTGGCGCATTTTTTATTCAGCAATTTGACTGTGTATCTTCTGATCATATAAAAACCCTTATGGGCTAAAGCACGTTTCATAACCAATAAAATTTTAAGTGAGAAAGTCATAGAAATTATTAAAATTTTGCTAAAATTGTGTGATAAAATACAAAATTATATAATTACACCACATTTTCAATAAAATTTTCAAGAGTTTGGGATAAAAAAAAATTTTTTTTACTCCCACAACTAACAAATATGGAATATAATTCTGAATTAAAGGATAAAATTAAATTTTGCACACCTAATCTTGGTGCCACATCCTTACGGGTAAATTTTTATTATAAATTTTATATTCCTTTCTAATAAAGACCAATTATTTCTATAGATTTGGTACCATATTTTAAATTCTTGGAATTGGTTATAATAAGCCTACACTCCGAACACCTAAAATCTAAAACAATTGGCACTTATAAAGAAATAATATTCTGCGTCAGACCAGTTCGGTAAAAATCAGTTGCACAAGGAGTTTGGGATCCTAATATCTTCAACACCTTGCATTAATCTTCAAACTTTACCACGACAGAATATTAAAATCAGGAAGAGCTGAAAAATAACATCTAATATAGCTACATTAGTAACCAGCAATTATTCATGCACGATATCGCCTTAGAATTATTCAAATGTCCAGCAAAATCTCGAATGTATACTGAAATTTAACGCCAATTTTTCATTATTATCTTCATCATTTAAATATTCTGAATAATCAACAGCATAAATTTGAGGATTATTTTTTTTATAAAAACTCCGGGTTAGGTAACATTAGTAGAAACTGTTCCAAATTTGTCTACTAGGAACATTAGATAATGTTGCTAATAAGCTTGGAAACATGTTGAAAATTTTTTTTTATCATAGAAAGATATGCAGAATAAGTAAAAGAGGAATTCAAAAAAAAAAAAATTTAAGAATCGATCACACCATCAATCAAATTTATATTTCGTCTCTCTCCCACATACTATCCAAAAATTGCTGAATGGCCATTCATCGATGGATTAGCTGTGACAACCGTAAGTGTCATTAGATTACATATATTTTTACATTTAGTTATTTTCACTACTTACAATATGAAAGAACAAGTGCTTTATATTTTAACAAAAATAAATTAACTAAATTAAAATAAAATATATATATAAATGAAAATATTAAAAATATTGTCTAAAAGTAGGGAAAATATCTAAATTAATTAAATGTTATGATATAAATAATGAGATCTGATATGGATTTGTGTTGTGTGCGATAAGAAGAAAAATATAGAAAAGCAACAAGAGAATACAAGGTTAAATTAAAATTTATAAAAAAATGTTTGAAAAGTGTGTTTTCAAAATAGAATAGTGTTTCACATATTGTTCACAAATTTATGGAATAGCAGCACTAAGTAATCTTCTGTAAGTTATTAAAATCTTCTTTTGTCAATCTAAATCAGCCCCTCTTTTAAAGTGATTTTGACGCTTCCGTCCGTCGTTCTTTTTTTTTAAATTCTAATAACTTGTAGGGGCGCTTGTAGGCAAAAATACCTATGATGACCTTTTTGTTGATTTTTTTTCTAACGATTTAAATTTTTTTTTTCAACCGCTGTAACTTCATAGGTAACATGTTATCATTAACATTAGGCTATGTTATCATCTAATTGTTTTTGTTGATGGTAATGCAGAACCGGTTAGTAATTGAGTTACAGCATTCAAGAGTACATGCTGAATTTAGGCATGTATTAGTTCATGCTGAATGTATGAGTGTAGTAGGTCTAATGTGCTGAACATATGTATGTATTTTTTCTAACATTAGTTTTCCAACTTTATATGCGTGAAAAGGGGGGTATAAAAGGCTTTTCTAAGGCAAAAATCAGCCTTTTTCTTGGATCGTTAAAAAAAAAAAATTAAGACAACCAATATCAAAAATAAGTTTTTAACGCATAAGGATATACATATACCCCAAACTGTAAGTTAAACTAAAATAAATAAATCTTGTTGTAGCCACTTGGGACGAATTTTGTTTTAAAACAATGATTATTTTTTAAGAATTAACTCATCGCCAGATCACAGGCCTACATAGCAAATTGCTATATATAATTTTTTTTCATCACCAAGGGAAGGTGAGTGAATTTTTTTTATATTTCTCTTCAAATTCAGTTGAATTTGCGTTTTATTAAATTTTTTTTGAAATCCAGGTTCTTTCCGAGGATTTTTATCCCTAAACCCTTTCATTTGGGTTTATAAGGAGAAAAAGAAAAATACTGATTGGGTATATAAAAATTGTGGCATAACTGGTGGGATTTGTGTAATAATGCGAAAGGTAAAAGTTAATATACATATCCACAGGAAAATTAGGAAAATTACCCTATTTCTCTTACCAACAGATCTGTCATTTTTGAGTGGAAATCAACCCGACGCTCCAACATTTTACTTGTATCTGCTCAATAGCATCTTTTTTAATAGCCTCTAGAAAGGGAAAAACTCATTAAACCGCATCCACCAAGAATCGGGAGGAAAAAAAGTTTATTAGATTTTACCAAAAGTGTCTAAAAAAAATCCGAGTCCAAAATGCGAAATTTGTTCAACAAACTACATAAACTGAAAAAAAACATCACAAAAACAACCAAAAAAATAATACCAATTTGTTACGACCTTTCCGCTTAATAATTTTTTTTCATTACTTCAAAATTGTGCACAAAACTACATAAACAGAAAGAACCGCGAAAAACACGAAACAATATATAAATTTGTCATGAATGTTTAGCATAATTTTTTTTCTTGTTGTCCCACAAAATTAATTTAAGTAAATTTATTTAGATCACATTTTAACTTATCTTGCTTTGCGAATTAGTTTTTTATTTTTGTGCAAAAATCAATCGAAAGTGCTAAAGCCTCAAAAAGTGTTAAAACCGAAAGAAAAAAACGAAATAAACGAACAAAATAAGCCAATAAAGCTAAAAACAAACAAAAAAAATCTAAAATCAAATTTATGTAAATCCAGGAACTGAGAGTGGAAAGCATTTTTTTTTGTTGAGTAAGAAGTGACAGTACCGAATTTTTAAACTTAACCATCAATTGAATGTAGATGGTAAAAAGTGTGCTATATCCTCAACAACTCCAGATTCCGGCTGAAAGCGCTTTCAACGATGGACCTCAACCACTGATGTAAGTCTTTTATTAATTATATTTACAATTTAATATATACAGCAGATACGCAGCTATTAATTGTTACTTAGCTTTCTGTTAAGTTCTTAACAGGTCTCAATCATGTTAATATAACAATACTCTGTTAACCACTTTGTCTGTTAACAGTAACATTAATAATACGTTTCTGCTTATTGTGTCAATTAAATCGTAAAACTTATTAAAAATTTAGATCGGAAATAAAAAAATACGCAAAATGAGCGCAAAGTCGGTGCAAAACTATTAAAAATTAAATTTTTAGTGAACAAAATCGTTATAAAGTCATAAATAAAAGATAACGGTCCTACATATATAAGTCAAGTGTTTCGTTCCACTTGACACATTTTCAAGATTAACCATTTAATTATTATTATATCGGTTTTCGCAAGAGGATTCCGTTTTCCTAAATTTTTTTTTATTAGTATTCAAAACATCGCGGTTTTTCGGATTGAATTTTTATTATCTATTTTTTTGACCTTTATTATTTTTTTTTTTTTAAATTATATAATTTATTATTTATACTGGTAACCGGATTGGAGACCTTTATCCTTTTTTTTTTTTTTTTTTTTTTGGATGACATATGACATTTTTTTGCGGTTTTATGGAAAATTGATCTTTGCATAAATTAAAGAATCTAAGTTTTTTTTTGCTATGTTTGAAGTAAAGATTTTTGCTAGTAATATAATTAGCCTTACATTAAGCTAGTTTCCAATTAATGTTATTAACCTTTGGTTATATGTAATTTTATTTTTTTAATAAATATCATGTAATTTAAAATGAATCACTGAAGATTAAGTGTTTAGATTTCCAACCGCTACAGGTCGAGTGTGTTAAGTAAACCTTTTTGAGTTCATGCAGAACATTATCCGCTGAAAATTGCATGATCATGGTTGGGTGGGGTCTTACGGTGTGATAATAACACACACCACATTTTGAGAACAGAAATTCTCCGTTTCGGTAAAAGTCCTATTTCTTTCCTCCCTCTTTCTTTCCTATCTAGGTGTTCCTATTTCTAAAAAAAAAAAAAAAAAAAAAAAAATCAGCATGCACAATAAAATTGTCTTTGTTGTAGTTATGTGATTCGGGTTTAAGTAAACGTAGCCTCGAATACCCCCCATTAGCCGACGAGACAGAGGCCGGAGAAAAGATGCATGCTATCGCTACCATTACTTACGACCAATGTTACCCCAAATAGACCGTTACATGCTACAGAGATAATTTTTGGCGCCCAACGTGGGGCCCACACTGTGTTCTCATTATAAAAAAAAAAAAAAACTACATCTTTTGAATTTTATTCAAGTTTTAGTGTGGTCCTTTTTTTTCCTTCCTTCTCTTTTTTCCTTTCTCTCTATTTCCAAAATACTTTTTCTTATTTTCTAATTTTTTTAATTTTTCCCCTGTCTAATTTTTTTTAAATTTTATTTCTGTTCATAACATATCTTATCATATATGTATATGTGTTACTTATGTTAGGAAGAAACATGCTTCGATCAATTGATGTTTGCCAACACTACTACACATTTGGCTTCTATCTATAGCGCTCGGTATTATCATTGTTAACATTGAGGAAATGCTGTTGTTTGGATATTAATGCTAAACTCAGACCGGATGTTTAAACTTGAAAATATCTTTTTTTTGTCTTAGTATAAATTGGAAAGGACTATTTGGATTATATTCGAATTAGTACCAAATGTACATACTTTTTCCTTAATTTCTATTCTAACTATTTTCTCTTCTATTCATCTTGAATTCTCTTATAGGAAATGAAGACCTTTGTTGTCAAATAAACACCTACTCGTCTGCATGCTTAGCAATCAAACAAATTCTAAAACATTAGTTTTTTGTTCCGAGAAATTTTCGTTTGAAATTTTAGTTTTTTTCAGGTAAATAATATTTTTTTTGTATTTTTATCTTTGCTTTTGGATTTTCTCTCAATTTAATACATTTTAGTTTAACAAAACCTTTATTGTCAAGAAAAAGTTAGTTTTTCTTCTTTTTGGTTAGTTATTTTTTTTGACCATGGGTGGCTTACTAGCATTGAATTCAGGCAAATTGTGAGCAATTTGTCGTTTCTATATGTACAGAGAAGACGACACATTAAAGTTATATCAATGCAAGCACGAATTTCATTTAGATTGTATTGAAGAATATAGGAAATATTTGCCATTTTGCCCGATATGTGAAGTAAAAATGATGGAACGTCTTATAACTCACCTACATCTTAATCAAGTTTGACTTATAATTCAGAATCGCTTCAGAACAAATTTTTTTTATAGACAGGAAAGCAATGGCGATTGCAGTAGAATTTGTTTAAAAATCTTTGAATTTTTGATTTTAAAATATTTTTTATATAGGAAATAATTTTATTTCTCCAAAGAAAAGTAATAAATTCAAAAACAGATGACGTAAGTTTAAATAATACGGTACGATTACAATACCTAATATTTTCATTTATAAGCATTCCAAGCTCATTCTTGGTAATACTTAAATTTGCCATTGTTGAATTTAATTTTTATAAATTTAATTTCTTAAGTACTAATTAAGACATTTAGTCTTTTCAATGTTGGATTATTTTCCATTCAATTGGAATTTAATCTTGCTACCCTAATTTGTTTTATTAAATGAATTATATGAAATCCTTTATATGAATTTCCATTGAAGTAAAAACTATAGATAGATATTTGGTTATTTAAGCAGTAAACTTTAATAACGAGTTAGTCAATTTTTATATTGAATTCACCTCTCTTAGTGTTGAATCCCCAAAAATTGTCTTTCTATTGAATTTAATTTTTAGCACTGAATCTCTATTTAAGACACCTATTTTTTTTTTTTTTGTTTTTATACTACTTATTAAGTTTCGGATAGACCTCCATAAGAATTTAGTTCATGATTTTTTTTTTATACTTAAGATTGTTTTAATGCAAACAAATGATAAATTTTCATAAAGCAATCCTAGGAAAATTAAATTTTTAAAAGCAGTTTCGATTTTGCTAGTTTTTCTAAATATCTCTTAACAGATCTATACACCTGAATTTTAAAATATATATAGATTTTATTTACCGATTGAATTGATTTCATTTGATTTATTTCCTTATTTTTTCCGCTTTTTCAATTACAATTCTTAACCATGTCGTTTGATGGGGCAGAAGGTATATTCAGTACAGGCTCGATTTTGCCTAATTGTATTGCTTGCAATACTGATATCGCAGAAATTTCTTATTCAGTCAAAACAATTTGTGGACACATTTTTCATAAAGCGTGGTTTCACAGATGCATTAAGGCAAATCCGTTTTGTCCTAGTTGCAAAAATAAATTAGTTGTTTCAGTCCCTGTAGTACCTTCAACTCCGGTAACTGATCCTAATTTACTACCTCCCGCTCGGGGCACTCGTGCTCAGACCCAAAGAGCCATTAATTTTGACACTCAGCGATCTACTAACCAGGCTTCACCTCCAACAATTGGAAAACCTGAAGGTTCGCAACAATATAACCTGCCAACAAATTCTAATTCTCCACGAGATCAGAGTGAAAATATAAGAGCAATAGTAAATGCTGCAGTTAACACTCAACAAGCCGCAATAGTTTCAAGTCTTAGCCAAACATTGACTAGGTTAATTGAGGACAATATAGAAGCAGGATTTCGTCGGTTTAACTTAGCTCTTCAGCCGAGTAACAGTAATACTACACCTAGGAATGAATCACTTAATGTCAATACAAATCTTCCAATGAGAACATTACCTGATGTTGAGCAACAAACACTAGAACAACTTCTTGGTTTACCATCTCACTTTAATCAAAATAATGGAGCTGGAAGTTCAAATTTAAATCCTAGCGAGCGTAAAACATCGCCTGATAAAATAGGCCATATTATCCATAATTGGAAACTAAGATTCTCAGGTGACACCAGAGGAATGTCAGTTGAAAATTTTATTTATAGGGTTAAAGCTCCGACGAATCAAACACTTAATGGAAATTTTGAGATTCTGTGTGATCATATTTCAACACTATTTGATTCTAAGGCAAATGATTGGTTCTGGAGATATCTCCAAACTGTTCGCCAAATCAAGTGGCCAGATTTATGTGCTGCTTTGAGAAAACAGTATAAAGACTCAAGGACAGATGTAGATTTCCGCGAGATGATAAGAGATAGAAAGCAGAAACTAAATGAAAATTTCGATGCTTTTTATGAAGCGGTGGTCGACATATCTGACCGATTATCCGAACCTTTGACGGAAAGAGTTCTAGTGGAAATTTTACGCAGAAATCTCTTGCCAGATATTCAGCATGAAATTCTGAATATCATAATCGATTCAGTGTCAGATCTGCGTGACATATGTAGACGTAGGGAGTTTTTCTTACAAGATGTCGGTCGTAAACAGACTTTTCCTAGGCCATTTATACGCAAAACCATAAATGAGTTGGATGATGAAGTTATTGATCCGTCAACAGGGAAAGATCTTTCAGCAGCATCCTTAGTCTGCCGGAATTGTCAGCAGTCTGGTCATCGTTATCAAGACTGTTTAGAAGAACGAAGTGTATGCTATGGTTGCGGCGCACAGTGGACCATATTTTGAGAAGGCGGCCAAAAATCATTTTTTTTTTGTTACCGATTTTAAAGTTATGTTATTCATTTGAAAGCAAATACCAGTAAACCTCGGGAGCCAAAAAGTTGCGACTCTATCTCAACTATATCACAGCGAACAGGGTCTTCGAAAATGGGCTTTCTCAGTATTTTGCTAAAATTAAAAATTTCTTTGTAAATTTTTATTTTTGAATGACTGTAACTTATTTGATTTACAAGATTTTGAAGTGAAATAAATTTTGTATAATTTTGTGGCTTCCATGCTATTAATGTTAAAAATGTAAAATCACTGAATCATTCCGAAATTTAAAAAAAAAAATTTTAAAAAGGTCCAAATTTTCCGAAAATCTCCTACTTAATAGAGCATAACTCCTGCCAGTCAAAAGCAGTGAGAAAAAATCTGGCACTTATCCATAGTCCGAACCCTCCCCTATAATTCCATACCCCATTATATACCCGCCAGTTTCCACCCGTGTGCACCAGAACAATTTTTCTGACCCAAGGTTAGATATTTTCTGCAAAATTTATGAATACAAAAGTTGTCCACTATGTGGTTAGGATATATTAAGTTTGAGGTGATGTTTGTAACTGCCAAAAATATTGGACCTTTATCCATCTTTTATTATACGGATCGACTCAAAAACACTTTCTGAGTCGATTAAACGATGTCCGTCCGTCCGTCTGAGTGTTATGAATACAAAAGTTGGTCGTACTGGTGCACCGCGGTGTATTTTTTTGCGTGTCGGTAGAGTTGTCAGGAGTTGTTATATTCTTATAAAAAAGGGTTGAGATATGATGCGCTTAATTGTTACATGTACATTTACATAGGTATCTTTCAAAAGCATTAATAGTCTGAATTAGAGTTATATGGTTTAAATACCTGACAGAATGGGAAACAATTTAAATAACATGTAAATGGTAAAAAAAAACTATTGCGACATAGCCCTTTAAGATATGAGCAGGTATGCTTCATCTTTTAAAAGGGGTTAGGGTGTGGGTTTTTATGCTTCTAAAAGTGGTAATAAAAGATAAAAATTTCTATTTTACATAATTGCAAGAAAGAGTAATATAATAATGTTTCCACAATTATTATTCATTACAATTTGTGCAATGGCTAAGTACTGTTACAGAGATCTGGCAGATATTTATTTTCAACGAAATGATGTAGACGATGGAATTTTGCACATAGTGAGCAACGACTTCTTTAAGAATTGTAACCTAGAAGACATTGAAATGCACAAAGGAAAAATTACTAATTTTGCATCGAATTTGAAAAGACGGTACATTGAATGCTCTCATAGCACGGCAAAGATGTACAAACGTTACCAAGACTAGTTAATAAAGGAACTTATTTTTGAGAGTGCATCTACAACTGCCAACGAAAGTGGAAAAAAGGGTCGACCAGCAAAACCAATTGACGGATGTAGTGAAAGATCTCGAAGGCGCAAGCTGGAGAATATCAATGAAGAAATTTCTCAAAGAATTATTAAGGATTCATTTTTGCACCAAATTCAACCAACCCAAAATAAAAAAAATAAAATTGAAATAATTGAAAAAATTGTAGAAGCGAGCCCAAGGCGCATAAAGAGGATTTTGAAAAGCATTCCTACACCAATTGAAGATAAGAAATTTACGCCGGAAGAAGCGTTCGCCCTATTTTTGGATTTGAAATTGACCAAAAATCAATATAAGGAATTGCGGAAGCGAACCAATGAAAAGAATTGTGGGATTTTCCAGAGTATCGAAATTTAGTTTCTGCCAAAAAAGAATGCTTACTTTCACAATCTGCTATTAGTGTCACTTCAACATCACTATATGCCAAAAGACATCAAGTCAATTAAGCCAACCCCCACCAGAACACGATAGTTTTAAGGAAGCCTACGAATTTGGAATGTCCTCTCTTCATGCTAGAATACGTTTCATGGAGCATATTCCTAAATTGGGTTATGATTTGGAATTTGGTCCGTTAGGCGAAACAGTGAGAAAAAACAAGGAAAATGAAGAAAAAGAAAGCAAGAAAAAAAACACAAATTCAACAAAAATATCTACAGCTAGGCCTCGTAATCGACAACCAAACCAAAACAAGGGGAAGGAAACACAAATGATGGAAATACTGCAAGGAGATTTTTTTCCGATCCGGAAACTGCAGCATCTATCACAGGTGTAGATCATGAATTAATAAGACGATTCAAAATCATATTACAAGTTCTAGCATGCAGCAGAAAGATAAATGCAAAAAAATTTGGAGAGTACGCCAATAAAACAGCTATACTTTATAATGAAAAATACTCTTGGAGATATATGCCATCCACAGTTCATAAAATTTTGTACCATGGGGAACAAATAATTCAAAACAATATGCTACCAATAGGAGATCTATCTGAAGAAGCGCAAGAAAAAAGGAACAAAGACTACAGATTCTTTCGCGAGCACAACACAAGGAAAATGTCCAGATGTTGTACTAATGAAGATCTTATCACTATTTTGTTGTGCAGTTCAGATCCATATATGTCCAACATTCGTCAAAAATGGAAAACTACCTCTATTGAATTAGACGAAATACTAAACAACTTCTAGAAGATGAAAATCAAGGCTATTTAGAAGAAATTTTTACTAAAATTGTTTGATTTAAAGTACTTTTTCATTACACTAACAATAAGTTACACTTTTTTATATAGTTAAAAAATTTTCTTGATTTAAAAATTTACATGTTTTGTAAATTTACAATAAAAATTGTTATATTTCATAAATTTACCATAAAAATTGATATAGAAATATTTAAAAAAACAATAAAAAAAATTTAACTAAAGCAAAAACACACGAGTTTTTCATTGAAACTTCTCTATCTTGAACCAATAAAAGGTAACTTTTATGTTCGCTGCTTAATAAATTATATTTTAACTCGGGATCTTTCAAAAAAAAAAAAACAACCTTTGGCCCTTGTGCACATCATGACTAAAAACTTTACGGGGGCCAAAGTTTGGCATTTTCTAAAAAAAATTAACTTAAAAAATTGTTAAAAAGTATTAGTTGTAAAATTAACTGAAAAAATAAGACATTATATTAAAAAAAAACCTTTTTTACCTTTTAACACTTCACTTTTGTACTAAAATTCAACTACAAATGAAAATGTATTTTAAACCCTCCGTAACTTTTTTTATTTTCGGTCGAGAATTACGTTTTATAGCAAAACTTAAAGGCTAAAGTCTCACCTACCAAACAAAAAAAAAATCATGTGAGTCCGATCACAAGGGAGATGTGTAAACATCTAATAATTAAAGAAAACATCAACATCATATTTTCCAGTGCATACAAAATAAGTCAATTATGCTGTTTTCTGAAATTCAATTGATGTTTTCTGAAATGCAATTGATGTTTTCTGAAATTCAATTGATGTTTTCTGAAATACAATTAATGTTCTCAGCAATTCAAATAATGCTTTTTGAAATTCAATTTATGTTTTCTGAAATTCTATTTATGTTTTCTGAAATTCAAATGATGTTTTCTGAAATACAATTGATGTTTCCTGAAATACAATTGATGTTTTCTGAAATTCTATTGATGTTTTCTGAAATTCAATTGATGTTTTCTGAAACTCGAATGATGTTTTCTGAAATTATATTGATGTTTTCTGAAATTCTATTTATGTTTTCTGAAATTCAAATGATGTTTTCTGAAACTCGAATGATGTTTTCTGAAATTATATTGATGTTTTCTGAAATTCTATTTATGTTTTCTGAAATTCAATTGATGTTTTCTGAAATACAATTGATGTTTTCTTAAATACAACTGATGTTTTCTGAAATTCTATTGACGTTTTCTGAAATTCTATTTATGTTTTCTGAAATTCAAATTATGTTTTCTGAAATACAATTGATGTTTTCTGAAATTCAATTGAAATTCAATTGATGTTTTCTGAAACTCGAATGATGTTTTCTGAAATTATATTGATGTTTTCTGAAATTCTATTTATGTTTTCTGAAATTCAAATGATGTTTTCTGAAACTCGAATGATGTTTTCTGAAATTATATTGATGTTTTCTGAAATTCTATTTATGTTTTCTGAAATTCAATTGATGTTTTCTGAAACTCGAATGATGTTTTCTGAAATTATATTGATGTTTTCTGAAATTCTATTTATGTTTTCTGAAATTCAAATGATGTTTTCTGAAATTATATTGATGGATTCTGAAATACAATTGATGTTTTCTGAAATTCTATTTATGTTTTCTGAAATTCAAATGATGTTTTCTGAAATTTTATTGATGTTTTCTGAAATACAGTTTATGTTTTTCTGAAATTCTATTGATGTTTTCTGAAATACAATTGATGTTTTCTGAAATTATATTGATGGTTTCTGAAATACAATTGATGTTTTCTGAAATTATATTGATGTTTTCTGAAATTCTATTTATGTTTTCTGAAATTCAAATGATGTTTTCTGAAATTATATTGATGGTTTCTGAAATACAATTGATGTTTTCTGAAATTCTATGGATGCTTTCTGAAATTCAATTGATGTTTTCTGAAACTCGAATGATGTTTTCTGAAATTATATTGATGTTTTCTGAAATTCTATTTATGTTTTCTGAAATTCAAGTGATGTTTTCTGAAATTCTATTGATGTTTTCTGAAATTCAATTGATGTTTTCTGAAACTCGAATGATGTTTTCTGAAATTATATTGATGTTTTCTGAAATTCTATTTATGTTTTCTGAAATTCAAATGATGTTTTCTGAAATTATATTGATGGTTTCTGAAATACAATTGATGTTTTCTGAAATTATATTGATGTTTTCTGAATTTCTATTTATGTTTTCCGAAATTCAATTGATGTTTTCTGAAACTCGAATGATGTTTTCTAAAATTATATTGATGTTTTCTGAAATTCTATTGATGCTTTCTGAAATTCAATTGATGTTTTCTGAAACTCGAATGATGTTTTCTGAAATTATATTGATGTTTTCTGAAATTTTATTTATGTTTTCTGAAATTCAAATGATGTTTTCTGAAATTATATTGATGTTTTCTGAAATTCTATTTATGTTTTCTGAAATTCAAATGATGTTTTCTGAAATTATATTGATGTTTTCTGAAATTCTATTTATGTTTTCTGAAATTCAAATGATGTTTTCTGAAATTATATTGATGGTTTCTGAAATACAATTGATGTTTTCTGAAATTCTATTGATGCTTTCTGAAATTCAATTGATGTTTTCTGAAACTCGAATGATGTTTTCTGAAATTATATTGATGTTTTCTGAAATTCTATTTATGTTTTCTGAAATTCAAATGATGTTTTCTGAAATTATATTGATGTTTTCTGAAATTCTATTTATGTTTTCTGAAATTCAAATGATGTTTTCTGAAATTATATTGATGGTTTCTGAAATACAATTGATGTTTTCTGAAATTCTATTGATGCTTTCTGAAATTCAATTGATGTTTTCTGAAACTCGAATGATGTTTTCTGAAATTATATTGATGTTTTCTGAAATTCTATTTATGTTTTCTGAAATTCAAATGATGGTTTCTGAAATTAGATTGATGGTTTCTGAAATACAATTGATGTTTTCTGAAATTTTATTGATGTTTTCTGGAATTCAATTGATGTTTTCTGAAACTCGAATGATGTTTTCTGAAATTATATTGATGTTTTCTGAAATTCTATTTAAGTTTTCTGAAATTCAAGTGATGTTTTCTGAAATTCTATTGATGTTTTCTGAAATTCAATTGATGTATTCTGAAACTCGAATGATGTTTTCTGAAATTATACTGATGTTTTCTGAAATTCTATTTATGTTTTCTGAAATTCAAATGATGTTTTCTGAAATTATATTGATGGTTTCTGAAATACAATTGATGTTTTCTGAAATTATATTGATGTTTTCTGAAATTCTATTTATGTTTTCTGAAATTCAAATGATGTTTTCTGAAATTATATTGATGGTTTCTGAAATACAATTGATGTTTTCTGAAATGCTTTCTGAAATTCAATTAATGTTTTCTGAAACTCGAATGATGTTTTCTGAAATTATATTGATGTTTTCTGAAATTCTATTTATGTTTTCTGAAATTCAAATGATGTTTTCTGAAATTATATTGATGGTTTCTGAAATACAATTGATGTTTTCTGATATTATATTGATGTTTTCTGATATTCTATTTATGTTTTCTGAAATTCAATTGATGTTTTCTGAAACTCGAATGATGTTTTCTAAAATTATATTGATGTTTTCTGAAATTCTATTGATGCTTTCTGAAATTCAATTGATGTTTTCTGAAACTCGAATGATGTTTTCTGAAATTATATTGATGTTTTCTGAAATTCTATTTATGTTTTCTGAAATTCAAATGATGTTTTCTGAAATTCTATTGATGTTTTCTGAAATTCTATTTATGTTTTCTGAAATTCAAATGATGTTTTCTGAAATTACATTGATGGTTTCTGAAGTACAATTGATGTTTTCTGAAATTCTATTGATGCTTTCTGAAATTCAATTGATGTTTTCTGAAACTCGAATGATGTTTTCTGAAATTATATTGATGTTTTCTGAAATTCTATTTATGTTTTCTGAAATTCAAATGATGTTTTCTGAAATTATATTGCTGGTTTCTGAAATACAATTTATGTTTTCTGAAATTTTATTGATGTTTTCTGAAATTCAATTGATGTTTTCTGAAACTGGAATGATGTTTTCTGAAATTATATTGATGTTTTCTGAAATTCTATTTATGTTTTCTGAAATTCAAGTGATGTTTTCTGAAATTCTATTGATGTTTTCTGAAATTCAATTGATGTTTTCTGAAACTCGAATGATGTTCTCTGAAGTTATATTGATGTTTTCTGAAATTCTATTTATGTTTTCTGAAATTCAAATGATGTTTTCTGAAATTATATTAATGTTTTCTGAAATTCTATTTATGTTTTCTGAAATTCAAATGATGTTTTCTGAAATTATATTGATGGTTTCTGAAATACAATTGAAGTTTTCTGAAATTCTATTTATGTTTTCTGAAATTCAATTGATGTTTTCTGAAACTCGAATGATGTTTTCTGAAATTATATTGATGTTTTCTGAAATTCTATTTATGTTTTCTGAAATTCAAGTGATGTTTTCTGAAATTCTATTGATGTTTTCTGAAATTCAATTGATGTTTTCTGAAACTCGAATGATGTTTTCTGAAATTATATTGATGTTTTCTGAAATTCTATTTATGTTTTCAGAAATTCAAATGATGTTTTCTGAAATCATATTGATGGTTTCTGAAATACAATTGATGTTTTTTGAAAGACAATTGGAAAGTGTTTAGAAAAGAACATATCATAATTTTTCTCCAATACAATCATAAGTCACACAGCGTTATCTGCTTCAGCTCACACGGATATGAGTTACGCTGTTTTTGTGATTGTATTGTGAAATAGAAATTTACCCCCCTGCGCGTATAGATGTTTACACATCAAAAACCGCATATCAAAATTCAATCAAAAGTTATAGATTTTTGACCGCCTTCTCGTCAAATGGTCCACTGTGCGGCGCAGCTAATGTTTATAAACCAAAGTGCTCCAAGTGTAGCTTTTCAAAAAACTTAAAGTCGAGTGCACTGAAAAGTGCACACAAACACATGCAATCGACCAGCACCAGCACCGACTAACTTTGCCTTCAAAAAAAATTTATCACCAAATGTCCCTTTAAAAATACCAGTCTTTACTTCAAAAAATTGCCATAGTGCAAGTAATCTTCTTACTCAGCCCATTAACAATGATAGTATACCTATAAAAATTTTGCAAAAACCAATTAGTAGCAATGGTAAGGAAAATTCGGGAAATCATTATTTAACTGATAAAAATTTCGATACTAAAAATGAATCTTCGCTTATTTTTCCTACAAAACCAAATTATCTTAAACCATTTCACGTAAGGCTAGCTGAATATAATGCAAGGCGTGCAGCAATATTCAATGAACCTATACCGTCAGTAAAACAAAAACGTTCCAAAGAACGGATGAGAAAATTCTGGCAGAATATTAATCATACGCAACGTGGTCTTTTAAGTACAATTTATGATAAGCCTAACGCAGAAGTACAACTTTTTGGTAAAACGGTTATAGGTTTGTTGGATACAGGGGCCTCGGTCAGTTGTTCAGGTGCTCAGGCAGCTAAAGAGTTTTTAGATTCAAATGAATATTTTAGAAAAATTAAATCGGTGGTTAGAACGGCGGATGGAAAAACACAAAATGTTTCGGGTTTTGTTACAACAATTATTTCTTTTCGTGGTGTAACTAAAGAAACTAATTTATATATAGTGCCTAACTTATCGCAAAATCTTTACCTTGGTATAGATTTTTGGCGTTTATTTGACCTGCTACCGACAGGACTAATTTCTGAGATCAATACGATCACCTCTTCAGATTCTGTTTCAGAGATACCACAACAAAGACTGACAGGCTTGCAAAAACAGCAACTACAAATTGTAGTGAACTCATCTCCATCTTTTGCTAAAGAAGGTTTGCGTAGGACAAATGTAATTTCACATGTTATTGATGTGAATAATGCTACACCGATAAAGCAGCGTCACTTTCCGGTTTCTCCAGCAGTTGAGAAATTAATTTATACTGAATTAGACAGAATGATAGCTATGGATGTTATCGAAGAATCTGATAGTTCATGGTCTTCACCTATTGTGCTTGTACGCAAGCCTGGAAAAGTCAGATTACGCTTAGACAGCCGAAAAGTCAATACCGTGACGGTAAAGGATGCTTATCCTTTGCCCAATATTGACGGCATTTTATCGCGTTTACCTAAGGCAGAATACATTACGAGCCTTGATTTGAAGGACGCCTTTTGGCAAATATCTCTCGACAAATCTTCGAAAGATAAGACGGCATTCACTGTACCTGGTCGCCCCTTGTACCATTACAAGGTCATGCCATTTGGCCTTTGTAATGCGCCCCAGACCATGTCAAAGTTAATGGACAGGGTGGTACCAGCAACATTGAAAACAGATATGTTCGTTTATTTGGACGATTTGCTGATTGTTTCTGACACATTCGAGAGACATTTGCATGTACTACGAGAAGTTGCTCAGCAACTTCGTCCTTGTGGACTGACGATTAATGTGGAGAAATCCACATTCAGTGTACAGGAAGTCCGTTATCTTGGCCATTTAGTTGGGAACGGCGTAATTCAAATAGATCCCGAAAAAATATCGGACATTGTAGAATTCCAAAACCAAGATCTGTAAAACAAATCGGAAGATTTTCATCAAAGTTCATCAATAACTATGCTTCCGTAACCGCTCCTTTAACAGACCTTTTAAAGTCAAACAGAAAATTCTCTTGGAATGAAGAGGTTCAAAAAGCTTTTGAAGCGTTAAAAACTATTCTGTCAACCACACCCGTGTTGCATAGTCCTGATTATTCACGGCCCTTTTATATACATTGTGATGCTAGCAGCACTGGTATAGGAAGTGTATTGGTCCAGAAAACTATGGAGGGTGAAGAGTTTCCCATTGCATTTATGTCAAAGAAACTGAACCAAGCCCAACGTAATTACTCGGTGACCGAAGAAGAATGTTTGGCAGCAATGCTAAGCATAAAAAAATTTCGGGCACATGTAGAAGGGCATGAGTTTACTGTGATCACCGATCATGCGTCGTTGAAGTGGCTCATTTCCCAAACAGACCTGAACTCGCGGTTGGCAAAATGGGCTTTGAAACTTTAAGGGTTCACTTTTAAGATAGAGCATAGGAAGGGTAGTCAAAATGTAGTTCCTGACGCGCTTTCGCGTACCAACACTGGGGACTTGTCTGAACTCCTGGGATTAGAATTGTCCGTTTTAAATGACTCTGGGGTTTTCATTGATATAAGTTCCGATTATTTTAAAAGTACAGACTACAACGAACTTTTGGACAGAGTTAGGAAAAATTTTGTACAGACGATCAGAGCACTGTTCTGGTGAGCAGTTGCAAGACGATCTCGGCTGGAAACTTTGGGTTCCCAAAAAATTAACAAAAGACGTTCTTCATAAAGCTCATGATAGCCATATGTCCGCTCATGGCGGAATTAATAAAACTTTAGAACGAATTCGCCGATTTTATTTCTGGCCGAATCTGGTAAATGATGTAAAAAACTATGTTAATGCATGCGCTATTTGTAAAGGTACAAAACATCCCAACTTCATTATGCGACCACCAATGGGTAAAACAATTGAAACACGTAGGTTTTTCCAGAAGCTTTATGTGGACTTTTTAGGTCCATACCCGCGTTCAAAATCGGGCAATGTCGGAATATTTATAGTGTTAGATCACTTTTCGAAATTTTGTTTTTTAAAGGCAGTTAATAAATTTACTGCAGATATTATAATAAAATATATGGAGGAAGAATTATTTCACACTTTTGGTACACCTGAAACCATAGTATCAGATAACGGATCCCAATTTAAATCAACACAATTCAATAGCTTACTAAAGAACTATTCAATCAATCATGTCTATACAGCTGTACATTCGCCCCAATCAAATGCATCTGAACGCGTCAATCGCTCAGCTCTATCTTCGATAAGGGCATATATAAAACACGACCAAGGTAATTGGGATGAATACCTCAGCAACATAAATTGTGCTTTACGTTCAGCTGTGCATGCATCCATGGAACTTCACCCTATTATATTGCATTCGGACAATATATGATTACCAACGGTAAAACATATGGGTTGTAAGGCAGTTAGAAATGATTGATGATAGATCACTTAAGTTTAATCGTGAGGATTCTTTTATTCTTATTAGGGCAAGAGCGGCTAAAAACATAAATAGGCAACAAGAGCGAAATGAAAGATCTTATAATTTACGATCTAGAGAGGCTAGTTACGTTGTTGGTCAGGAAGTTTTTAGGAGAAATTTTTACCAAAGCAATGCTGGACAAAGGTTTAATGCTAAATTAGCTCCACCATTCCTAAAGGCTAGAATTAGGAAGAAGACGGGTACATGTTATTATGAGCTAGAAGATCTTAATGGACGATCAATTGGAACGTATCATGCAAAAGATATTCGCCAATAGTTTTTATATAATTTTATCCGCAATATTGGTGGTCTTACTACAAGCCTGATCAGTTTTGTGCAAACCCCAAATCTGATTTTGGCATGTAGGGGCGCTTGTAGGCAAAAATACCTATAATGACCTTTTTGTTGATTTTTTTTTCTAACGATTTAAATTTTTTTTTGCAACCGCTGTAACTTCATATGTAACATGTTATCATTAACATTAGATAAACTATGTTATCATCTAATTGTTTTTGTTGATGGTAATGCAGAACCGGTTAGTAATTGAGTTACAGCATTCAAGAGTACATGCTGAATTTATGCATGTATTAGTTGATGCTGAATGTATGAGTGTAGTAGGTCCAATGTGCTGAACATATGTATGTATTTTTTCTAACATTAGTTTTCCAAATTTATATGCATGAAAAGGGGGGTATAAAAGGCTTTTCTAAAAGTTAAAAAAAAAAAAAATTAAGACAACCAATACCAAAAATAAGTTTTTGACGCATAAGGATATACATATACCCCAAACTGTAAGTTAAACTAAAATAAATAAATCTTGTTGTAGCCACTCGGGACGAATTTTGTTTTAAAACAATGATTATTATTTTAAGAATTAACTCATCGCCAGATCACAGGCCTACATAGCAAATTGCTATATATAATTTTTTTTCATCACCAAGGGAAGGTGAGTGAATTTTTTTTATATTTCTCTTTAAATTCAGTTGAATTTGCGTTTAATTAAATTTTTTTGAAATCCAGTTTCTTTCCGAGGATTTTTATCCCTAAACCCTTTCATTTGGGTTTATAAGGAGAAAAAGAAAAATACTGATATAAAAATTGTGGCATAACTGGTGGGATTTGTCTAATAATGCGAAAGGTAAAAGTTAATATACATATCCACAGGAAAATTAGGAAAATTACCCTCTTTCTCTTACCAACAGATCTGTCATTTTTGAGTGGAAATCAACCCGACGCTCCAACATTTTATTTGTATCTGCTCAATAGCATCTTTTTTTTATAGCCTCTAGAAAGGGAAAAACTCATTAAAACCGCATCCACCAAGAATCGGGAGGAAGAAAAAGTTTATTAGATTTTACCAAAAGTGTCTAAAAAAATCCGAGTCCAAAGTGCGAAATTTGTTTAACAAACTACATAAACTGAACAAAAAAAAGAAAAATATCACAAAAACAGCCAAAAAAATAATACCAATTTGTTACGACCTTTCCGCTTAATAATTTTTTTTTTCATTATTTCAAAATTGTGCACAAAGCTACATAAACAGAAAGAACCACGAAAAACACGAAACAATATATAAATTTGTTATGAACGTTTGGCATCATTTTTTTTCTTGTTGTCCCACAAAATTAATTTAAGTAAATTTATTTAGATCACATTTTAACTTATCTTGCTTTGCGAATTAGTTTTTTATTTTTGTGCAAAAATCAATCGAAAAGTGCTAAAACTGTCAAAAAGTGCTAAAACGAAAAAAAAACGAAATAAACGAACAAGAATAAGCCAATAAAGCTAAAAACAAACAAAAAAAATCTTAAATCAAATTTATGTAAATCCAGGAACTGAGAGTGGAAAGCTTTTTTTTTTGTTGAGTAAGAAGTGACAGTACCGAATTTTTAAACTTAACCATCAATTGAATGTAAATGGTAAAAATTGTGCTATATCCTCAACAACTCCAGATTCCGGCTGAAAGCGCTTTCAACGATGGATCTCAACCACTTATGTAAGTCTCTTATTAATTATATTTACAATTTAATATTTACAGCAGATACGTAGCTATTTATTGTTACTTAGCTTTCTGTTAAGTTCTTAACAGGTCTCAATCATGTTAATATAACAATACTCTGCTAACCACTTTGTCTGTTAACAGTAACATTAATACTACGTTTCTGCTTATTGTGTCAATTAAATTGTAAAACTTATTAAAAATTCGGATCGGAAATAAAAAAATACGCAAAATGAGGGCAAAGTCGGTGCAAAACTATTAAAAATAAAATTTTTAGTGAACAAAATCGTTATAAAGTCATAAATAAAAGATAAAGGTCTTACAAATATAGGTCAAGTGTTTTGTTCCACTATTCCTATTGGAAGTGCACTTCTATAAATTTTAATTAAATTTAAATTAAATCACATTTTCAAGATTAACCATTTAATTATTATTATATCGGTTTTCGCAAGAGGATTCAGTTTTCCTAATTTTTTTTTTATTAGTATTCAAAACATCGCGGTTTTTCGGATTGAATTTATATTATCTATTTTTTTGAACTTTATTATTTTTTTTAAATTATATAATTTACTATATTTTACTGGTAACCGGATTTGAGACCTTTATCCTTTTTTTTTATTATTTTTGGATGATATATGTAATTTTTTTTTTGCGGTTTTATGGAAAATTGATCTTTGCATAAATTAAAGAATCTAAGTTTTTTTTTTTGCTATCCCAGCAAAACTTTCGTAATAGCAGCTCATTGATTTTTGCATTACCAATAATAACCTACCACTGCCCACTGCATTACTTCTAAAGTGACAATAAGACGTTACAAATTATGTGTTATACAGTTACTTACATTTCATGCCAGCGCCTTGCATACTGCATTACTTTCAAACTGAAAATAATGAGTTCCTAGGCAACTAGTTACCTCCAATGACATCCCCGTGTTAATATAATGAGCTTATCAGGCAAACTTCAACCAGTTACATCTCATTCTAAAACCCATTATATGGTAATGTTTGTTTTTCCTGGGATGTTTAAAGTAAAGATTTTTGCTAGTAATATAATAAACCTTACATTAAGCTAGTTTCCAATTAATTTTCATAACCTTTGGTTATATGTAATTTTATTTTTTTTAATAAATATCATGAAATTTAAAATGAATCACTGAAGATTTAGTGTTTAGATTTCCAACCGCTACAGGTCGAGTGGGTTAAGTAAACCTTTTTGGGATCATGCAGAACATTATCCGCTGAAGATTGCATGATCATGGTTGGGTGGGGTCTTACGGTGTGATAATAACACACGCCACATTTTGACAACAGAAATTCTCCGTTTCGGTAAAAGTCCTATTTCTATACTCCCTCTTTCTTTCCTATCTAGGTGTTCCTATTTCAAAAAAAAAAAAAAAAAAAAAAGAATATCAGCATGCACAATAGAATTGTCCTTGTTGTTATGTGATTCGGGTTTCAGTAAACGTAGCCTCGAATACCCCCCATTAGCCGACGAGACAGAGGCCGGAGAAAAGATGCATGCTGTCGCTACCAATGTTACCCCAAATAGACTGTTACATGCTACAAACTTACCTACCTCAACTTGACCTAGTTTCGATTCTGTTTTCTTCTATTCTAAATATCAATACCGGGTGTCAAGCTCAATATGATTCTGTAAATTTTGTAAATACATTTTTTTCTGTTAAAAGTTTGCCTAAATATAAGAATTTTGTTATACACTTTATATTAAATTTTTTTGTTGATTTTTCAATAAATTTTTCTATAAATTTTTCTGTAAATTTTTCTATAAGGTATTGGGTATTATTTTTGTTTTATATTTTCTCATACATTTTGTTATAAAATTTGTTTTAATTTTACTGTTTTTATATATTTAAATTTAAAATTAATGATTTATTTGAATATATTGGAAAAGAAATATTTCAATATTATTATACCTATTAAATGAAGTTATGAAATTATCATGTTTTTTTTTGTTTTGATCTATTCATTGAATTAACTAGATGCTATGAATTGCTAAACTCTCTAGTTTTTGATTCTAAAGGCAAAACTTAGCTAGGTAGCGAAACATTTTTGTTAGGGATCATCAGGATTATTTGTTTTCGGAAATACTCGTAGATGATCATGGTAGGGATGGGCATAATGTTGCAGTTTCCATCTAATGGCAACAGACAGTCAAGTATACTTTAAATTTTTGTTTTTTTTATATTTTAGCTGTCGTGGCTCCAATAGTTAAAGTTGAGTTTGTTTCTTTTAGTTCGCATGCATAAAATATGTCTTGCTATGTAGTTTATTTTTTTTACATCTTATGTTAAGTTCATGAACCCAAACCGATTGCCGACGAGCCAGAGCCGGAGAACTAGAGCATGCGAGAACTTAACAACATTATATGCTACAAGCATTATTTGAGTAAATACGTCTGGGTACGCAACGGAGGGCAACAAATTGCTTCACTACCAGGAGAAACGAATCTGTGGATAGGGATGCCGATATTTCGATATGTATAGCTCTGACCGTCATACAGGTAAACAGCACACCCCAACGTTTTTCACGTCGTCTACCAAAAACAATTTCTAGTGGGCCAAAATAGTCTACACCAGTAAATGTAAATGGTCTCGTGAATGCAGTAAACTTTTCTTGGGGCAAATTCCCCATATCTAGTGGGGATGGACTGGTTCTACGATTACGACAATGCTGACAAATTCGGGTTGTTTCTCGCACCAAAGCTCTCATACTGTTTATGCAAAATCTTTGTCTCAGTTCGTTCACAACGATTTCATTGTGATGGTGATGGAATTTGCGGTGGTAAAAGTCTTCAATAAGATATGTGATTGGGTGGTTACGGGGTAAAATTATTGGTCGCTTTACATCATATGGCACATCAACAACAGCATCAATTCTGCCTTTAACTCTCAGAACACCCGATTAATCCATACAGGGAGAATATTTGTAAATAGAACTCTTAAGACTTACCATTCCGAGTCCCGAGTGTAACTGAAAAATTTCTTTAGAGAATTTTTCATGTTGACAATGTCTAAAAATAACATTTTCTGCAACGTTCATGACAGTTGTGTTGATCCAATTTTTTAATTGACAATTTTGAGCAGACGTTTTCAGCTTATGTAAAAAACATAACACGTACATCTGGGATCTACGTAATTTTTCCCACTTATTAAATATGGAGGGGTCCGGGACTATCTGCGAATTACTATGTTTCGATGTAACATGAACATGGTGAACTGTTTCCTCAGCAGAACGCTGAGCGTAAAAATTGTGGGCCACTTAAATTGTTGTGTATTTCGTTGTTGTTGTTGAATTTGGTACCATCATCGGCAACATCGTCAAGGGAGAGTACCCAACGCCATTCATCAGCAGATGATTCTTGTAATATTTCCCCAATTCAGACAGCAACAAATTGATGGAATTTCCTTGCATCAGACGGAATCCAGTATAGAACATCCTTTGAGTCAGCCCAGAAGACACGTCGAATAAGTCGTATGGAGACTTCACTTTGTATGAACTTCGCTAACCATAAACCCAATATGGCAGCCATTAGTTCCATTCTTGGAACTGAAATCGATTTCAGAGGGGCGATTCTAGTTTTTGAAGACACGATACTACTTATAAATTCGTCACCAACATATGCTTTGATATATGCTACTGCAGCGTAAGCTTGAATGCTAGCATCCACGAAAATATGAAGCTCATTATTTTCGGTAGAACGCAGGTAGTAGTTACACACTGTTGAGATTCAACCGAAACTACAGATGGTGCGGTTGCACATGTTGGGACGACTATATTGGATTATATTCCAGTAGATGTTGATACAATTGTATTGTAAAGGTTGTCAGAATCTTCAATCATTTTGTCAGCACGTGTTTTATGCCTGCTTAAATTTAATTCAACAGTATTTCAGAATGTTGGCCCGACCAGCCACGTAAATTAAAACACTTATTTTAAGCGATGAAACAAAACTTTAATTTATTTTTTTTATTTCGGTATGCTAAAATCTAAGAACGGATTTATTTAGTTATTAATTTAAAATAAAAAATGTTTTACCCAATAGCGACTTACACTGGTGCTTTTCTTCAAACTGGAAATGTATATAAATTATTGTTTCTTGGACACTATGTGCCTTTTTTAAAGAAAACAAATTAAAAATATTTTATAAGCTTATAAGCGCTATGCGCTCTTTATTGTTTAAAAATAAGAATAGGACTGAACTAATTATTACTTATTCTACCCTATATAAATGGTTTCCCTAACAGGGCACAAGTTGACGATGCTTGCTGCTGTTGTCGTTTATTCTCACACGCGCTGGTTGACAGGTTTTAGTTTGTTGAATGGTGAGAATTTTACTGTTCCTTGCTGCTGCTGTCGTTAATTATCTTGGTTGACATTGCTAATTTGCTGAATTCCAATATATGGTGAGAACTTTACTGATGGTTGCTGCCGCTGCTTTAGTTGCTCATGCGCTGGTTAACAAACGTTGGTATTTGTTGAATTGTAATGCTGCCTACACACGAGGCAACCGGTTGAAGCAATGGTTGTATCAACATTGATATACACGTAGCAACGGTTGCCTCAATTAGCCAGAAATATCAAAAAGTTTTGATATTTTTCGTTGGTTGAGGCAACCGTTGCTACGTGTATATCATTGTTGATACAACCATTGCTTCAACCGGTTGCCTCGTCTGTAGGCAGCATAACGAATGATGGAAGAAGAATATTCCCAGCGAATCGAGATATGTTGACACCGGTACAGTTATCAAGAATGCCGACTGCATGTGACAAATTAACTGTGTTTTCACGACTAAACTGTGATTTGATCGCGTATCATTTCAATGTGGTGGGAACCACGTGTTAACTTATATGTAAAATGTTGAGTGTATTAGATGTTTCACGGCTGGCGGCTAAAACGGAAAAGAAAATGCCAAAGGTTTGCAACAATAATTTTTTCTTTAATCGAAGAGCCGTATTCATAGCCAATAATTATTCACAGTTGTATTTTTTCAACGAAATTCAGGGTGCGGATTGTCTTTATTAGTCTCTGTCTCAACAGCTTGCTTTCCTCATCATTGGAACTTTCAATCGAATCCGAAAAAACAAACATTTTTTCATACAAATTGAATTTAAAATAAAACAAGAGTATTAAATTCGGCTATGCCGAATCTTTGATACCCTCGACCTAGGTTCTACGTTTTCATTAGTATCTGCTCTTATTGTATGTAGTATTTGTAACAAATGTAAACAAAATATTTGAAAAAGTAAACTATTTGATAACCTTAAACTAAAAAATTATTACAACACTCTAAATTTTCAGCATTTTTTAGAGGTGTGTCCATCTTTTAGGTCATACATTGGCACATTGACGCCCGATTTATCCCATTTTAAATACTAACCTGATCCAGATAAAGAAAACAATATAATTCTAAGTTTACCCAGATAAATGGTTTATTTTGTAATTAATCTTGATTTCAACAGACAGACGGACATTCGGCCAGATTAACATCTCTATATTGACCCGATTTGATATAACGATCAAGAAAATATACTTTATGTAGGGAAAAAGATGCACATCTCTACCATAACAACACCATGAAAAATTTATGTCAAAATATACCTTCATCTTGATCGTAAATTGTGGTTATTTTTCTACATTGTGGCTATCAGTTTTTTCGCTTAAAAATTGTTGTAGTAAATTATTTTTACTTTTAATTAATCGTATTTAGTCAAATACATTATAACTAAGTGCCCCAGTAGGTGAGTAGGTAGCGTGCTCGCCTATCATGCGGGGGTCGTGGGTTCAATTCCCACCAGAGGCTTTGGTCTATCGCTGCAAAAACCAGCCAAATGGTCTTTGTCACCCGGCTTATCCCTGGACCCAAATTAGAATACAAATTTACTTTGTATTGTAAATTAGAATACAAATTTACTTTGTATTGTAATTAATATAAAATAAAAAAAATAAATAAAAAAAAATACATTATAACTTTACTAGTTCTTTATTATATTTTATGAATTTTGAAATACAGTTCGTTAAAAATAAGTAGTTATTTATGTTATAGTATTACATAATTGTCCTTTCAATGTAAAGGGTCCGCCAAATAACTTTTTTTTTTTTTGAAAATGCTATAAAAAAACTACTGAAAATTATCTCAAATTCCTTTTTTTATTTGAAAGCACAATCCTTCCGGTTAATAATGGAAAATAATTTCATTCAAATGGCTGCCTCGGCGGGCCATGCAGTAGCCTACATGATCGGTCCAATTTTTAAGCACATTATCGATTGTGTGCAGCTGTATTTCACCAATGGCTTCACGAATATTGTCCTTTAAAGCGTCAATTGTCTCTGGCTTGTTGGCGTAACACTTATCTTTGAGGGTACCCCACAAATAATAGCCCAACGGTGTCAAATCGCAGCTCCGAGGTGGCCAAACGACATCAGCTCTGCGGCTGATAATGCGATCTTCAAAAACAGGGCGCAAAACATCGAGTGTAGCTTCGGCTGTGTGGCACGTAGCGCCGTCCTGTTGAAACCAAATGTTGCCAATATCCTCCTCTTCAATTTTTGTGTGGGTGTATCGGCTTTTCAATGTATGCGTGCGGGCTTTCTGTGCCCCAAATGCGACAATTTTGCTTGTTTACATACCCGCCAAGATCAAAATGAGCTTCATTTGAAAAGATGATTTTTTTTTGGCAAAATCGGCATCTTCTGTAAGTCGATCGTAGGCCCACTTAGCGAAGCGAAAACGCATTGGATGGTCAGTTGGCTTCAACTCCTGAACCAATAGGACTTTGTATGGCGTCCTCCCAAGGTCTTTATGCAAAATTCGTCTGAATGATGCCTCCGAAATGTTCAATTCTTGAGAACGACGGTGAATTGATGTTGATGGCGCTTCACGCACACTTTCTGCCACAGCAGCAATATTCTCGGGTGTACGCACTGTTTTTGGCTTTTCACGCTTTGGTTTATCGATGAGGATGCCAGTTTCTTTCACTTTTTTCACAAGACAACGAACATACGGAGCTGACGGTGCTTCTCTTCTTCCAAAATCCGTACGCAATTTTCGCACACATTCTGCAACATTACTATGATTTTCAAAGTAATGTCGCAATATTTCCCAGCGTTGTTCAAGCGTATACACAACCATATTCGTTCAGCGGAAGGATAAAACTAATTACCTGTCAAATCAGACATGAGCTAAGTGTTACCATTCACGAAATAAGCACTAGTTGAAAAAAAAAACTTTAGATGGCGGACCCTTTAGAATCAAGGCAAGCAAGATTGTTCAATGTAACATCCAATTCATGTCGAAAATGTTGACAATCTGCGGCTAAAAGGAATAAAACATTAGAAAATGTGTTTTTGTTCATATTACCGATATTAAATGTTACCAATATTAAAACCACAAATATATATCGTTTTCAGTCTGTCTGGAAATTTTGGATATGTTATTAGGTTTTCCAAAAATGAATATCTTAAAAATTACCATGGATCAAAACGAAACACTAGATGTAGTTTAGGATTTATATTAAGTATATCAAACCAAAAATCTTGAAAATCTTGAAACATGCCCAGTGGAATATTAATTAATAACAAATTTGTTCTTAAATTCATAGATTCGTCACATTTAAAAGTATTGAAGTATTGAATAACAAAATGACTTAAACTTAAATGCTTTAGTATCAGTAATAAGTTTCTCAATACGTACAGCATTTGTTATTAAAGTTTTTTTTAATGATTCCAGTTTGTATAAATCGTCAATAGAAACATTTTCAACTCCCAAAATAAATACTGGTTTTTGAAAACCATTAAATTCCTCCAAACCAAAAAGTTTAGCAATTTGAGGGTAATCAAAACTTAAATACCCTCCTTCAACAGCCCAAAGTCACCAGGATTTTCATCTGACAGAATAGATTTTCCCATTGACGTTACACAAATTTTGAAACATAATTTTTTCAATTGTGGGCAAAACTATCATTCGTTATGGCGCCTTCAATAAAAGTCAAAAAGTCAATCTTGGAATTTTATATTTAATATCAAAATGTGTGTATGGTTGATGCACTGAACGAAGTTTCAACAAGTTTCAATATTTGCAAATTTAGTGCACTTAAATCTAAAAACGTATCAAACTCGTCGCAATTGAATACTATTGGCGTTGTTTCCAATACTTTCAATTCAACACAATAACTATTCTATTAGTAAAGATATGATTATTTGGTGTTAGGCCAATTTCTTGTTCATTATATTTTAGTTTCCATAGATAATTAACGATCACATTTTGAAACATACTACAGCAGTGAAGGCCGTGCCAAACACGCTGGTGCTCGGCTTCTTATATGTATACAGCCGAACGAAAACAAAAATACTCACCAAAGAGTAAAAGTAAACAACAATTTCATTCAGTCTTATGAAAGCTTTTGAACAAAGCAGGTCTATGTCGCATTGCCCTTTGAAATTCATATATATTTTTTTAAAAGGTACACAGAGAATATTTGTTTAAAAGAAACCAAAAATGTTTAGAAAATTTCGAAGACTTGATAAACTATAAATTAAACATTTTATATAAATTACATACGTCTTGATGTAAATTTGACAAGTGCATAGTGCCCTTAAATTCTTTTCATGTAAAAAAACAGCTGACACGTTACGTTACTGTTACGTGTGCCTAATTCGGCCTTTACTCTATCGTTCTTGCACTCTAGAGCCAAATGAAGTGTAACTCTGTTAATACCAAAAAATTTATTTACCCTAAAACAAAATATTGCAGAATTTTATACATGTAAGTGAAAGGCGAAAACAATTTTGAGCTGATTGGTAGAAAACATTGACTTTTTATATAAATATATTATAATGTTATGAAAGCATTTATCGGTTATTAATTACTAATTATTACCCCCTCTGCATACTTGAGTGGAGGGTATAAAAATACAAATAATTTGAATACATGCTTTAAAAAAATTCTATGAATTGTTTATTTTTGCTCTCAATATTTTTTTCGTGCTTATTTGTACTTATTTGTAATAATATTGACCACTTTTAACCAACAATTTTATATGATGTCCAATTTTAATATGGTTTCATTAGATGAAATCTGCAAAAAAAAAAAAACGAAAAAACTAAATATTTCTGCGGTTGCCCCTATTAGACCTTCCTTGTTAGTGGAGGTTTTAACTTTCAGATTTTGTAATAATGCATTTGAAAATTTAAAAAAATTGTCTTCTGCAATATGCAATATTTTTGAAGATAAAGCTTTCTGAAATTAAAAAAAAAAAACAATTATTCCTAATAATATTAGCGTTGTGTTTGTTAGTGTTAATAAAACTATGTTCAAAATTTTTAATTGTAAAAAATTGTTATTCCGAAACTTTTCAAGAATTTTGGCGATTGTTAGTAAATAAAATATGGTAGCCATGTGTTCTACAGAATATTGTCGATTAATTCGGTGAAGACGCTAGCTGATTGTTATGAAAACATTAATTTTTTATATATTAATCAGAATGCTATGGAAACATTGATACATTATATAAATAAAATTATATGCCGTATATATATTTTTTTTATTTAATATATTTATGTATATGTAAATATTACACACACAACATACAAAATCAAAAGTTATTGTTTCTTTAAATAAATTAATACATAAGAAAATAAAAAAAAAATTTTTTTTGGTAAATTTACATTGTATTTTTTTTATTAATAACTATAGTTTAGCATTATTTGCATTTGATGTTGGTGAATTTTTATACTATGTATTATCACAACGACCGCAAAAAACGATAAGTCCAGCTATGACAACCATACAAAATTTAGAATAACAAGAACAATACAGAAACATAAATTTTTCAATTGTTTTTTTTTACTTTTTCAGTGATTTCTCGGGACCTATTTCATGATTTTTTAAACAGAAACTTTCTCATGATGTTAGTGAATCATTATCATTAAAAACGAGTGCCCTATCTATGCTATTGAGGGCGTGATCGTGACAAGAACAACATAGGCAAATCATATTTTTTCAAGACTTTATTACTTCTTCATTCAATTCCCGGGACCTAATTAACCGATTTGGACG
Organism: Cordilura impudica; assembly: GCA_963682025.1. Classification (NCBI taxonomy): domain Eukaryota; kingdom Metazoa; phylum Arthropoda; class Insecta; order Diptera; family Scathophagidae; genus Cordilura; species Cordilura impudica. Next base: position 123,668,918 of record OY821521.1, read on the forward strand.
AATTTAAACTTCTGAGGATGTCAGTGAATCATTTTTTATGCCAACGAGCACCCAAGCTGTCCGATTAAAGCCGTTATCGTGATTTCCACAGACGGACATTGTAATGTACAACACTTGTAAAACATTTCGCGAAATGTTTTAAGATGTTAAGAATAGAAAAACTAACATTAGAAAAAGAATATTAGCTTTAGTTTTTTTCGGTAACAAAAAAAAAAGACTGCGGGAGCCATTAAATCACTAGCTAACAGTCGGTTGGGGTGAAGTTCGTGTCCTTTTTTTAAGTAACCTCAGTACTGTTACGTTGTCTTTTTATTATAAAGACTCCATTGTTAAATTTAAACTCTAACTATTCGATTGGACTGAATAACCATAATAAATAAAAACAAAGCTTCATTATGGTTATAATTAAAAAAAAAAACTAAAACAAAAAATTGATTATATGACCTTAACATATTCCATGTTCCATAGGTGTTTGGAACAAACGCCTCATAACCCTCCCTTCCATGATCCCAGTGGCGTAAAATTTTGATTTTAGGATCCCACATTTTTTTATACCTCTAACTTATCCTACCATGATTGAAAACAATTACGCAAATTTAGCAACTCATTATCATATAGTTAATATTTCTTTAAATTGAATATAAACGTGTGATATAATAATTATAATTACAGTAGTTCTCATATTTCATCCAAGCGTAATTTAGATAATTTTAAACAGGTTAGTTCAAATAGTTTTATTACTAAAGATTACGATATTTTAAATTTAATTCATATTATCAATTATTCTCCTGTTCCAACAAAAAAAAATGTATATACCTATGTAAGTACATATATTTATAACAACTTAATTTAAGAAAGATTTTTATTCTTTTTTCTTATAAAGTACCCCACTTTCGAAGATTAACGATTTAGCCAAACGATATCATCGTTTGATCACGGTTTCAGAACAAAAGAAAGAAAAAAAGAAAACCGGTAACGATAACGTTTAAATTATAATAATTTGAGAGCAGAAATAATTATTAATTCAACAGTAAGCCCTAACAATTATTAAAGAAGAGCGAGTAATGTATGAATGGCAGTATATGCCGGAATTTACATTGGTGTGTAATTATTTTTTTCTTATTCTTATGTTTTTTTTTTTCTTTCTTATTTCTGGTATTTTAAGCGCTCTCTTTAGGGCTTTACTACTGAGCTTTATATCTATTTATCGGGGTTACAAGTTATTTGTTATTGTTGATTTCTATGGTATTTTGAAAATATTTATTAATAGAATAAAAATTGTTGTTGTTACAACTCACCCAACATTATCGTAGATCGATGAGGCCTCCTCGAACTGGATGATGTTGAACCAACGATGATGCTAGATAGTTAGGAGATTGTTATTGTTATTTAACTTATTATTAGTAATTGTTCTTAGTTCTCTTTTCCTTTTTTCTTTTTTTCTCTGTTTGTAGATACAAAAGGGTTTTCTATCTTGATATATGGGTTGCAGCCATTATCCCGTGTTATAATTAGGAATAATTTTTTTTTCTTTTTTGTTTCTTAACTTGAATTTGATTTTTGTTTCGTTTTGGTTTAGGTATAATTGAATAAACTGCGATTTTAATTCAAATATTTTTGGTTATATAAACTGACAATCATTGTATTAAAGAGGATCTAGTTTAACTCCATATCTTTGTAAATTTTTTGCGATTTTATAATCTAAATTTAAATATTTCCATTGAATTCCCGTATGTACAATAAAATTGAATGAAGGTTTAAGTTTTTTGCACGAATATTGATTAATTACTCTCCTGTAACTTAATGAAATTGTTGGCGGGGATCAAATGTTTCTCTAAACTATCTGGGAAAACAAACGTATACTTTAAAGTATTCTGTATATTTCCCTGGGAAAGTAATGTGATTTAAAATATTAAAGGTTTTTGTTTCTTTTGTTAGGCTCAATGCTAAATTGGGACTGGAATATTATAAGTACTTTAGTTATTTATTTCGTATATGGTACACCTGGCTAAGCTACAACCTAGATTTTGTATTTTTTTATACAGTATTGTTAATCAACACAAAAAATTTTCCAAACCACTGCTGGTCATCGTTTGGTCACGCGCCGACACATATGACGATGTACCTATCAAAAAAGATGGTTAGTTCTTTTCTGGAGTAATCCTCCTTTTCGATTTATTTATTTTTCTTACCAGCAAGTGTTTAAATACGTTCTTGAAGTAGAATAGCCACTTGTGCTTGAGTAGTAATCTCTTTAAGATTTTTTTTTTGTTTTTTTAAGGTGGACTTTGATCCCAAGCCTCGTGTTGTGGTTGACACCTTCGCTTGTAATAACCTTCTACTCAATTGCGGTGTCTCACTTTTAAGTGATTATGGAATAAAAATTTCCACAGCAAATTTAAAGAATGGTATATTTAGGTTAGCCAGCTGAATGTTGGAATACCTCGCTATGGGAAAATATGTAAATTTCTGCATTGTTCACTCTCTATATTTTAATTTTCAACTTACGCTTTTCGATAAAAATTTTCTTAAAAGTTGTCCTTTCACTCTGAATTTAAGGTTTTTTCTGTTGATATATTTAAAGAAACATCGACCGATTTAATTTTACGAGGTGTTTGCGTAAAGGTGTCGCAGAAAAGAAGGAAGTTGAAAAGTGCTAGAACTAATTACGAATTGCTCGAGACTCTAAGGTGTGTTTAAATATTATAAGATTGGCTTTAACTAGAACTCTATTAATTTGTGTAGAGGTGTAATCTCCAGCTTTAACAAATGAACGCAGCTAAATCTTAATGGAGACAACAACCATTTGTGTCGATCCACTTTGATAGAAATATAGTAATTTTAGCAATAATAATTTTATTTTGCGAAATAATTACTCATAACTAATTGTTTGTAAAATAAAAGTGCTTCAGGATTTGTGTTTGATTTATGCAATAACTAAAAGGTATCAAAAAGTTCCGTGGGTAGTCAAAAGAGCGTTAAATAGTACCTTTCGTACGTATCGAATCCTCACTAAAAATTTTAAAAGCTCCCACCAGGTAGTAAGCTTTTTGCATGTTAGTTTAGAGAAAATTTATCTTAACCATTTTAACTCTTTCAGCAATAATTAAATGAAATCGAAAAAAAAAAATTCGTGAAGGAAATTTTAATAATAAAGGTATACTAAGATAAGTCAGTTTGCTAGAAAAATTTATTAAACAATACTTAATGCAGAAGTATCATACTTAGTTCACGACAATATTTATTTGCTAAATCGTTCATTACAACATCGCTATATCAACTCAGCTTGTTATGAGGATCACAAATATATATATTTTATGGGGTCCAAATTTTTTCTTCTATTTATTACAAACGGAATGACAAACTTATATATACCATCTGCTCACTGGGGTGGAGGGTATAAATATTCTCATCAATTAGTTGCACTTTTTTTTTTATTAAAATTTGTTCCTTCGTTTAAAAATTATTGCTATTTACTTATGTAATAATTTTTATGAGCGCAATCCTTAAATATTAATTGATGTTTTCTAAACTTTATTTGATATCTTTGAATTTAAATAAATGTTTTCTTATTTTGAAATGCTATTAATGTTACCTGAATTAAATTTTTATTTTTAGTTTCAGTTGATTTTTTAAATGTAAACAAATTTAGTGTTGTTTTGTTTTGAATTTCAATTTGTGTTTAAAGAATGAAATGTTTCGAATGATATTTTCTAAATTTAAAATTATTATTTCCGAAATTTAAATATGATTTTCTGAAATCCAATTGATAATTTCTTAATTATAATTAGATATCTGAATTCCAATTTTTAGAATTGATATTTTCTTAATATCAAATGGAAATTTAACATTTTAATTTAGTTACATTTGCAAAAGGTCCAATTTCGTTTTTTGTGAATATTAATGACTTAATTATAATTATAAACGATTTTTAAAAATTGTATGTAATCGCAATCATATATTTTGTAGTTAAAGCCCTAAACACATTCACTGCGAGTTGCGAGTGCGAGTAAAAATAAGAATTTTGGTATTGTGCTTTTACAAAATCATCAAAATGCTTTGTACAAATTTTACAAATCTACAAGCAAAACAACTTATCATTTCGCAAGTCACAATGCACAATACAATAAATACACACTGTTTCTCCTGTCATATGTTCATAAATACAGCTAATTCTCCTGTCATCTGATTTTTCTCGCACAGAATCAATTCTATTTCCCTTGCGAGTGTTTTTACAACCTAAGCTGGCAACGCCACACAAAAAAGCATTACTCTCGGTCTCGTTTCCACATTAGAAAAATCATACTCGCAACTCGCAGTGAATGTGTTTAGGTTGTTTAGGGCTTAAAGCGGAATAATAATTTTATAGGTTGAACTGTTTTATATGAAAAAAAAAAACTCATTGATACTTCTTTAATCGGCCCTGTGTGCAGTTTAACCATTGTTGAACTGTTTTATAAGAAAAAAAAAACTCATTGATACTTCTTTAATCGGCCCTGTATGCAGTTTAACCATTGTTGTCGTATAATGTGGCGCCATCTACTGAGGCATAGTCACACTGAGCAAAATGAAGTGTTTGTTAATACAAAAAAAAATGTTTTTTCCCAAAACAAAATATTGTAGAATTTTATATAAATGAAATGCATAAGGAGAAAACAAATTTTAGCTAATTGACCTTTTATATATGTGCGCATTTATCTTTTATATACTTGTATTAATTTGGATGGATCTTACAACAGCTGTTGTAACATAAACAACTTTTTGCGCGAGAATTTTTTTTAATTTTTATAAACTTTTTTAATATATATAGTATTTTAATAAATACTGTTATTTTTTTGTTCCCGTGTTAATACTACTGCTACTGGTAGTATGGGGGATGATGAAATGGACGATGATTTTGACGCTATCATTAACAATCCGCCTCAACAAGGTGCAGATGAAGTTATCAAGAAAAGAAAATACAACCAATCGGAGCCACCAATTAACATTGATGTCTCAAGTCTTATGCTGAAGCACTCAGAACCTGCAGTAAACAACCATAACAGGTTTGCTGTTCTGGCAGACTTAGACATTAAAAACGACGAATCTGCTGCAAAAGCTGCGGAAAAATTGAGGTTAAGGAAACCATCAACACCAGTGGATGCGCCTTCAATGCCAACATTCTGCCCACCGATATTTCTCTACAATGTCAACATAAAGGACTTAGTTAATCAGCTGGAAGCCGTAACACCAAAAATCACATTTAAAATTAAGTATGTCAACAGAAGCAAAAGTAAAGTATATTTTGCTGATGTAAAGGTTCATGAAGAAATGATGGCCATGTTAAAGAGTAAACAAATAAACTCCTACTCTTTTACTCCTAAGGAACTACGTAAAACTTCCTTAATTATTCGTGGTCTGTACTCTGGCACGGAGATTACTGACATTGAAAAGGCTATGAATGATTTGGTTCCTAATGTTGTATCAAAAGTATCAAAATTTACCACCGCTTTCTCGAAAAAAATGAGTTTGATACTGGTTTATTCATTATTTCTCTCTTTACAGGAAAAGGCTTAAGCGATGTATCTCATAACAGGTACCTTCTAAGTCAGTCAATTGTGTGGGAAAAACCGAAGAAAAAAGATGGGGAAATACAATGCAGGAGATGTCAACGTTGGGGGCACTTTGTCCGTAATTGCAACAGAGAGTTTAAATGTGTCAAATGCGATAAAGTACACAATCCTAATGAATGTGGCAGAGAAAAGGAAGAGGATAACTCGCAAGCTACTTGTGTGAATTGTGGTGAAAGTGGTCACCCAGCAAATTGGCGAGGCTGTAAAGCCTATAAAAAATATATTGCACGTAAAAAAAAACGAATGAACGAAGATCGTGAAAAGAAATCAGTTGCTGCTACTAACGTGTCCAGGGTTGTACAATCCTCCAGGGTTACCCAGGGAACGTCATATGCAAGCTTGTTGCGACCGCAACTTTAAGTGCTAACACCAGTGTCAAATCCCCCTTAATTGAGGATTTTATGAAGTTGAAAAATCTTTTTTTGGAACCTGAAGAGATGTCACTAGAAGAAGAAATCGAATGTGTTCTAACCAATTCTAAAAATAAAAAAATGTCAAAAAATGCAGCAAAAGATGAATTCATGCGCATTCTAAACAAGGTAAACCAATCAAATAGTCTCTAAATTTCTAAAAATGATCACTTACAACGTTCGCTCTCTTGTTGATACTAGTAGATGCGTAGAACTCATAAATACATTGTTTCATAACAAAATAGACATAGGTTTCATTCAAGAATGTCACCTTAAAAAATGTGTTAAAATGAAACGTAATTGTTATAATTTTATTTACGATAATTCACGTATTGGGGTAGCTGTGATAATAAAGGATTCAATTGATTACAAACTAGTAAACATTGGTAATATAACTTTTTTTGGATCATTTATTCATATAGAGCTTAATATAAACAATACACGGGAAAAATATTGCTTGGCTCCTTATACATACCATGTAATCATCCAACGTCGGGAATAATTGATGGACTTAACAAAATATTGGATATTTCCAAAAACTACGATGGTTTTATATTAGGGGGTGATCTTAACTCCAAAAACCCCATTTGGGGTGATCAAACCGACAACTCTAATGGAAGAGCTTTGCAGTGCTGGCTCCAAGACAATATCCTAGATGTGATTCGATTATCGGACAACACGGCATCCTTTCCCAATGGCTCATCCTTTTTAGACCATTTTTTAGTTGATGGAGACTTCTTAAACAATGACGTTTCCTGTTTTAAAGTCACCAGTCTTCCGTCTTTCTCAGACCACTTTCCAATAAAAGTTGAAATCCAGCTCGATAGCTTTGATTTCATTCTACGTAGCCCCCACGCATTCAAATCATTCAAAAATACAAATTGGGAGCACTTTAGTCGAGATTTGGAAATTTCAACCATAAGCATTATGCCACCTGAAAATAGAAACTTGGAAAACCTTGAAATTAATCAACTCATAAAAGAATTTACTACAATAATAAACACAGTTTCTAACTCACATTCAAAAAAAATTTAGATAAAAAATAAGATATTTATATCCGATAAAATAAAAAACTTTCTCAAAGTAAAGCACAGATGGCAAAAAGATTAAAAAAAAATTTTTCATCGAAATGGTAACAGGCACAGCTCTGAATATAACATACTCTCAAAGCAAGTTCAACTTTTGCAATATATACGCCTGGTTGAATTTCCTGATTAGGAATCAACAATTCTTTATGCTCTGAGTCAATGTATATTTTTCGCACCACTTGTGATCTTGCCGGTAGCATGATCGAATTATTGATACAGGTGTTTTTTATTGGTATTGCAAAATGTTGGAAATTGTGTGGTCGTAAAACGAGCCAATCCTTATTTTCCATAAAGTCGAGTTTACAATTGAATTCCTTAAGAAAATCTATACCGATGATTCCATCGCATGGTATGGGAAAATCATTCGGTACTGCATGAAATTTATGCTTTATTAGTATATTTTCAACTCTAAGGTCAATTTGCGTGCAGCCAATTGATTGGACCGTATCTCGACCTATACCGCTAAGGGTTGTTATTTCCCCTGAATTCAAATGGTTGTGGTTTACATTTTCAATTTTTAGCAGCGATATATCTGCTCCTGTATCTACAAGCAATGTTAATAATTTGTTTGTTGTGTTATGAAGTTTCACAAATACACCTAGACTGAGATTGAGCTTATATATTCTATTAATTATTCTCTCAGAGGTTGGTCCCCGTTTCCCGGAACCTCATATTGATCATTGATCAGTCTGACATTTACATTATATCGTCGTCCACCATTGGCACCACGATTTCCATTATTCCTATATTGACTATTATTATTATTAACTTGGTAGTTTCCTCTACCTCGATTATTTGAATTATTGTAGAAATTCCCACGGTAACTACCGCGGTTGTTTCCCCTATTGGAATTTCGCTGTCCCCGGCTATTTGTATACAAAATTGTATTAGGCTGTCCGTATGCCTCGGTACAGCTATTAACGAATTTAGCCACCAGTTCGTTCATGTTCCCGAACTGTCCTGATTCTATTATGAGCCTAACCCTGTCATTTTGGGCATTTTTAACAATGGCTTTTACAGCCAATTGTGTCGAATATTTATTGGCAATTTCGGCCGATAGACCGTCCGAAATGTAGGCACCTTGCAATGCCTTGGTGATGTCTTCAACTTCTTTTACATAGGCATTCGCACTCTTGCCAGTTTGCCTGATGTTCATCAGCTTTGCTGACAATACATCAACTGATTCTCCTTTAACAGAAGTTTTCAGTTTTGCGACCACTTCTTGTACCGTGGTCTCAGTGGACAAGATATTCCTGGCAGAACCCTTTAGTTTTGTCTTAATTAGACCAACTGCTAGAGCATCATGTGCCTCCTTTATCGAATCCACTAATGCAATGGCATCTAGAAATGCCGTTAAGTTTTCCGCTTTGCCATCGAAGTCAGGTATTAACTTCGAGGCTATATTTAAAAATTGAACCGGTGTCTGCGCCATTATCATTTGTGGTTCCCTATTTCGGTCTATATTTTCTCCCAATGACTGTGGGTCTCTACTAGGGTCTATTTCCTGTTCCAAAACCTCCAAGGACACTCGTTCATGGAGTGTTAGAGGCAATTTTACCTCTATGCCCCTTCTTGCCGCTACCGCAATAAGTCTGTTCCTCACGTCAAAGAAGAACCCTTCGGCTGCAACTTTATGTGCAGTCGTAAGTCGTTCGTAATGGACGTTAAGTACCACCCTTATCTCTTCTAGCCGCAAGGAAAGGTTTCTTATATGTCTTTCGACAGTATCTTCCCTAGCCGGTCTATCTGTATTTAGGCACTTGTAGGATTTGTCGAATTCCTCTCTAATATTCCTACACTGGCTCAAAATCGTTGGCCAGTCCATATATTAAATTATGAAACAGGAAGGAAAAAAAAATGTATATTGGCGCTTAAAGTCAATAATCATTGAAGTACGAATCTGCGCTCAGAGACGCCGTATATAAAAAACAAATTCATCCTGGCTCATTAGGCCATTTACTCAAAACACAAAAAAAAAAAAAATATATAAAATATCTAATATAAAATCTAAATTTTTGTAGTTATCTTTTCATCAAGCCAAATTGTGTTATGCTGATTCCATAAACCTAAATTTTGTCTAAGTTGTCGCACCTACTTGCGTACTTCTTACGCAGTGATCTTTTATGGAGTAGGTACAATTTAAGTAAAAGATTTGCACCAGTCATTACTGTAATGCATAGGAGTAGGAACTATAATGAGTCGATTCGCGCCGTGTGATCAACAACTTCTACATTTGTTATCACGTTCGCGTTCGGTTTCTCCAATTTTGACTCTGGGTTGCCCATATTATCTACCTAGTAACCTATGAATTATATCTGTTATTCTTTAAACTTCTCCTAACAAAAATTTACCTCAATATATATCTAACATATCCTCAACGCAATAAAAATTAAATTGCTTTACTAAGTACACATATTTGAAAAAAAAAAGAAATTAAAATTGAATTATTTTTTTTTCTATATTTTAATTTTTACACTAGTTTTGGAAAATTTTACATTTTCTTCTTTTCCCTATAGAAAAAGTATATATATAAAAAACAATTTTAATGGTGTTAGTTATTCAAAAAAAAATTAAAGCATCTAAATATATTATTATGAAACGTTAAGAATGAAAATACAGTTGATGAATGTGATTGCTGATAAATAATTTAATAAGAACTCTATATACAAACACTTACAAAATAACATTTTGAATTCTAAATTTTTAAATTTAAGATAATCTTAACTCGTTCAACTTTCCGTTAGCCGTTGTTTCTGCTGTTGGTATTGATAATCGTTGTCAACGTTGTTATGTTGTTGTTATGTTGTTATGGCAATAAGGTTAAAGATTAATATTGATGATTCTTTAATTTGTCACTTGGAGATTATATAGACGTTGTATTAATATATGATTGCTTTTTGTAGTAGGTTTTGTTGTTTTTTTTTCAAAGTTAAGAATTTTGTTTAATTTTGTGTTTTTTTTTTTCAACATTCTTTTTTTTTTTTTTTTTTTAACTGTATTTTTTTTCGTAATTGAAATTTTGTTTTCCGCTTTTTTTTTTTGTAATTTAGGTATTTTGTTGTTTTATTTTATAAATTTATTTAAAATATTAACTCCAAAAATATAATTGAACACAGCACCAATATTTCCTTATTATATTCATAGGTAGCGGTATTTTTTTGGTTGTGTTTTAAAAGAGTACATTTGTGTTTTTTCTTTTAATTAAATGTTCAAATGTTTTCTTATATTTTGTTTGTACTTTATTAATTTATTTAAGTTAAAAGTTTACTTTTAAAAAAAATTATCATTTTTCCCTGTATTTAAACTTTGTCGTAGTTTTTTTTTTCCTTTTTTTCATGTTTGCACTTTTGGTTATTCTTTTTTTTTAGATCACTTTAATTGTTACACACTTGTTCTTGTTATTTTATATTTAAAGTTTTTTTTTGTTTTTCGTCACGGTCGCCATATAATAAAACCACATCAGTTTGGCTCTCCGGACTGAACTGAAAAACTCTTTATTAATTACTCAACTTAAATCTACCTACAAATATTACATTCACTCACACATTCACACGTATATCTATAGATAATTATAATAATACATAACCGTGGGATTTAGCTGGCTCAGCGGTTTACAGGTGAGCCAGCTATAGAGTGTGTGGACAAATAACTCAGCGGAATGTGAGTATTTAGTTACATGCATAAGGCATGGTAACTAAGACTTAGTCAAACACACTACATAATCAAGGAGCTTATAAATATTGAGCAAGCACAGCATTTTAGCCAACGTCTGGAAAAAATCAAACCAGGTCCCACTGCGTTCAAGGAAATATACGAAGTCATTGGTAAAAATAATTCCTTTTGCAATAAAATCATACATAATGATGTAACAACAACAGATGATGATGAGATATGTGAATTGTTTCGAGGACACTTTACCTCAGTTTATGAAGAGAAACTTCCAACAAATCCAGTGGATGACCTTTTTCAACGTGTTTCAAACAGCACTGCTAATCTTTCGAACGCCATTTACACCTTTGATAATGCTTTTAACTCATTGGAAAACGATGATACTTACCATTTTGTAAGTGTTTGTACTGTTAAGGATATTGTCAGTAGCATTAATAATAAAAAATCCTCTGGAATTGATGGAATTTCTAATTATATTATTAAAAAATTCCCCAACACAGCATTTAAGTTTCTGACAATTGTGTACAACAATTGCATAAATAATGGCTACTTTCCCACTGATTGGAAACAGGCAAAAATCCTACCAATCAAGAAAAAAAGAAAAAGTCTGAGAATGGACGAATTTCGCCCTATCTCACTGCTCTCCAATCTTGGAAAAATTTTAGAGCATATTCTAAAGAAAAAACTGGATGACGACTTTGTATTTAATCCATTATCCTGCTTCCAATTTGGGTTCAGGCAATCTCATTCAACAGTACACGCATTATTAAAATTCCATAACGACGTAACAACAAATCTAAGGATCCAAAAATGTACTGTTGCAGTATCGCTGGACATCCAAAAAGCATTTGATACAGCGTGCCATAAAGGTATTTTATATAAACTAGTGGATCTTGGTGTTGACCCATTTTTGCTTAAACTATTTCAAAGCTATTTCCATCATCGAACGTTTAGCATCCAAATCAATAATTCCAGTTCTGATTTTGGAAATGTGAATAGCGGTGTTCCACAGGGCAGCGTACTAGCCCCAATTCTGTTCAATCTTTTTCTTTACGATTTCCCACACGAAACAACTGATTCGGCGGCTATTTTATATGCAGATGACTGCTTAGTCTTTTCCCACGATGGTTCTCCTGCGCAAGCGCTAGGAAGAGTCTCGTCACATCTTCAAATCATCAATGATTATTACAAAAAATGGGGTATTCAAATTAATTCTGGAAAGTCTGAAGCCATCTGTATCAGGAATGCCTCCGGGAAGTGTCCAAGATCAGTAGTTCCGGAATGCAAGAGTCTACAACTATACCTTGAAGGCACTGAAATACCCTTCAAAAGCAGCCTTAAGTACTTGGGAATAACATTCGACAAGCTGCTAAAATTCAATAACCATGGAAGGATGATTCTAGCCAAAGTTAAGAGAATCTCAGGCATGTTTTCCAGTCTTTTAAATAGTAGATATTTGGATAAAAACACCAAACTTCTCATACATAAAGTTGCCATCAGATCAATATTGGTCTATGGTTTCCCAATCTGGTTTACCATTTCACCTACAGTAGCTAGAGAAATGGAGTTATTTGAAAGGAAGGTAATCAGAAAATGTATTAATATGAATTTCTCAACTTATACGAGACGTTACTCAAATACCGTAATATATAATACATCGTCTGTGACCCCATTCAGCACATATGCGCTCTCCCTGACAAAGAAGTTTATAGAGAAACTTAACCTCCATGACAACAGCCTTTTAAAGGATATTTATGAATCCGAGAAATACATTAACTGGTCCAGCTCCAATTATTTATCCCCCATTGGTATCATAGGGATAAACCTAGATTCCAATACCGTTTCCCAGGCGATGCCAGAATTTTACATAAAGTCCACTCCGGGCTCACATAGAGGCTAAATGATTTACAAATCTGTGATATTATTATAAAGTATTATATTTACATACTCACCTGTATAACTATACAATTCGATTTACCCGATTAATCTGTGATTATTAAATGTTATTATTGTAACGCACCGTTTTTGGTGTAGTTTTATTAATGTTAGGTGTTTTTTTTAGTTTTAAGTTTATTTTAACAGAATCTCTCTGTGTGATAATGTTAACATCGCGAGCAAACGTTATTTTATAAATATTAACGAAGTGTACAATTATACATCTTCCTTCTCAGTTTAGCGTGTAGCTTTTCTATTTACATTGTATATTAGAGCAAAACAATCATAGTTCTAAGAGCATTATATATATTTTTTTTTTATTTTGATACTGTCGTTTTGTATCTAAACATATGTTTTTAAAAGACTCAATAAAGATTTACTTTACTTTACTTTGTATTAATTTGAATGCTATGAAAACATTGGTAAATAATAGTTAAATAATATAATATACCGATTTAATTATAACTGCGGTTATTATGGATATACAAATATAGGATATACGTATATTATTTAGAGTATTTTGATATTTGTAACAGTATTGTGTATTTGTAACATTTTGCGATGTTATAAAAATCACAGAATATTGATAATATATATTTTTATACCCTCCACACGTCAGTGGCAGAGGGTATATATAGGTTTGTCATTCCGTTTGTAACGCATCGAAAAACTAATTTCTGACCCCATAAAGTATATATATTCTTGATCCTTATCACAGCTCGAGTCGATATAGCGATGTCCGTCTGTCCGTCTGTCTGTTGAAATCACGCTCATTCACAAAAAGGGCAATCTTACTGGACAAGGCTACAATAATATCATTTGCCATAATTCCCAGCAGGTTGATATTGAAAATTGGCTAAAGTGGGCATCATCGTGATTAGACACGAGCAAAAATATGTAGATACCTCTAAAAAAAACATAAAACCCAGTGTGTTTGTTGTAACAGTTTAGTGGTTGAACATTATAATTGAACAACAACACAAAAAATAATGCCACAAAAAAATTATGCATACACATATATTAACAATACCAAGAACACAATAACATAGCTCATGTTAGTAGTATTGCCACATATTTTTTATCGTTATCACGTTATTATAAAAAAAATCGCCAATATGAAAGAAAAAATGAAAACGAAAAATGAAAAATGGAAAATGAAAAATGGAAAATGGAGAATGGAAAATGGAAAATGAAAAACAGAATATGGAAAATGGAAAATGGAAAATGTAAAATGTAAAATGTAAAATGTAAAATGTAAAATGTAAAATGTAAAATGTAAAATGTAAAATGTAAAATGTAAAATGTAAAATGTAAAATGTAAAATGTTAAATGTAATATGTAAAATGTAAAATGTAATATGTAAAATGTTAAATGTAAAATATAAAATGTAAAATGTAAAATGTAAAATGTAAAATCTAAAATCTAAAATGTGAAATGTAAAATGTAAAATGTAAAATGTAAAATGTAAAATGTAAAACGTAAAATGTAAAATGTAAAATGTAAAATGTAAAATGTAAAATGTAAAATGTAAAATGTAAAATGTAAAATGTAAAATGTAAAATGTAAAATGTAAAATGTAAAATGTAAAATGTAAAATGTAAAATGTAAAATGTAAAATGTAAAATGTAAATGTAAAATGTAAAATGTAAAATGTAAAATGAAAAATGTAAAATGTAAAATGTAAAATGTAAAGTAAAATGTAAAATGTAAAATGTAAAATATAAACTGTAAAATGTAAAATGTAAAATGTAAAATGTAAAATGTAAAATGTAAAATGTAAAATGTAAAATGTAAAATTTAAAATGTAAAATGTAAAATGTAAAATGTAAAATGTAAAATGTAAAATGTAAAATGTAAAATGTAAAATGTAAAATGTAAAATGTAAAATGTAAAATGTAAAATGTAAAATGTAAAATGTAAAATGTAAAATGTAAAATGTAAAATGTAAAATGTAAAATGTAAAATGTAAAATGTAAAATGTAAAATGTAAAATGTAAAATGTAAAATGTAAAATGTAAAATGTAAAATGTAAAATGTAAAATGTAAAATGTAAAATGTAAAATGTAAAATGTAAAATGTAAAATGTAAAATGTAAAATGTAAAATGTAAAATGTAAAATGTAAAATGTAAAATGTAAAATGTAAAATGTAAAATGTAAAATGTAAAATGTAAAATGTAAAATGTAAAATGTAAAATGTAAAATGTAAAATGTAAAATGTAAAATGTAAAATGTAAAATGTAAAATGTAAAATGTAAAATGTAAAATGTAAAATGTAAAATGTAAAATGTAAAATGTAAAATGTAAAATGTAAAATGTAAAATGTAAAATGTAAAATGTAAAATGTAAAATGTAAAATGTAAAATGTAAAATGTAAAATGTAAAATGTAAAATGTAAAATGTAAAATGTAAAATGTAAAATGTAAAATGTAAAATGTAAAATGTAAAATGTAAAATGTAAAATGTAAAATGTAAAATGTAAAATGTAAAATGTAAAATGTAAAATGTAAAATGTAAAATGTAAAATGTAAAATGTAAAATGTAAAATGTAAAATGTAAAATGTAAAATGTAAAATGTAAAATGTAAAATGTAAAATGTAAAATGTAAAATGTAAAATGTAAAATGTAAAATGTAAAATGTAAAATGTAAAATGTAAAATGTAAAATGTAAATTGTAAAATGTAAAATGTAAAATGGAAAATGAAAAAGAAAGTTGAAAAATAAAAAATTAAAAATGGAAAAAGAAAAATGGAAAATAGAAAATGAAAAATGAAAAATGGAGAATGGAAAATGAAAAATGGAAAATGAAAATTGAAAAATGGAAAATGGTAAGTGGAAAATGGAAAACGAGAACTGAAATATGAAAAATGGAAAACGGAAAATGGAAAATGAAAAATGAAAAATGAAAAATGAAAATTGAAAATTTAAAAATTAAAAATGGAAATTGGGAAATGAAAAATGGAAAATGGAATATGACAATTGAAAAATGAAAAATTAAAAATGGAAAATGGAAAACGCAAAATGGAAAATGGAAAATGAAAATTGAAAAATGGAAAATGAAAATTGAAAAATTAAAAATTGAAAATGGCAAATGGAAAATGAAAATTGAAAAATGGAAAGTGCAAAATGGAAAATTGAAAATGAAAATTGAAAAATGGAAAATGGAAAATGAAAATTGAATATTGAAAATTGAAAAATTGAAAAGGGAAAATGAAAAATTAAAAATGGAAATTGGAAAAAGAAAATTTAAAAATGAATAATGAAAAATGGAAAATGGAAAACACAAAAATTAAAAACTAAAACTTAAAAATTAAAAATTAAAAAATAAAAATTAAAAATTAAAAATTAAAAATTAAAAATTAAAAATTAAAAATTAAAAATTAAAAATTAAAAATTAAAAATTAAAAATTAAAAATTAAAAATTAAAAATTAAAAATTAAAAATTAAAAATTAAAAATTAAAAATTAAAAATTAAAAATTAAAAATTAAAAATTAAAAATTAAAAATTAAAAATTAAAAATTAAAAATTAAAAATTAAAAATTAAAAATTAAAAATTAAAAATTAAAAATTAAAAATTAAAAATTAAAAATTAAAAATTAAAAATTAAAAATTAAAAATTAAAAATTAAAAATTAAAAATTAAAAATTAAAAATTAAAAATTAAAAATTAAAAATTAAAAATTAAAGATCAAAAATTAAAAATTAAAAATTAAAATTATTATGTAAATTAAAAATTAAAAATAAAAATAAAAATTAAAAATTAAAAATTAAAAATTAAAAATTAAAAATTAAAAATTAAAAATTAAAAATTAAAAATTAAAAATTAAAAATTAAAAATTAAAAATTAAAAATTAAAAATTAAAAATTAAAAATTAAAAATTAAAAATTAAAAATTAAAAATTAAAAATTAAAAATTAAAAATTAAAAATTAAAAATTAAAAATTAAAAATTAAAAATTAAAAATTAAAAATTAAAAATTAAAAATTAAAAATTAAAAATTAAAAATTAAAAATTAAAAATTAAAAATTAAAAATTAAAAATTAAAAATTAAAAATTAAAAATTAAAAATTAAAAATTAAAAATTAAAAATTAAAAATTAAAAATTAAAAATTAAAAATTAAAAATTAAAAATTAAAAATTAAAAATTAAAAATTAAAAATTAAAAATTAAAAATTAAAAATTAAAAATTAAAAATTAAAAATTAAAAATTAAAAATTAAAAATTAAAAATTAAAAATTAAAAATTAAATATTAAAAAATAAATATTAAAAATTAAAAATTAAAAATTAAAAATTAAAAATTAAAAATTAAAAATTAAAAATTAAAAATCAAAAATTAAAAATTAAAGACTCAGGTGGAGGGTATCAAAAAATTAGGCACAGCCGAATTTAACACTCTTACTTGTTTTTATTTAATATACATACATTAAAACTTAATCATGTGTTTTTCTTTAAATAAATTAATACATAATACATTTTTTTGGTAAATTTACATTATTTTTTTTATTAACAACTAGGTAGATTAGCATAATATGTCTGCTAGAATATGTCTGCTAGTATGTTTGTCGACAAAATTTTGGATCGATTTTTAACCCTTTTTCGCGTGACCCAATCGATCTGAAGCTTTGCAAGCAGACTCGAGGCGGTGACAAAAATGATCTGACAAATTTTTTTAGTGATGCCAAAACAGCTTTTTTGAGTTAGTTTTTATTGTATTATCACCACAACGACCACAAAAACCACAAGTATAGCCATGACATAAATACAACATTTCGAATAACAACAAGAACAGTATAGAAACATATATTTTTATTTTTTTTTTACTTTTTCAGTGATTTCTCGGGACCTATAGACCGATTTTCATGACTTTTCAAACAGAAACCTTCTCATAGTGTTAGTGAATAATTTTCACTAAAAATGAGCACCCTAGCTATCCTATTGAGGGTGTGATCGTGATAAGAACAACATAGACAAATCATATTTTTTCAAGACTTTTTTTTACTTCTTCATTCAATTCTCGGGACCTATAAAACCGATTTTGATGATTTTAAACAGAAAACTTCTCAGGATGTTAGAAAATCATTTTTTATGCCAACGAGCACCCTAGCTCTTCGATTGGTTTCGTGATCGTGATTTCCACAGACGGACAGACGGACATCGCTGTATCAACTCTGCTTGTTATAAGGATCATATATATATATATATATTACTGGGTCCAGAATTTTTTTTCTAATTATTACAAACGGAATGACAAACTTATATATTTCCTCTACACACTGGGGTGGAGGGTATAAAAAATATACTGCTGTGAAATGCTTGTACATAGGGATGACATTTATTTCTTTTAAATTATCGATAAAACGTCGACATCAACACAACACTTTTACATAATACCAATTTAGCATCGAGGTGATGTCGACGTCGACTCAATGTGACAACGACTTCAAAGTGACGACGACGACGACGACAATGACTAACATAATAGGGGTGATTGTTTTTGAGGGTTTTTAGCATGGTTACTTCAATAGAGATCAAATTAGTGAGCTTTTTATTATTAAAAAAAATTGTTTACGAGTAGTGACTAGTTATCAAATTTAGAAATTTGTTATTCTCAACTTGATAGCAATGAAATTTCTCCAATCGGTATCAAATGGAAGATACGGAATTGCCATATTAAAAAATATACTAATTTAAGAAATGAAAACAATGTACTTTTTTTTAATGTTTCAATTTAATTTCACTACATATTTAATATTATTATGCACATGTTAATATTTTTTAAAATTTAGAATTAAAAACAAATGAATCAATTATTTGTACATTTTATAAATAATAATATTAAATATGTCATAAATAAGATTTTAAATTAGCAAATTCGAAAAAAGTAGAAGTAAATTCATTATTTGTACATTTTTGGCAATTTTTAATTTAATTTATTATTTATGAATATTTAATATTATAACATTTTAAAAATTTTTTAAATTTAGAATTAAAAATAAATGAATTAATTATTTGTAAATTTTTTGAATATTAATATTATTTATAACATAAATAAAAATTTAAATTAAAAAACAATAAAAAACTTCAATAATAAAAAATTTATCAATTAATTACACTGTACTGCAAGAAAAACGGTCCCGGCATTATTTCTGCTGATTCATATGTAAAATGACCTCCTGAATCCGAATATCAACCCATTTTTCCCCATTGCGTACCGTTTCCTTTCATCCATTCTTATACCATTTCTCTACATAATCAACAGTTTCGCAGATATAAATAAATTTATGAAAAAAAAAATATTTTTTTGCCTAAACAATTTTAATTTTTTGTTCTTAAAAGTCAAGAGAAATCCAAAAAGGGAAAAAAATTTCAATGCTTAATACGTTTGCTTAAAGATACATAGCTTATGAACAACATGAGATATAGATCATGAAAATCGATGAACGCCTTCCGCTTTTATTCACAATTAAGTGAAGGTATCTCATTTTGAAAAGAATATTGGTTTTTTGTTTCAATAAATTTCGATAATATTTATTATAAATTATTTATTATTAACATGTAAAATTTAAAAAATGAGGTTTTTATATAATAAATTATAATAACAATAGATTAGTATAATTAAATATAATAAATGCAGCTTATAATAAAGTAGTTTTATCTGGTACTTGCTTTCCTCTTATACCCTGAAGTAGAAGTTTCTCGCGCCAAGGACCAGCAGTATTCTGCCAACATGCTAGCATTTCACTTCTCTGAAAATCTCCGCTCGAACTGAGCAATGCCTTGATGGAAACTTCCCCGTGTTCACCCGAAACTGCTCCTAAATTTTCAGGGAAAAAGTCCAGATGTGAGTGTAGGAAATACACTTTAAGCGACATATTGCACCCAATTGCATTATATGCTGATAGCAGTTCCTCGACATGAGTGACGTAATCGTCACTATTTTTGTTTCCCAAAAAGTTCGTACACACGTTTCTGAATGCAAGCTATGCTCGTTTTTCTTTGCGATTCAGGTGTTCCACAAATGTCGAATCGTTAAAAAGTTGTCTAATTTGCGGGCCCTTCCTTAATTTTAGCCTCACTAAGACGAGGAAATTTAGTTGTCAAAAACTTTAATCCATCACCTGTCTTATCCATTGCTTTCACAAACTGTTTGATCAATCCGAGTAGATATGTAAAGATGGTAAGTAAATATTTGCTTTCAAGACCAAAGGATTTTGAACGACATTTTTCTGACCAGCAGGAAAAACCCGGAAAAAATCACTTCTACTTTTCACGTTCGTCGGCACTTGTTGAATGACAAAAACCGATCAATGAACACCTATAAATACTACGTATTTTTCAATATCTTACTGACAGGTACTTATGAATGGGCGCATCTTTTAAGGGTGGCTATAGACCTGATTCAGCACGTGTGCGTTTCAAATTT
Source organism: Cordilura impudica (assembly GCA_963682025.1). NCBI lineage: Eukaryota > Metazoa > Arthropoda > Insecta > Diptera > Scathophagidae > Cordilura > Cordilura impudica. The sequence goes on from OY821521.1 coordinate 123,689,054, forward strand.
TTAATGACCACTCATACATGTGGGTTGAATTTCTGTAAAAAAAAATCATCGGTTACAGGTAGCCCACGGAAAAACACATATCAATAAAAACGGATTAGGTATCATAAACGGATTAGGTATCATAAATGAACAAGAACAGTATCCTCGCAAGAGTTTATTACTTTGCTACCGCAATCAAATCAAATCACCTTTTGTTTTTTAGGTTTTTTTCTTTAATCTGAGAACCATAAAACAGTCATCAACCTTTTTTAGAAAGAATTTTGTACATATCCTGTAGGAAATTTTTGAAATTAATTAAGTACGATTATCGAAGTTCATTGAAACAAAAAATCAACATTCTTGTCAAAATGAGATAACTTCACTTAATTGTGAATAAAAGCGGAACGTGTTCATCGCTTTTCATGACCTATATCTCATTTTGTTCATAAGCTATATAGCTTTAAGCAAAAGTATAAGCCTTGAACTTTTTTCCCTTTTTGGATTTTTCAAGACTTTAAAAAAGAAAAAATTTAAAATTTGTAGGCGAAAAAATATTTTTTTTTTCATAAATTTATTTATATCTGCGAAACTGTTGATTATGTAGAGAAATGGTTTAAGAATAGATGAAAGGAATGGTAATTCCTAATTTTTCTAAATTTATTAGACAAACGAAAGACTATAAGATAACAAAAGGGGGAGGGGGGGTCTTCTGCGAAAACAGTATGTAATGCGGAAAAATGGGTGTGATATTCGGATTCAGGAGGTCATTTTACATAAGAATCAACAGGAATAATTTCGGGGCTCGGAAAAAATTTTATTTTGCAGAGCAGTGTTATTTGTACTTTTTTGGCATTTTTTAATTTAGTTTATTATTTATGACATATTTAAATAATATCTCAAACTTAAACAAATCATTCAAGTTGAAAAAATGTTTGGTCTCAAGTGGAGAAAAGTGTTGGATATCCAATTGAGAGTTAAAATATTTCTCAAAGATTGGAAAAAATTTCAAGTCTCAACTTGATGTCAAGTTTAAAGCAAACAAGGAGAAAAATTGTTCAACTCAAGTTTAGAATTAGTTTGGGGTTCAATTTGAGAACTAAACTTTCCTCCAACATTGGAAAAATAAAATTTCAATGCATATTGGGTAGTGACTAAAGTCCCAGTAAGCATTTTATGAGATTATTGATCGTTTGGAGTCTTTTTCAACTCCTCTGCGCTATTAAAACAGTCATAAATGCGCTCTTTTTCTGATCACAGAAGATTCGGGAGAAATTGTTATCTTACCCGCGACTCCTCTTTAAAGTCTTTTTTAATCGCTTTTCTGATCATCTTCAACTCATTTTTGAGTCATGTATAATTTAGTTTTTTTATAAATCACTTTTTAAGCTTAAGCAAATATCATTTTCGAATCTTTTCTAATAGCGCATGTGATTAATAAATTTTTAATCATCAAAAGTGTTCAAAGAACGTAGAAAGCTGATTTTTGTTAAAGCAATCTTCCAAATGATGACTGGGATGTGTATACATTTTTTACACACATCCATATGTATATATAAACAACATAGCCGGTCATAACCAAGAATGATAGAAAAGAAGATTACGCCATCCAAAGGTTTTCCCGTTAGATGATGTGGTATGTCCCTCGCAAGGGTTTACAAGTCGGTTTCATGTGTGAAAATTATAAAATCATGCGAAAAATTTATGTTTTATGTGAAAGTTGGTAACTCTCCAATTAAAATCACTTTGACAGTTCTCAAAAAAATACTAAACCAGTTCTTGTTATAAATTACAAATTTCGCTTTATATCTTATTAAAAACAATATTAAAATAATTAAAATTAATAAAAGCATTCAGTGAAGTGTATTAAAAAGTTGCAGAATAAAGAAAATCTAAAAAACAAAAGAGAAGAAAAACGTAATCATTAGGTGTGCACTGAGCCAAAAGTGATAAAAAGCACAGCAATAGTAAAAAAAACAAGTGAGAAATTGTGCGAAAAACTATCATGGGTGTTTTTCATTAAATGATTATATATTTTACTTAAAGTTCAAATTTATTAATGGAAACGCTAAAAACGCATGATGCAATATATTCATATTTAAATGCTGAAAAATTGGTGCTAACAAGCGGATATTTGAAAAAAAAAACATTTGTTGGAAGCAAAGGATATGAAGCAAATGAAGTAGTGATAAAACTTTTTTTTGATGTAGAATGTACTTTAGAATAAGGTAAACAAATGCCTAAATTTCCCAAAATTTCAATAAACGAAAAATGAATTTGAATAATATAACTACGTAATATAAAAACATTTAGTAACTTCATTCTAAAGTACAGAACAATGGCATTCAAAAATTTGTTGAAATATTGTGAGACCATTTTTATTCAGTGAATATAAAATAAATAAGTTAACAAATTTATAAAAATTAAATTTTTTTTACTTACAAATAATTTGAGGAGAAAAATAATATATTGTCCCACTGTTACAATGTTATTGTTTATGTATAAACATACACATAAACATAACAGTTTGACAGCTGAATATTATTAGCCAAAAGGAACACAGTTCGCGTGACGTCACTTGCCCAACAGGCGCAGATAATTTTAATACTGTCCGCGGGATGGCGTAATCTTGTATTCTATCATTCTTGGTCATACCGACACCAGGAAGCCGAACTCTAATCGACTTCTTATATGTATACAGTCGAACGAAAACAAAAATATTCACAAAAGAGTATAAGCAAAAAATAATTTCATTCAGTTTTATGAAAGCTTTTGAACAAAGCAAATCTATGTCGCATTGCCTTTTTAAATTCTTACATTGTTTTTTTTTTGGTAGGTACACGCAAATATTTATAGCAACAGTTCTTTTGTTTTGTAAAGCGTTTATTTTAAAAATAGATTTTTAATAAAAATTAATGTAGTTATGTGGGATGAAGAATGGGAAAGAAATGTTTCCCTTGTTTAAACGCGCTAAATGAAGTGAAGTCCCTGGTGTCTAGCCACTCATTAACCTTTGAAATTTCATATATTTTTTCAGTTTTGATATTTATACCCTATACCACTATGCGGTCAGGGTATAATGAGTTAGTGCTGATGTTTGTAACTACAAAAAATATTTGACCTAGACCCATCTTTCTGACTTGATTTAGCGATGTGTCTCCGTCCGTACGCCCGCCTGTGTGCCCATGAAAACCTTGTAATCAAACTACAGGTCGCAAATATGAATATGTTTTGATGAAATGTTGTATATAAGCTTCTACTGGCCATAGGCTGAACGCTATTAAAATTGGAGAAAATCTGTTTTTGTTCAGACCTATTCCCCATACAAATGACTCCTATTAGATCGACTTAAATTGCCATAATATCCAAATTAGCATATAGATCTCGGTCAAATTGGGTTTGTGTGTGTTTATTACATCCATTAATCCGTAGTCCAAAAGTAAAACCTAGTATATCAATCCTTAATACATTCTCATTTTAATTATTTAGCGATTATTTATGCTTATAATAGAAATAACAACGTGCTGAAATCTCTACAATGTATGCAAAATAAAGCTTTAAAAATCATTACCATTACCATTATCCAACTTTTGCATTATATAAGGATATAAGTAAAAACATTTTACCAATTTATGGATTGCATGAATACCAAGTTTTGAAGTTTGTTTTTAAAAGTATTCAGAATGTTGTGATAAAATCAATTTTATTATAGCACACGCAAAAGATCGAATTTCAGAATTCCTAGATGTAGATTGGAAACAGCTAAACAACGTATAGATTTTATTGGTAGTAACAAATTTAACAATTTGCCTGAAGTTCTTAAATCCATTGATAGAATTTCAAGAATATATTTGTGGCACATTAGAAACGCTTCTTTCGTAAATTCAGTTACATTTAAAGATCTCATATGTATCATAAAAAACTATTTATCAATTATTATATTTTTAGAACTTGTATTTAAATTAAACGTATAACTTGTTATTTGTACATTTATGAATTAAATTTATTATTTTTGCCAACTTACCTCAATAATGCCTTTAGGGCGCAAATAAATATTAAATAAAAAAAATATATATATATATGACAATTGTTAGTCATAGTATATAGCTGCTTCCCGATATTCACTTAAAACTATCAAAACACAAATATATTTCAAAGATTTTTCTCGAATTTCGTTTGTACATGTTCTTGGATAAACTAAGTAACCTTACGAAATATAGTCAGAATCGGTCTATTTTTAGACCGCATAAAAATATAGATTCCGATATGAACTTTTTCATATCCGAAGCTAAAAAAATTAATAACAATGCCAAACCACTCAAATTTGGTTTATGCTTGTTTTCTATTGACCGACTATAATTTTCTTACTTGTTTTGATTTTAGCTTTTCAAAGAAATGAATTACTTACTTATTTGATTTAATTAATTTTAGACTTATGGATAAAAAGATTAAGTTTCCGTTACATTTTCAAATTCTCTAAAATATATAATTTTTCTTTAATTTTTATAACCTCCTGTGCAGAGGGTATATATCAGTTTGTCAACCCGTTTGTAACTCATCGAAATAAATTCCGGAGACCCCATAAACTATATATATTCTTGATACTTATAAAAGGAGAAGGCGGTCTAGCGATGTCTGTCTGTTGAAAACACGCTCATTCACGAAATAAACCATTTAAAACCGGTAAAGTTACGATAATATCATTTGCCGGGCGTCACTGTGCTGAGACCTGTCCTAAAATTTGTATACACAACTAAAAAAACGAAAACCCAGTGTGTTTGTTGAAATATTTGAGTGGTTGCAAAAAAGCCACAAAAATGATGCAAATATATTAACCATACAAACACACCTACCATGTGCTATGTTATGCTATGTTCAGACGGACAGCAAGATTCGAGGTTCGCTCTCTCATTCACGGTTCGCGCCCCAATCACGATTGAACCTACATGATTTGCCATACAAAATTTTGAGAGCGACTCAACTTGGTTCATATTGAATCTAGTTACGAACCACGAAAAATGTACTGTCATCTCCAATTTTGATAAAAATTATCGCTAGTTTATTTGAACTAGCTGTCAAAAATATATAACAAACAAAATAGAAACATATAACAAATAAAAAGTATATCTTTACATATATTTATATATTCAAATAAAAATGGAAAAAATGAAATAGTGAAACCTAAAGTGTAGAAGGATGCCTTCAAATATTTGCACAAAAAATATAAACATCAAAATGAAACAAGAACATTTGTCTTAACACCAAAGATCGCAATCGTGATTCAGAGAGCGAATCAAGTGGTTCATTTCGCCATCTGAACATGCTATTAGCAGTAGGGAGTACAATTTTGAAAAATGAAACAAATTTCTTACGGCAAGAAGTAAGATTTTGTCTTAAGTGTTTGGAGATAAAATGAGGGAGCGAATAGCGTTTTGAAAAATGAAAAACGAAGAATGAAAAATTAAAAATGAAAAAGGAAAAACGAAAAATGAAAAATAAAAATTTAAAATTAAAAACTAAAAATTATAGATTAAAAAGTATAAAAATAAAAATCGAAAATTAAAATTCAAAAACAAAAAATGATAAGAATTAAAAGTCAGAAATTATAAATTATAATTAAACATTAAAAATTTAAAAAGATAAAAATTGTTGATATTAAGTATTGACAACCTGGTTATGACATTCTTTTTAGAACACGGGTGGAGGGGATAAAATATTCGGCACAGCAGAATATAACACTCTAACTTGTTCTAAATAAATTGTTATTTTTAATTTTATGTTATTATATATTTATTAGTACAAGCAGATACACTTTTATGGTTTATTATTATTGTGAATGAAGATAACAAACTCATTAACAAACACATTAACAAATTTAATAAAACAACCATAGCATATGTATAATTTTATGTATGTGTTAGTAGCAACTTTAAATGCAATTTACTCAAAATAAAGGAAAAAATTTAAAAAAATTTTAAATCTTCAAAACGGATAAAAAGAAATACCTTTCAAATAATATAAGTTTCACCAAAATCGGGATAAAACGGTGGAACAAAACATCGGTCACAAGAAATCGCCTAGCCTATTATTATAGATATTATTTTATTCTACGACCTAAAAATTTAGAATTTGTGTATTGATTTAAATGAAACCTCGGATTTAGTCAGTTAACCATACCTGCTAGTTCTTCTAAAATATCACATTTTGACAAAAAGGCACTCCACAACAGTAGTATAATCTGGCAAATGCTGTTATGGGTAACAGAAAGAAAGGATATATTGCTAAGAGAATCAAAACCAACTTATCGGTCATGTAAAGGAAAAAGAGGAATACTCACATTTAATTGTTGGCAAACATGTTAATACGAATTTTGGTGTAAATTTCGTCCCAAATTATTATGGGTTATTTATTTCAATATAATATATGAAATATTACACAAACTTGAAAAAAAAATATAGTTTCTGCTTTCTTTGTTATTTTTCTTATATAACCTGCTACAAAACTTAGCTTCTATATTAAATTCATGAAAACTTATTTTTTTTACACTGACTTAATTAGCTCTTTCACCACATGTTGTACGAATTACAATTTTTGTGTTTTCGCTGCATGTAAGCTCTTATTCTTAAGCATGATTCAGCATATTTGATCAGATAAAAGTTTATTTCCAGCATTATGGTAAAGTATAAAAGAAAAAAAAAACGTATTATATTTATGGTCTTTATAATAATGTTTTTCTTGTTTAGGTATATTTTCTGTCCTAATCTTCCGTTCAAAATTAAACACCTTTTTTTATTTACTGCTCCGAAGAGCTCTTTTCAAGAGAGTGTCTTTTATTTATTATTTTGACTTAAAACTACCCTTACTTATCGTACGCGCATACATAAATATTGTACTCGCGCACACATACATGGACATTGTTTAATGATAACTTATGAAAATATGCACACGCAGTGGTTCTCATATAGGTAAATGATTATTGCTAAATGTATAACTAAAGCAGAATAAAAGTTCCCACGCTTAAGTTTAGTGAGTGTGGATATTGTCATTATTTATAAATATGGTTTAAAGTTACCATTTAGTTACCGTACTGAAGGTATGGTAACTATGACTTATCATTCACACTACACGTTCCTTTTCCAGAAAAAAGAATGGTCACTTATCGATTGATCATTCTTTAATATTATTGTGATATCTTAAAATTATTATTAAAATTAAAGGTTATAAAAAAAATTTTTATCTATACATTTTTTTCTCTTTTCTTCTTCTATTTACATTTTAATGTATTGGGCACTTTTCCTTCCCCTTTATTTAAAAAATATATAGCGTTAAAAATAATAACAAAATTTTATTATTTTTTTTTTTTTTTTGATTATTGTAACAAATTAATAAATTTACTATTTATGTTTAATTTTTAATTAAAGTTTTCTTATCTTAATTTGGTTTAAATTTTAATTTTAAAGTAGATTTTAATTTAAATTTTAATTGTAATTAAATTTAATTTTATTTCTATATAATTTCACTTAATTTATTGTATAATTTGATATTTATTGTATATATTCTAATTTGAAATCGTAATTGTTGTATAGTAAAAGTTTTGGTGTAAATTAGCTAATTCTAATTACAAATTTCTTTTGCAATCGATTGCCGGCCGGACAATCTTTTATCAAAAAATTTTGTTTCCTATTTTCCAATTAAAATTAATTTAATTGTAAAGGTTAATTTTAATTTTGTATTTTAGATTTAGGTTTATAAGTTTAAATTTAATTTTAGATGTTTAATTTTAAATTTTGCGTTAATATGAATTTAATTTTGATTTTATTTTCTTAAGTTTTAATTTTAATTTTAGTTTTTAAATTTAATTTTTTAATATAATCTTATATTTAAGTTATTGGTAATTGTTTACTGTTTATAGGTTATTTATAATATTTAAAAAAATTTTTAAAAATGAAAATTTCTATTGTTTACTAAATTTTCTCAGTCTATTCATGTGTACCTTGACCGTTTTACCGTCGCCTAGCGATAATACACAATTTCCTAATTTGTCAATTTTTTAAACTGTATATGAGCCTTTAAATAAATTCTCCAATTTATGTCCTGCACTGTTTTCTAGTAGAACTAAATCCCCTATTCGAATATCAATTGGTCTTGTAACCCTGTCATATTGTGATTTACTGTTAACCTTATTAGCATTTATCATACTTATGGCGTGCTTTTGTGCCTGTTGAAGCTTATATTTTAACTCCTTTTCATAAGCTTCTAAGTTATACAGTGGCTCTACTACATTCGAATCAAGAAATTTTAGGTCCGGGATATTCGTACCGAAAACGAGCTCATAATGACAATAACCATGAACAGTGGATAGTGTCGTATTGAAGCAATACGTGAAGTATTTTAACCATTCGTCCCAATCTGTTCTGTCCAATGAAAGATATGATCGACCATACTCATTGAATGTCCTGTGAGATCTTTCTATTGTACCTAGGGTTTGATGATGGTAAGCTATTGAGTGACATATCCAATGTGCAAAAGTTGACAAAGTCCCTGCAAAGTCTGATTTTTGTATTCAGTTCCCATATCAGATAGAATCCTACGCATGGGACCATAGATTAAAATAAAATTCTTGTCAGGTATAGGTGTAGTGACTAAGTATTTAGTTAGATCACATGTAATAGTTACTGCGTACTCGCTACCATTATTGGATCTGATATATGGACCAATTGTATCAACAACAATGACGTCAAATGCGCGGTTTGGCGTCTCCGTTATCACCATTGGCTCTTATGTTTTTGGTTGGGATTTGTTGGTCTGGCATTGTTTACATTTTCTTATGTAATTACGGACGTTCTTCGACATTCCGTTCCAAAAATATTTTTCCCTAAGTTTTGTCGTCATCCTTGCCATTCCTGGATGACCGCCGTATAACGGATTGTTGTGATATTTCTCCAAAATTTTATTTTTCTCCTCTTCGGCCGTTATTATAATTCTTCTTGGCGTTAACACTATAATTAATTTTCTTAATTCTCTGTTCGCTGTATTCTTAAATTCACTCATCTGGATCCTATTAAAAATTTCATCATATAATGTAAGTTGCAACTCTTGTAAGCCTTTGCTGTCGGTTATACTTTCCAGCCTAGAGAAGAATTGACCTAAATCAATTTTCCCATTAACAACAAAGTCATTTATATTAGTTTTCTCTAAAGTTCTTTTTCCCTTTTTAAGGTAACACCTTAGTGTTACACCTTTTAGGTCAAACTTTAGGCGAACAAATTTCTTGACCTCCTTTATGGTCAATGTCTCATATATTTTTGGAGTTTCCGTTATACTGTCCTTTCCATTATTTGATTTTGGTCCCAGCGCTACGGTAAAATCATATTCTTCTAGTTCTAACCTGATTCCTGTCATTTTGAAGATGGGTTCTTCATTGAAAATAGATATGACAGTGGTCGATGATCGCTTCTTACCATGAATTTTGTGCCATAGATATATGGTCTGAAATAAGTAATTGCCCAGTGTATAGCCGCTAATTCCTGCTCTGTAGTAGACTTATATGATTCACCTTTAGTGAATGACTTTGAAGCATATGCTATTGGAAGTTGTATCCCATCGTACTCTTGACTTAGTAGGGCACCGCATGCATATTTGCTTGCATCGGTTGTAATACAAAATTTTTCGTTAAAATTTGGATATTTCAGAATCCTAGGACTCATTAATGAATTTTTCAAATATTCGAATGCCTTCTCACAATCTCTGCTCCATTCGAATTTTACATTTTTCCTGCAAAGCCTCGTTGAAAGGCGAGCGTGTTCCGCAAAGTTTGGAACAAAACGTCTATAATAATTGCAAAATGCAACAAATCGTTTATTTTCATCGGCATTTTTGGTGGTTGGATAGTCTTGAATTATTTTGAATTTGCTATCATCAGGAAGAATGCCTTTATCTGTACATTTATGCACTAAATAAGTCACCACGTGACCAAAAAACGAGCACTTTTCTGGATGTAATTTAAGGTTATATTTTCGGCATGTGTCAAAAACATCTGTTAAATTTTTTAACATATGCTTTTCAGAAAGGCCTAGTACAACCAAATCATCCATATACAGAAAAGCTTGTGCTGGTGACAGTCCAGCAAATGCTATTGTCATCATTCTTTGAAATGAATTCGGGGCTATCTTGAGCCCATATGGTAAGCGTTTAAATCGAAATGAACCCTTATCCGTTAAGAATGATATAATATTTATTTATTTATTTATTCAGTCTATGGAATCATCCTTACAGACTACTTAAAGTATACATTTATATTATAATTTATATATGTAATTAAACATTTAACAAAATTGATATATAACATTTATTTAATTCAGCTAATTTAATGCATTTAAGTGTAACATAATATCTCTTCTCACAATATCCAAACTTTTATTAAAATCAATAAACTGATACAGTATATTAAACTCATCACAAATTCTACGAAGTGGACTAAAATTAGCATAGTTTGTACAATAATATTTGATAGTTAGAAAGTTATAATTTCTTGATGATCGAAAAGGAATATTTATATTTATTTTGTTGATAAGAAATTCAGATTAAAGACTACCATTTAACAGTTTTAATAGGAAAGCAACATTTAGCATATGTCTGCGACTTTTCAATGTAGGAAGCTTGATTAGAGGCAGACGATTTTCATAAGATGGCAACCTTATATTAGGATCCCAGCCCAAACCACGAAGACAAAAGAACAAAAATTGTTTTTGAACTGTTTCAATTTTGTTCGAATGTATATGATATTGTGGATCCCAGACTATAGACCCATATTCGAGTATTTGTCTTACCAAGGTAGTAAAAAATTGTTTTGTCGTATACGGTTCCGAAAACTCTTTAGCGCACCATTTAATGAATCCAAGTACACCAGTAGCTCTATTTATTGTTAACGATATATGACTTCTAAAGTCTAGTTTTTTATCCAGAAGTACGCCAAGGTCGTACGCCAAGGTTGTTAAACTCTGAAGCTGATGGTTCTATTATGCCATCGTTCATCAACTTGTGTACTTGTTTCGTAATTTCTTCTTTATGCGTATGAGGTATTCTGTAATTTTTTATATAACTTGGATCCTTATCCTTTAACCTTAATGTTTGTTTATAGAAATTATTTACTGAAATTTTCTCAGTTTCAAACGCAAAGACATCTATATATTTCTTACATAATTCCTTGAGTTCATTTTCCAGGAACTTTGGGAAATTCTTCGATAAATTTCCAATTTTTGATTGATATTTTTGGTTCCAGGCGCTTTCGTAATTTCGTAATCATCCAAATTTTCAGTCTGCATATCAAAATTTGACAGGATTACGCTTTTACTTGTCGTGTTAATTATTCTAATTAACGTTTGTTCGCAGTCCGAAATCGTATTAGCTATGAATATCCCATCCTGAAGGGTCTGGATTGGGATTAGTACGTCTCCTTTTGGACATTTTATATAAATTTTTCTTATTACCTCAGATCTTGCAGGTATTGAAATTATATTGATTTTTGGGGATTTATACATAGGTATATATATGCTGTCGGGAAAATTTTCTGGTCTCAGTACCATCATGTTCTGATTTATTCCATATTCTAGCACACAATTGTCCCAGTATTCCATCAGATGGAATTGGGAAATCATCATATACCACATGGAAGTCATGTTCTATCAATAAGTTATTGAATATAAGGTCAGTTTCAATGCCGTGCAGGCTGGTGGTTTTATTTGTGTTAATTTTCCCTTTTTATACCCTATACCACTATGTGGTTTGGGTATAATGACTTTGTGCTGCTGTTTGTAACTACCAAAAATATTTGACCTAGACCCATCTTTTATTATACCGATCGAATCATAATCACTATCTGATTCGATTTAACGATGTCCGTCCGTCCGTCTGTGTGTCGATGAAAAGCTTTTAATCAAACTGCAGGTCGCAAATATGAATATATTTCGATGAAATTTGGTACATAAGCTTCTATCGGCCGTAGGATGAATGCTGTTGAAATCGGTGAGAATCGGTCCATGTTCAGACCTAGCGCCCATACAAATGACCCCTATGAAATCGACTTAAAATGCCATAAGATCCAAATTATCATATAAATCTTAGTCAAATTGTGTTTGTATCTGTTTATTACATCCATTAATCAGTAGTGCAAAAGTGATCCCCATGGGACAACTCTTAGTCATAGGCCCCACATAGAGCTGCTTCCCGATCTTCACTTAAATCTATCAGAATACAAATATATTGCACTGATTCTTCTCAAATTTTGTTTGTATATATTTTTGCAAAATACAAGAGACCTTACCAAACATGGTCAGGAACGGTCCATTTTTGGGCCCAGTCCCCATATAGATATAGCATCCGATATGAACTTTTACATATCTGCAGCCAAAAAAATTAATAAAAATCCCACTCATATTTGGTTTATGCTTATTTTTTATATCCAGTTAGTTGGGCCTGAAAAATGGGGTCTCTAAACGCATGGTATAGGGTATCGTATAGTCGGTCTAGACCGACCATAGTTTTCTTACATGTTCTATTTGTCCAATTTTATACCCTATACCACTATGTGGTTTGGGTAAAATGACTTTGTGCTGCTGTTTGTAACTACCAAAAATATTTGACATAGACCCATATTTTATTATACCCATCGAATCAGAATCACTAACTGATTCCATTTAACGATGTCCGTACGTCCGTCCGTCCGTCTGTGTGTCCATGTAAACCTTGTAATCAAACTGCAGGTCGCAAATATGAATATATTTTCATGAAAATTGGTACATAAGCTTTTATCGGCCATAGGATGAATGCTGTTGAAACTGGTGAGAATCGGTCCATGCTCAGACCTAGCCCCCATACAAATGACCCCTATGAAATCGACATAAATTGCCATAAAATCCAAATTATCATATAGACCTTACTCAAATTGGGTTTGTATGCGTTTATTACATCCGTTAATGAGTAGTCCACAAATGATCCCTATGGGACAACTCTTAGTCATAGGCCCCACATAGAGCTGCTTCCTGATCTTCACTTAAATCTATCAAAAACAAAAATATTGCACTGATTCTTTTCAAATTTTGTTTGTATATATTTTTGCAAAATACAAGAGACTTTACCAAACACAGTCAGGATCGGTCCATTTTTGGGCCTAGTACCCATATAGATATAGCACCCTTTATGAACTTTTTCATATCTACAGACAAAAAAAAATTAATAAAAATCCCACTCAAATTTGGTTTATGCTTATTTTCTATATCCAGTTAGTTGGGCCTATGAGATAGGGTCTCTAAACGCATGGTATAGGGTATCATATAGTCGGTCTAGACCGACTATAATTTTCTTACTTGTTTGTTATCGAAATGTCCGCACCGGTGTCACCTAAGTATGTAGAGGTATTATTACTGAATGTTGATCCTAAAGATACATATGATGCTAAATTTAAATTTATGTTCAAGATTTTACTGTTTGAGTACTTGGGGATTGCACGGTTTCCTCGTCTTCGTGCACTGCCCTGACATTATTTCCCCTGTAGCGACCACTGTCGCTGTTGTTGTAAGTCTTGTTGTTATTACCACGGCGCTCGTGTCGTCCACCGTGATTACCGTTTCGGACATAATGATCCACATTATTGCCCTGATTATTGCGGCCACGGTAACCCGTGTTATTTCTGCGTCCCCAGAAATTTCCATTGGACCGACCACGTCCTTAGTACTGGGGGGCATTTATACCCTTATTATAATACATCACAATATTATTTTTAGCCGTATCTGAGGATCTATTTATGAATTTGGCCACAGCATCGTTAAGGGTGCTAAATTGGCCGGCTTCCATTACGAGGCCCACTCTTTCGTTCGTGCAGCTCCTCGTCATTGCTTTAACGGCATTGTTGGTGGTGTATTTTTCTGCTATGATTGTTGCCAAGCCGTCAGCTATGAAGACGCTTTGTAGCCTTTTTGCCAGTCCTCTATTTCCCTGGTGTAATCGTTCGTATATTTTCCACCGTGGCTGAGGTTTATTAATTTTGCCGATAGGACCTCAACAGACTCGCCCTTTACCGATGTTAATGCTTAGCTTAGTAATAATGGTGGCCAAATTGGAATCGGTACCCTCTATGAGAGTTCGTGCCGTTCCCTTCAATTAACTTTTTACTAAATTGACGGCCACAGCATCCTGGTCTTCCACAATTGAATCTACCAGTGTTAATGCATACAGAAAACCTTGTAGGTTCTCTGCCCTACCATCAAAATCAGGTATGATTCTGGATGCTGTCCTTAAAAATTCCCATGCTGTTTGTGGCATGTTTGCACTGATTATTTCCGTCTGTAGTCACTTGGCTTTTGTCATCAGCAAATTCTACACTACTGAGTTTACCTCTTAAGTCAATTGAAAAGCCCTCTGCTGCAACCTTATATGAGGTGTTAATCGTTGATAGTTTACGTTAAATAAAACCCTTATCTCCTCAAGTCGCAAATAGTGGTTCCTTATATGCTTTTCCACTGTGTCCTGACTGGTAGGCCTATCAGTGTTGAGGCATTTGTAGGATTTGTAAAATTCTTCCCTTATGATCCTACACTGACTGAGTATCGTCGGCCAGTCCATACAAAATATTTAGAATTAGCCCGTAGTTATAAATCTGACAAGTAAGCATGAAGAAAATCGCGCGTTTATGTACAATTTCTATTTGTAATTTGGAAGACGGGCGGAAAAAAATGTCAAGACAAATTACTTTAATAATGGAGCTTCAAGATTCTCAATAAAATTATTCTCGTTCCGTTAGACCCATTTACTGAATAAGTTATTAATATTTACTCCTAATAATGAATTTTCCATTCAAATATCGACAAAAGTCTACTACGGAAATTCAGATATTGTTCCTCAATAAATGATATTTAAATGTATAAAATTCATTAGGAATATTCGAATTCATAGACAAATTTAATTATAATTTCCTTTCACTGTATAAAAAAAACAAATTAAGTGCAAGTCAAGAAAAGCAACAAAAACAAACATAATATTTAAATATTATAATGTCCAACAAACATGAATAGACAAATATGAAGCTAAATAAGAATGTGGTATACCAAACATTAAATCTGCGTAAAATTTCACAATTTGTGGTTTTTAATGGTAGCGCAAAAAAAAACATTTTCACAAAATTTAATGAAATTCTATTTCATCTTTGATTTGCTGAAATATTAAACTTTAGTTTAGAAGAAAAAGTTTTAAATATTTTGTTAAAAAATTTTTCTTAACCATAAATTTTGTCATTTTTTTTTTTTTGTAAATCTTTTATTTTTCCCAAAGTTTCATATTTTTCTTCTTCATTAAAAATATTTTAATGCTGTTCAATAAAACCAATTTTTCGAACAAAAATTAAATCAGTTTACCATATTGGTCCTTAAACCTTGTCTAGGTTGTCGCTTCTACTCATATGTCTTTTTCGTAGAGATCTTTTGTGTAATAGGTAAAGTTAAAGCAATAAATTAAACACGCTAACTAAAACTAGGCACAATGTTAGGTACCACAAGGAATCTATCTGATTCATGTGGTCGACAACCTCGACGTTGGATATTACGTTCGCGTTAGGCTTTTCCAATTTAGATTCTGTTTTTCCCATTTTATTCTCCTATTTTCCTATGAGCTTTTTTTTCTGTATTCTTCTAAATTTATTCTTAATTCAAAAATTTAATCTCACCCCTTTTCCTATTATATTACAAAAATTTTCACAATATGGTTCGAAAAAAAATTGTCCTCCTACTAGGTTAAATTATGTCTAAAAGAAATTCATTATTTACATTGTTATTTTCCTTTAATTATTATAAAAATTATAAAAAAAAAACAATAAAATAAAAGTAACGTATACAGAGAATAAATAGCCTTAAGATATTCAAAAACAAATAAGTTCACTATTAATGAAAGTACATAAATAATTGTTATACAAAAAAATTAACTTATCTCTCATGCTGCGTTTCTTGTTGTTGGAGTGTCTGGATAGGTGTTCTGGGGTAGATGAATTCTGGTGTGCTGGGTTGTATGAAGTGGTTGATGCTGTGATGTTAATCCTTCATATGAGTGTTGCTCTAGTTGTTGGTTTTGTCTATTTTGTTGATGTGTTGTATTAACATAATGATATTCGTTTTTAGTTTTAGTATTTGGGTTTCTTTTTTTCGGTTGTTCGTTTAAGAAATTTCAAATATTTGCTTTATATTCTTTTCCTTCAGATTTTAAGGTAATTTATTTAACGATTTCTACTTTATATATTTTCGTTCGCTTGGTTGTTATACGAATTAAACAGTTTTTCACGCTGTTGTTTGTAATTAATTAGTTCTTTCTTCTTAAGTTCTATTTTTTTTTACACGGTCCTGCAGCCTTTTTCGGAGGCATTTTCTAATTGTTAAATAATGTAGATATATTATTTTTTTGATGTGTAAACATCTATTCGCGCAGGGGGTAAATTTATAATTCTCAAAACAATCACAAAAACAGCGTAATATGTGAGCGTAAGATCTTACGCGTAACATGTGAGCATTAAGACAAATCGGTGTGACAGGATTGTTTGGTGAAAAAATTATGATATGTAATAAACTTTTTGTCGCTGTTTTCTGCATTTTATT
Source organism: Cordilura impudica (assembly GCA_963682025.1). Lineage (NCBI taxonomy): Eukaryota > Metazoa > Arthropoda > Insecta > Diptera > Scathophagidae > Cordilura > Cordilura impudica. The sequence continues at coordinate 123,705,664 of OY821521.1, forward strand.
TGTTACCAGATGTTTACACATCTCCCCAGTGATCGGACTCACATGATTTTTCTTTTTTACACAGCCTCGCAGCCTTTTTCGGATGCAAAATGTAAACACTTGTTGAAATTCAATGAACTCACAAAGCTGGCAGGATCGCCATATTATATTTATGATCTTATAATAATGTTTTACTTGTTTAAGTATATTTTCTGTCCTAATCTTCCGTTCAAAATTAAACATCTTTTTTATTTACTGCTCCGAAGAGCTGTTCTCAAGAGAGTGTCTTTTATTTATTATTTTGACTTAAAACTACCCTAACTTATCGTACGCGCATACATAAATATTGTACACGCATAAATTGTTTGTGAAAATTAGGTTATTGTTGAATTTCCAGGAATTTTAAATGACAGATGAATGCTAATTATAGTTTGGTTGGTTACTCTCAGATTGTATTGTTTTTATATAGGGAGGGATTTTTATAATTTCAGCATATAGTTTCAGCAATCAAAGCGATATAATTTTGCTGTTTTTGTTTTTAGTTAGGACTACAGAGATCGTTTTTTTTCGGTTTAGTAGAGACTGGGTTGATAAATTCGTATGGAGGTCGAATTAGAACAAACGAAACAGCTCCTAGCGGACTTCAGGGCGAAGATGGATTATTTCCTCGAAAGCCAGGAGAATTTTCATCTCATAAAGGCTAGGGATGACGGTACCTGGAAAATCACTAGATTGGAAGAGGCCGATCTAGTGCTAGAGGAGTTGTGCCGGTTGGTTGACACTCAAGAGGAGTGTAATACCGGGAAGATCTTGGCGCTTAAGGAGGAATTGGAGGCTCTCCAAAATCAAAACAAGAGGCTTAAGAACGAAATTCAGGAGAATTTAAAGGAGGCCGAGATTTTAGACAAGGAGAACGAGGCCCTACGGAGGACAATATCGGGTGCAGGCGCGTCCTCGGTCAGAAGATTAGAGTTCGAGGACTTCGAGGAAGCCAATAGGAGAATTTCCGAGTTGCAGGGTCACCTACGTTTAGCACAACAAGAGCACAGTATACAGACGGGGGATCTGTACCAAAGGAGCCTAGGGGGCAGCAGCTAAAACAGATGATGTCCTCCCAGGATATTCTTAAGACAGTCAAGGCATTGGTGCCTACGTTCGGTGGCGAGCCATCGCCAAGCCTGCAGACGGAAGTGTATAAATTCATTGATGGATGTAGGTTGGCGGAAGGGGTACCACCGGAAAAGGTGGAGGAATATTTGGAAATTGTGAAACAGAGGCTTTTCGGGGATGCGTACCAGTTGGTGAGGTTACGTACTTTTATGTCAGTGGATGAGTTGTTGGCAATTGTAAAGTCAACATATTTAAAGAGTAGGTCGCTTGACTCGGTGCTAAGGAAGCTATATGAAGCCTGCCAAAGGAGGGATGAGGATGTGAGACAGTTTGCTAGGCGTCTTCAGGCATTAGCAGCAACAGCTCATGCCATACTGGATGAAAACTATAAAGGGAGAAAGGACGAGATAATGGCTATGGAGATAGAAAGAAAGGTAAGATCAGCGTTCACATCTGGCCTGAGGGATCCAATGCTGCGTAGTAGGATGTTGGCAAGCAGCTCATGTAGGTTGGAAAATCTCTTGATTGAAGCACTGGCGGCTCAAGAAACTCTTTGGCGGGGAGATGATCCTCCGTTAAGGGGTGTAAACTTTAACGAGGAGTACACCCGCAAGGATCCAGTCTCGGGTCTCATAGAATAATGCTGGGTCAAATGGCAATGCATACAAAGCACCGCCCTGTTCGTTCTGTCAATGGGCGGGACACACTCGGGATGTATGTTGGACGAGGAAGAGTACTCCATATTGTGTTGAATGTAGAATATACGGCCATGAGCCAGGTAGGAGTTGTGGTAAGGGACCCTCGACGATGGAGAGAGGGCAACCTGGAGGTTCGAGACCAAAAGGGAAATGCTATAATTGCGGAAAGGAGGGACATTTTAGTAGGCAATGTACACAGGGGAGAAATGTCTCGGGAAACGGGCAGGGCCACCGACTCGACCACGCGAAAGTCTAATACCGTTGGTAACATAGGAATCTGCGGAGGCGGCTGAGGTAGGACCCATTGCGGGGTCGGATATGAATATAGGGGGATTTCAACTAGGTGTAGTTACGCAGATTCGGTGTTTGTAAGATTGCCATGTGCTTGGGCAAAGACGGGGTGTCTGAATTTATTAGGGATATTAGTGTGGACGGGACGGTGGTGAAGGACTTGCGAGGAGCATTCGGAGGATTCTCCAGGACTATAGGGTTAGTCAGGATTGAGCATTCGGACATCGCCGAACTGGGGTTCGATATGCATTGTGTGGATAAGCATGATAATTTGCCGGGAGATGGTATTTTAGGTAGCGATAATCCATGGGGACGCTCCGTCACTGATACGATTAATCTTTCTCTGAAACTGTACTCGAATAGAGGTGAGTGGAACTTACCTCTGGTTTCTTTGAGGGAGGCCACAGGTTCGGTGGTAGTAAATATCGTGGAGAAAACCATAGTGGCGAAGGCGAGGACAGTGTCTATTGCAACCATGGGGATCAGTACTAAACATACTACAGGCGCACCGGCAACCTTCCAAAGATTAATGAATCATGTGCTAACAGGTATTCAGGGCATTGAGTGCTTTGTATTGGACGATATTGTCATATATGGTAGTAGTGTGGCCGAACACGACTCAAGGCTATGTAAAGTGTTGCAGCTGTTGAAGGAAAATAATTTGAAAGTAAAAGCGGAGAAATGTAACTTCCTAAGGCGGGAAATAGTGTATTTGGGCCATAAGTGTTCGGAGAATGGAGCGCTTCCCGACCCAGAAAAGGTGAAATGCGTTAAGGATTTTCCGCCACCAAGGAACAAAAAGGAAGTGCAATCGTTTTTAGAACTGGTAAATTATTGCCGTAAGTTCATTCCAGGGACGGCCAACATTGCCTTGCCAATAAATAAATTGCTTCGCAAGAATCATGCGTTCAATTGGACACCAGACTGCCAGCGCGCCTTCGAGGAGCTTAAAAAGGCGATAATGTCGCCTCCAGTGTTGGCATACCCTGAGTTTTCAAAACCTTTCGTATTGACCACGGATGCTGACGGTGGAGCGATAGGAGCGGTTCTTTCCCAGGATAGTGGCGGGGTGATCGTCCCATTAGGTTTGCAAGCCGTGCGTTGAATGGGGCGGAGACCCGATACTCCACGATAGAGAAGGAGTTTCTGGCAATCGTATGGGTGGTGAAAAATTTCCGCAATACTTGTTGGGTCGGCACTTTAAGATTTTTACCGATCATCAACCGCTGAAAGGCATTGCGAACTTGAGGGATCAAACTTCAAGGTTGGCGCGCTTTAGACATAAGCTGTCAGAATATGATTTTGAAATCTGGTACAAGCCGGGCAAGAAGAATCAGAATGCGGATGCACTGAGCAGGATACCATATTCGACGGAGGAAATACTGATGGTTAAAACTAGGGCCATGTCGAAGGGCGAAGGAGAAAATTATGCGGGGAGCACAGGTCATGGGAAGGACAAAGAGGTTCACAATGGGAACAAAGAAAGTAGTGAAAAAGGACCAAGCGATGTTAATGACTCACCGATCGAGGTGGTGGTCGATGAGGAACCAACGTATGTGGTGTTGAAGGATCCTAAAGAGATCGTGACAGTGTTAAAGGATTTTCACGATAGTCCTTTGGGCGGTCACGTGGGAGTGCAGGCGACCGTTAAAAGGATAAAGAGGCAATTTCGCTGAAAAAAAGAAAAAATAATAATATAATAATGAGAAAAGATGGGAGTTCTCTTCACCTAGAAAAAAAATTAAAAGAGAAGGCTCCCCACATATGTAAAAAAAACAAATAGAAAAATGGTTGAAAAAAAAATAATATATATATATATATATAAGTATAAAAAAAAACAATAAGAAAAGATGCGAAGCGCCCTCCGTAAAAAAGAAGAGTAATAAGGATAAGGAAAGATGGGAGGTCTTCCCTTGTAAAAATATATATATATAAATAAGATGAAAAAGATGCGAGGTCTCCCCATGTATAAATAACTATAAGAAAAAATGGGAGGTCTCCCCATGGGAAACATACATATTTAAAAAAAAGAGGAAAAAAAAATATTACCATACATATTTGTTAAAAAAAAAAAATTAAGATTAGACATACATATTTACCAAAAAAAAAAAATATATATATATATATATATGTCGAATAAGTAAAAGTATTCTTTTCAGAATTATAATTTTCCATGTTTTTTTCAATTTATTTTAACTTCAAATTATTTTCAATAAAGCTTCAAATCGCTTTCAAATATCTATTTTTATTAATTTAACAAGGCAGTCTCGATCTTGCCACTACTCTTCACCAACTGTTCTCCGCCTTCTCTATTCTTCCTTATATATTCAGTAGCGCCAGTCGATTCTGCCCAAGCTTGACATAACAGTCAACGCTTGCAGTTTTCTACTCAAAAATACATTCAATACTCCGACACGGCCATCCTGGCGTTTTGCACGTCCTCGTGCAATCCATCTGAAATGAGAAACAGAACTCTAAGAAGTATCTTGCTCAACCACTCGGTCAATTCTGACCAGAATAAACCTTCAGTTAACAAAACCAAATTGTACGATCTAACCACATTCTTAACATCTATTACAGTTTTATATCCCATAAAACAAATCAACCACAGTCATATCTAATCATACGCACCATACCATCGTATTAGACTCTCGCCCATCTAAATGCCAATATTGAACTTATTTCAAATGTAATACACATTGATGACTTCAGTAATTTCTCTCCAATTACTTATAAAATTACTATCACTTCTTTCCAGTGACATTATTCAAACAGCAACCTCTATCCGGTTACTGAATTGAACCATCCAGTGATACATCCACTGATACTACAATGCCTCCATCCGGCACAAATAATTAATACCACCTCTATCCGGTGATATTAATTTTCAACCATTGCTTCTATCCAGCAATGCAATCACCATCAACCACAACAATGCGTATTATATTTTCACATTTTTATTTTACATTAATCATACATTATTAACAGAAAACTCAACTAACTTCATCAATATCAACAGGGACATAACCTTCTGGCATTCGCCTTATACGATCACGAGCATACTTATACGTTCGATTACAACTTAAAGACTTAACTATATATCGGTCACCATCCAAAACTTCCATCACTCTAAATGGACCCTTGTATTTTGGATCAAGCTTTGTCTGATTGCGCTTCTCGTTTTGTAGTAACACCAAGTCACCTACAACAAAATTGTCCAATCTAGACTTAGTACTATCAAATCTGATCTTATCATAACAAGCATTTTTTTCTATATTACAAATGGCCTCATTTCGAACTTCATCAAGGTTTACCAATGGTTCAATTTCATCAGACACTAGCATTTCGATAGGTCTAGCTACCTTACCTATAAGCAATTCCAATGAACTATGTTTGGTAACACGACTTTGAGTGCAATTCAAGGCTAATTGAACATCAGGAAGAGCATCCTGCCAGGTGCGATTACTCGTCTCAACTGCCGTGAGCATATTCTTTAACGTACTCATTACACGCTCAACTTGACCGTTCGCACGAGCACTACCTGTTGCGATTAAATGTAAATTAATATTGTGCTTACTACAAAATTTTTAAACTCTCGGCTCGCAAAACAACGACCTTGATCTGCAATAACTCTTATTGGAGCACCAAATAAAGAGATAGCATGTCTTAATGCCGCAATACTACTAAGTGTGTCTATGTTAATTGTATGATGCAACAGAACGTATTTTGTGAACGCGTCAATCAATACAAAGACGTACTCTTTTCTATCACTTTTTCCACTCAGTTTCCCAGTCGCGTCAATGTGTAAAGTGTGCCGAGGGATAGCAATCTTCGGAATAGAATGCAACTCGGCTTGAATTTTCCCTGAGTGAGACTTGGAAATCTTACATGTCACACAGTTATCCACAAATTTTCTCACAAATTTGGACATGTTCTCGAACCAATAATTCTCGTAGACCTTCTCCAGAGTTTTCTCATAGCCCAAATGCATCAGAGACTCGTGAGTGTTATTGATAATTGACCATCTCAAAGATCTGGGAACTATTGGCAAGCATAGTGACCTACCGTTACGTTGCACTTTTCGATAAAGGACTCCTGATCGAATGTCATAAGTCTTAGATATATCATCATGAAGTTTACCTTCACTTAAATCGGACATAAGTTTTACAATTTCCTCATCACGCTGTTGCTCTGCCAAAAGCCAATTATCAGACAGTTCGGCTATGTTAACGATTTTGGGCTCAACTTTTCCATATACTGTATCAGATGAAGGCAGTGGATTCCTTAAAAAGAAGTCTGCATGACACATGCTGTTCCCTTTTCTATAGACAACTTCAAAATCAAATGCCTGTAAGAAAGCCCACCATCTATACACTCTAGGAGTAAGATCAAGCTTTTTACGTGAAGCTTGTAAGGAGTTACAGTCAGTAACAACAACAAATCTACGCCCGTGTAAATAGTGGCGAAAATGCTTAATCGCGTTGACAACAGCAAGGGTTTCTAATTCGTAAGAGTGGTACTTAGATTCAGCGCCCGAAGTTCTCTTACTAAAGTAGGCAACCACAAAACTCTTCCCATCTTTTTTTTTGCATTAAAACAGCACCATATCCAATAGCACTAGCATCCGTATGAAGTTCTATTGGGCATGAAGGATCAAATATGACCAATACAGGCTCAGAAGTCAAAACTGTTATCATCTGTTGTCTTAAAGCTTCATGCACGGGTTTCCAATCAATTTTACTCTTGCTAGATGTTAAAGAATACAATGGGGCCATAATCTGAGAAAATTTAGGGACAAACTTTCTAAAGTAGGATGCAAGTCCTATAAATTGGCGCAATTGAGTAACAGTTTCGGGTGGAGGCAACGTAGTCAAGGCCTCAATTTTCTTAGGGTTTGGCTTTACCTTTCCAGCACTGACTTCAAAACCGAGGTATTGTACTTTCTGCTTAAGAAACGAACATGTTTTCAAATTCAGTGAGAAACCCTTGTCAGTGAGCACCTGGAGTACAATGCGGAGTCTTTCCAATGCTTCTTCAGCATTAGAAGCTACAATTAAAATGTCATCCATGTAGACAACAACAAACGAATTAACTAAATCACCTAAAGCATTCATTACCGCACGTTGAAAAACCGATGGGGCATTTCGAAGTCCAAATGGCATTGTCAAAAACTCATATTGACCATCAGGTGTTACAAAAGCTGTATACTTAACCGAGTCAAAATGAATGGGTATTTGATGGAATCCTGAAGCCATGTCCAAGCTCGTGAAAAAGTTAGAACCATGTAAACGATCAATTTGATCTGATATTAAAGGCAAAGGAAACCTATCCGGAATAATATTATCGTTTAATTCCCGAAAATCCACACACATACGGTCAGCACCATCTTTCTTCTTCACAAGAAGTATAGGACTGGCAAAAGGTGATGAACTAGGACGAATAATACCACAATCTAGAAGTTCATTAACTCTGTTTCGAACAACACAGCGTTCCTCTGCACTTAAACGATAGGGACGTCTATAAACCGTTTTGTAAGGATCTTTTACGCCTATTTGCATCGGTGTCACATTAGCATGAGATTTAGGAAATGTTGTAACAAAATTTTCTCTAAAAAAATTTAAGGTATCTATCAATTTTGGCTTTAGGTTCTGAGGAATGTCAGTGTCAATTGAATCAAAATTTATATCCCAAGATGTAGTTGTCTCACAAGTCAAAACAAAGTCCTCTCTACTTAAACACAACTTATCTGACGCCATATGTACTGTAATACCTTGATGAAGAATTTCTCTCCCAATCATTATCTTATTATGCAAATAGGGATCTGGCAGAACATGAAACAAAACTTCCAGAACGATTCCCTCGACTTCAATTACCGATAAAATTTGAAAAGTACTATTAACACTCGTTTTTCCAATCCCTGTCATTGTCACTACATTAAAGCAACGTTTACCCCGAAATTTATAACTTATAGACTCTTGAATGAGTGAACATTCGGAACCTGAGTCAAAAATGAAACCGAATTCCTCACCAGAATGATTAAATATCCCAGCAGGTACACCAACAGTACATAGCTCCACCCGTCGGTTTCTTGCAGCAATCTCATCGCTTTCACTAAACCTTTTGCGGTTAATCTTGGGGCAACTTGATGCGTAGTGACCAGTCTCTTGACAGTTGGAACATGTTACTGGCTTCGTTGAGTTTTTTAAATCCTTGTTGTTCATCCAATTCAAAGCATTCGAGTCTCTTCTTTTTAGTCTGCATTGTGTCGCCTTATGTCCTTGTTGGCCACAGTTAAAACATTTAATGCCTTGCAATGATGTTGATAATTTGTTCCTTTTTGCATCGTGGCCACCGACATCATTTTCTGTTGTAACTTTCCTCTTCAAGAACGACATCGCCTTTAGTTCTCTTTGTAGCAGATTCCTTGTACCAATATCAGCCGTAAAGGACATGCGATGTACTCTTGGCTCAAACTGAGAAAGATGGGTTAATACTGTGGATACAGCTATTTCTTCAACAGACAAATTCTTCCATCTAGCCATCAAAGACGTCATCAGAGTGGCAGCATATACGGATAAACATTCCCCGTCTTTAGGTCGGCTGCTGTTCAACCCGATTAAAAATGCAGCTGAGGTTTCCGGACAATCGAAGCGAGACGAAAAAAGATCCTTGAATTCTACCCAGGTCATTCCCGGATAGGATATTTGAGCCAGCCAGATAGATGCTTGTCCTTTCAGAGCTCGACCAAGAATATTCATCAAGGATGATTTTGGTAACTGATCCGAGACGCACATGTTTGCCATTGACAACCAGGCACGAGCGTCAGCAATTCCAACATCTGGGTTGAATTCTGGCAAATATGTATAAACACATGAGGATGGTTTGAGCGCTTCCACAAGAGCTAAAAAGCTACGATTTTGCTTCTCAAACATTGTTCGCCATTTTTCTTCTTCTGAGACAGGAGCTTGCTTTGGATTTTGTAGGCTGTTTTGAGTACATCCCACTTCTGATGTCGAATAAGTAAAAGTATTCTTTTCAGAATTATAATTTTCCATGTTTTTTTCAATTTATTTTAACTTCAAATTATTTTCAATAAAGCTTCAAATCGCTTTCAAATATTTATTTTTATTAATTTAACAAGGCAGTCTCGATCTTGCCACTACTGTTCACCAACTGTTCTCCGCCTTCTCTATTCTTCCTTATATATTCAGTAGCGCCAGTCGATTCTGCCCAAGCTTGACATAACAGTCAACGCTTGCAGTTTTCTACTCAAAAATACATTCAATACTCCGACATATATATATATATCTAAATATTGAAAAAATATAGATACTAACATGAAAAAATAAGAGGAAGATTAATATAAAAAAAAAAAAAAAGGAGAGAAAAAGAAAAAAAAACCTATACGTTATTATATATAAAAATAAAATATTTAAATTAAATAAAAAAACCCAGGTTTCTAATGAATTACATCCTCTGTGTATTGACATTCACATTCTTACTTCCAAATATATTATGGTAATGGAACAAATAATCACTACTATAACCTATAAAATACCTAAAGCACAAATTTAATACACCATTGTATACGGGTACTTTTATAGGGCTGTTTAAATTATCGTAATTTGAATGTTTTAGAGTAATTTAATTAAAATGAAAAAAGTGTTCTACCCACGGGTCGTCACGGATACAAAAGTATATACAGGTTAAAGATGACACTTTCACCTTTCTCCGGGTGGCATACGTTCCCTAGAAGTTCTATTCCACAAAATTTTAAATGTGAGAAAAATATAGTAGTTTCATAAATATTTCATAACGCCTCTAATATTAAACGGTAGAGCTGTGACCACTTACAACAGCTAAAGACTATAATCAAAGCAACATTATAAAAAAAGACCGCAGGTCATTATCGATGATAGCTTGCGAGTAGTAACCATATATTTTTGATAAAAAGAAACAAAAAAAATAACCTTTTTCTGAAATTAAAAAAACAGTTGAGTTTGACTGCATGTCACGCCCGCAATTAGCAATGGTTTAACCTAATTTTTTGGCTACCTTAATCTGGATATATTGGCTACAAAAAGCGTTAAAATTTTAAAAATCGGTGACAAAAAAAATTAGACTTTTGGCCAATGAAATCAAAATTTCAGCCACAGTGCGCCATTTAAAATATCAAACATTTCACAATCTGTCAATCTTATACAAAAAAAGACATCAATCTCAGTTCTTTTAGCACAGGACACCTTCCTATGAAATGTTGGGGCTATATTCCAGCAGCTTGATCACCGTGGCTATAACCCCAAAACACTACGATATATAAGACTATAATCTATATGACATTAGCCTTTAGTCTTTAAGTCTTAACACGAATACCAAGGACTAACCTCACATAAATTTATTATGGAACACAACAAATCCCTATCAGGCCCTATGATTGCCTATTGTGTTTTAGCGCTGGTAAGCGCTGTCAGTCAACGCCCAAACGGCGTTAATGTTTCTGAAAAAGGAAAAAGGAGAGGCAAAGCCAGACAAGTATGCTTTCTCACGCTTAAAGGCGGAACAGCGTACTTACTTGTCTTCATCTGCCACTGTTCTGACTTTTCCCCCTTTATTTATATTAAATCTTAAAACTAATTAAAAATATCTATAACAACAACGAAAGTAAAAATTGCATTGATAATGTAAGCAAAAATTAATAATAAAAAAAAACAAACATTAACCATAACTCAATGCGGTTCATGGCCATGGCATACTTAAATGGCTAACTTAACCACTAACAAAAAGAAAACAAATAATAATAGTGCAAGTACCGTGGAAAAACAAAAAGACATACATTTACATTTAATATACACGGAAGTTTACAAAAGAAAATTAAGTCAATGTCATTGCTCAGAATTGCAATAACAGAACATTGCAATAAAAAAAACTAAAAAAAAAGAATACAAACTTAAGCAAGCCAACGCATGGTAACAAAAACAAATAAACACAACAACACCTGTCAACGCGGAACAATATCGTATTGCTCCACATTGAAAGTGACAAAAAATTCAAACATAAGCAAATGACCCAATGTACGTTACCATGCCAAATTGGGTTGTATGTATGTTTCCTGAATAAACATTTAATAATTACGCTCGAGAAAAGTCGATCGTTATTAATTAAATAAATTTATATTTTCAGCTATGGTTAATTGCAGTATTATTATTGTTTCTATTATATACTATATTATATTATATTATGTTATTATTATTGTTATTATTATTATTATTATTATTATTATTATTATTATTATTATTATTATTATTATTATTATTATTATTATTATTATTATTATTATTATTATTATTATATTGGTACATTGTATCAATGATCTAATCTTATACTAATTTTATACTATCCTTGTACAATTGTACACTACACTCTATACGTGTGAAACCATGTTTCACAACATTCCTCCCCCTTTCCACGGAAACGATTCCCACATCGTTTACCAGCGACACTGAACTGGCACGCTGCTTCTGCTGCCGCTGTTGTTGATTCTGCTGCTGCTGATGATAATGATAATGTTGATGCTGAAGATGATGTTGATGTTGATGATAATGTTGCTGCTGATGATAATGTTGGTGTTGAGGCTGCTGATAATGACAAAACTGATAAGGAAATAGTCAATCACATACCAAATTCTCGATGGACCCATTCGCACTTCACTCTTACAGTTGATCTTTAATCAGTAGCTCTTTACTCAAGACGTTGAATTCTTATCTCTTTCTTGTGCTCACCTTTCCGTCATGTCAGCCTACTGCTTCAAGCTGCTTTCTTGATGAGTGTTGAATTTTACCGCTTTCTAGATGAATGTTGATCAGCCTCGCTCACAGTGGACTTGGGTTGGAATTCCCTAAATTTACTAATATAACCAACAATATGAACAAACAAACAGATATAATAATATAACCAACTATAGTGAAAAAACGAAACATTACTGATACTATCTAAAAATCTAATTGACTACGTATATTTTTTTTTTTTAAATAATAACTGTGCATTTCTTATAATTTCAAATATTTAGATAAATTCATAAACTTTTACTATATATATACATTTCTACATATATATACATTTCGATCGTTATACTTTTCAATTTTTTCTTCTTCATATAACAAGATCTATATTTGTTCTTAAAATCGAATCGGGAATAATTCCCGTCCTCTAATTTAATTTAAATATTTTATTTTTATATGTAATAACGTATATTGGATAAAGAAAAAAAAACCTATACGTTATTATATATAAAAATAAAATATTTAAATTAAATTTGAGGACGGGAATTATTCCCGATTCGATTTTAAGAACAAATATAGATCTTGTTATATGAAGAAGAAAAAATTGAAAAGTATAACGATCGAAATGTATATATATGTAGAAATGTATATATATAGTAAAAGTTTATGAATTTATCTAAATATTTGAAATTATAAGAAATGCACAGTTATTATTTAAAAAAAAAAATATACGTAGTCAATTAGATTTTTAGATAGTATCAGTAATGTTTCGTTTTTTCACTATAGTTGGTTATATTATTATATCTGTTTGTTTGTTCATATTGTTGGTTATATTAGTAAATTTAGGGAATTCTAACCCAAGTCCACTGTGAGCGAGGCTGATCAACATTCATCTAGAAAGCGGTAAAATTCAACACTCATCAAGAAAGCAGCTTGAAGCAGTAGGCTGACATGACGGAAAGGTGAGCACAAGAAAGAGATAAGAATTCAACGTCTTGAGTAAAGAGCTACTGATTAAAGATCAACTGTAAGAGTGAAGTGCGAATGGGTCCATCGAGAATTTCGTATGTGATTGACTATTTATTGGCTTATGCCCGCACAAATTGGAAAGGCCGTTGTGACAAGATATAGTTGTTCCGGGTTAGCTGACGAGATGGCCAGTGGAGCAAGGGTCAAGCTATTTCATAAATCATATCATCTGCCTCGGGCCAACGATGACATAGTTCAGCAAAACAAAACTCCTGTTTAGTTTGTGAGGGGCGCTGCCAAGAGGAAATGGCCAAAACGAGCTATATTGGTTTGGCCAGGCAGCAAGCTGATTCCAGTGGCGATGAATTAACCATTCGCATCCCTTTGCATCATTGTAGGTCATCGGAGAATGGCCAGGGCTTATATTGAATATTACGGTAAGCGCCAACGCCTGTGGTCTCGTGGGAGATTATGCATTCCGCCGGAAGTATTGTCATGAGTTTACAGCACGCCAAACCTCATTTTGTTTGTTATGATTCTGTATTGGAACACAATCATCAATGTCGTCGGATCGCCTTTGTGCAGGACAACGGTTGTCATGGTGTAGTATTGGTATCGAATCACAGGAATGGTTATATACGACGAGGTGAAAGTTAAAGTTCATGCACATGCTAGAGTAAAAAGATGCATTGTGGTGCCCAATCAGTAAACTAGACAGCGACTGTCGAAATTATCGTCATTAGTAGTAACTTCATCATCAGCATTGGTTCCTGATTCGTCCTTATCAGTTTTGTCATTATCAGCAGCCTCAACACCAACATTATCATCAGCAGCAACATTATCATCAACATCAACATCATCTTCAGCATCAACATTATCATTATCATCAGCAGCAGCAGAATCAACAACAGCGGCAGCAGAAGCAGCGTGCCAGTTCAGTGTCGCTGGTAAACGATGTGGGAATCGTTTCCGTGGAAAGGGGGAGGAATGTTGTGAAACATGGTTTCACACGTATAGAGTGTAGTGTACAATTGTACAAGGATAGTATAAAATTAGTATAAGATTAGATCATTGATACAATGTACCAATATAATAATAATAATAATAATAATAATAATAATAATAATAATAATAATAATAATAATAATAATAATAATAATAACAATAATAATAACATAATATAATATAATATAGTATATAATAGAAACAATAATAATACTGCAATTAACCATAGCTGAAAATATAAATTTATTTAATTAATAACGATCGACTTTTCTCGAGCGTAATTATTAAATGTTTATTCAGGAAACATACATACAACCCAATTTGGCATGGTAACGTACATTGGGTCATTTGCTTATGTTTGAATTTTTTGTCACTTTCAATGTGGAGCAATACGATATTGTTCCGCGTTGACAGGTGTTGTTGTGTTTATTTGTTTTTGTTACCATGCGTTGGCTTGCTTAAGTTTGTATTCTTTTTTTTTAGTTTTTTTTATTGCAATGTTCTGTTATTGCAATTCTGAGCAATGACATTGACTTAATTTTCTTTTGTAAACTTCCGTGTATATTAAATGTAAATGTATGTCTTTTTGTTTTTCCACGGTACTTGCACTATTATTATTTGTTTTCTTTTTGTTAGTGGTTAAGTTAGCCATTTAAGTATGCCATGGCCATGAACCGCATTGAGTTATGGTTAATGTTTGTTTTTTTTTATTATTAATTTTTGCTTACATTATCAATGCAATTTTTACTTTCGTTGTTGTTATAGATATTTTTAATTAGTTTTAAGATTTAATATAAATAAAGGGGGAAAAGTCAAAACAGTGGCAGATGAAGACAAGTAAGTACGCTGTTCCGCCTTTAACCGTGAGAAAGCATACTTGTCTGGCTTTGCCTCTCCTTTTTCCTTTTTCAGAAACATTAACGCCGTTTGGGCGTTGACTGACAGCGCTTACCAGCGCTAAAACACAATAGGCAATCATAGGGCCTGATAGGGATTTGTTGTGTTCCATAATAAATTTATGTGAGGTTAGTCCTTGGTATTCGTGTTAAGACTAAAGGCTAATGTCATATAGATTATAGTCTTATATATCGTAGTGTTTTGGGGTTATAGCCACGGTGATCAAGCTGCTGGAATATAGCCCCAACATTTCATAGGAAGGTGTCCTGTGCTAAAAGAACTGAGATTGATGTCTTTTTTTGTATAAGATTGACAGATTGTGAAATGTTTGATATTTTAAATGGCGCACTGTGGCTGAAATTTTGATTTCATTGGCCAAAAGTCTAATTTTTTTGCCACCGATTTTTAAAATTTTAACGCTTTTTGTAGCCAATATATCCAGATTAAGGTAGCCAAAAAATTAGGTTAAACCATTGCTAATTGCGGGCGTGGCATGCAGTCAAACTCAACTGTTTTTTTAATTTCAGAAAAAGGTTATTTTTTTTGTTTCTTTTTATCAAAAATATATGGTTACTACTCGCAAGCTATCATCGATAATGACCTGCGGTCTTTTTTTATAATGTTGCTTTGATTATAGTCTTTAGCTGTTGTAAGTGGTCACAGCTCTACCGTTTAATATTAGAGGCGTTATGAAATATTTATGAAACTACTATATTTTTCTCACATTTCAAATTTTGTGGAATAGAACTTCTAGGGAACAAAAGGGAGCAAGAAACGTATGCCACCCGGAGAAAGGTGAAAGTGTCATCTTTAACCTGTATATACTTTTGTATCCGTGACGACCCGTGGGTAGAACACTTTTTTCATTTTAATTAAATTACTCTAAAACATTCAAATTACGATAATTTAAACAGCCCTATAAAAGTACCCGTATACAATGGTGTATTAAATTTGTGCTTTAGGTATTTTATAGGTTATAGTAGTGATTATTTGTTCTATTACCATAATATATTTGTAAGTAAGAATGTGAATGTCAATACACAGAGGATGTAATTCATTAGAAACCTGGTTTTTTTTTATTATCATACCTTTTTATACATTTTTATTTTACCTAACAATGCACCAATGCAAGTAGTAAAGATAACACACAGGAAGTTCATTTGTATAGTGGGTTTTTTTATATATTATTTTAGGTAGTAATGCACTAATGCCATTTTCTTACCTTTTAATTTTACCTAGAAACATAGTATGATGGCTTATGAGAAGGCCTATAAGAAAGCGACATTTGAATACAAACTCAATTGCTCTAATATATTTCAGCAATAACAGTAGCAAATAAAAATATTCAGAAAAATATGGAGAGCTTCAGTTATAAAGAACTGGCCGAAGAGTATTTTAGAAACAAAAACCAGGAAGATGTTCTTAGTTACGTTAAAATAAAATTAAACTTAAATTCGTGTAGCACCGAAATACAAGAGCAATTATCTAATTTCGTCAAAGCACTAAAAAACGCTACAAAGAAGTTAGCTACAGTAAACAAAATTTTTATATAAAAAGTGCAAACTGGTTAGAAGGCCAACTTACTGTCGCTGCAGAAACAGCAAAGCAAGATAAGGCTGGAAGACCACGCAAATCATTGGACAACTGCAGCGATAGATCTAAGAGGCGGAAACTCAAAGGTGTTAACGATGAAATTGGTTGTACAAATATAAAAGAATCTTTCCTACATCAATTACGATCACAGAACCAATTAACAAAGTGGATATCATTGAAAAAGTTGTTAAAGCTAGTCCGGTGAGAACAAACCGGATTCTTAAAAGTATACCAACTCCGAGCGATGCAAAACAGTTCACAAATGAGGAGGCATTATCATTTTTTCTGGATTTGATATTAACAAAACAGCAATATATACAACTCAGATTGTGTGCGATTGAAAAAGGCTCAAACATGTATCCAGCATATGATCACATAACCGCTGCTAAAATGGAGTGTTTGTCATCAAAGGACACTATTACAATCACACCAATTTCGGCAGAGGTACAACTACAATCTCTACTTGATCATACAGCCGAACGCTTGCTTCAATCAATAAAAGGAAATGAGTTAAAGAAATATGGAAACACATAGTCAATTCTTTTTTGTAAATGGGAATGTGATGGTTCTTCGGCACAGAAACAATACAAACAAGTAGTATGTGAAAATATTTCGGACTCCGCTATGTTCATGGTATCATTTGTACCATTGCAATTAAAAAAGATTTTGGAAGATTCAGAGCCTTCGACTAGTATAACGCAAACAATGGATTTTGCAAAAATGAGACATCATCTTCTACGAAATACTGCAGGCCAATCAAATTTGAATTCAAAAAAGAAACTCATGATGCCACTAACAAGGTTAGTAATATCAAGGCCCAAATTTCAACACTACAGCCATTACAATTACAGTTAGATGAGCAGCAAATTGAAGTAAGCTACCAATTAGTGCTGACAATGATAGATGGAAAAGTAGGTCGTCAGGCTTTGACTAACACGAAGGCTACATCCAGCTGCATTATATGCCAAGCAACATCAAGCCAATTAAACCAAGTCCCGACAAAATCATTAGATAATACCGATGCATATGAATTTGGATTAACACCGCTACATGCAAGAATACGACTTATGAAACACATGCTAAAAATCAGTTATGATTTGGATTTTGGGTCTTCAGGATCAATAAGAAACAACGAAACCAACAAAGAGTTAAGAAGTTCAAAAAATAAACATGTTCAAGATGAATATCGCAAATTTGGATTGATTATAGATCAGCCAAAACAAGGGTCAGGCAACACAAATGAGGGCAATACCGCAAGAAGATTCTTTTCAGATCCAGAAACAGCATCTGAAATAACAGGAGTGGATTTAAACCTTATTTTCAGATTGAAAATAATCCTAGTAAGTACTTGCGTGCAATGAAGGAATTGACTCTAGAAAATTTGGAGAAATATGTCAGCAACAGTTCACAAAATCCTTTCTCATGGAGAAGATGTCATTAAATATCATTTGGTGCCACTTGGAGATCTATCAGAGGAGGCTCAGGAAAAAAGGAATAAGGAATTAAGATTTTATAGAGAGCACAATACTAGAAAAATTTCACGAAATTCCACAAATGAAGATCTATTTAATATATTATTGGCAACGTGAGTTCCGTTCATCTCCAGTATTCGAAATCAATGGAAAGTGGAACATCGGGATTTAGATGAAGAAGAACTACTAAAGAACAGAAATAACACCGAACAAAATATGGAATATTTGCAATCAATATTTCAGTCAAATGAATAATAATTATAATTGCCTTTCATTGTTTTTTAAGTACGAAAAACATAGTATTAGTAAAAAATAATAATAAACGGAACCTACCATTGTTACAAATGCAATTAAAATATATTGCAGTTTTTATTTTTAAAATGTTTTTTAAAATTATCAAATTTGACAGCAAAAAATAATAAATTTTTCTGTAGTTATAACAAGATTTTTAGATAATATTATTAACGTTTTTTTTAAGTGTAAATATTCTTTGAGTGTAATCAAATTTGCAAATAAAATCACCAGTTGATTTTACTATTTTTTTTTTTGAGTGTAAAAATTTTTTTGAGTGTAACATTAAAAAATCCCATTATTACAAAAAATGTTTATAATTATTATTAAAATCCAAATATTAATTTTTTTAATAAATAACAAATAATAAACACATATTTCACTCTAAAAGTTAAAAAAATCAAAAGTTCAACTTTGAGCTAGAATTCCTTAAAAAGTCCTCAATCAATTTTAATGTAATTAAAACTAAGTCAAGCTGAACTAAATATCTATCCACTAAAGACATGCTTAAATATTTTGATCGCCACAAAAGTTACAGAATTTTGGCCAATGAAAAACGATTTTCAGCCACTTTTATTCTCAGCTGAATGATAAAAAATCGGCAAAAAATAAAAATTTTTGATGATATTGTTTATTTTAAGCATTGTAGTTTATGTCAAAAACTCTGAATTTTTCAAATCTGGCCTTGATTTTGCGCTATCCTTATTGGTTGCGAAGATATTCGATTTCAAGTCAGTTAAATTTAGTAAAATTTAAAAATACAATTTTGTTGAAAAAATTTTCATCTTCAATGATACACTCCGACCAATCGGTTATAGATATTTGATATGTAAGCTAAGTTACTAATTTGAGTTGGTTTAGCTTTTCAAATTTAGCTTATAAAAAAACCTTTGTTTTTACATATTTTTCAAACTTAAACTAAGCTTTTAACTATTGTGCGGTTCCGTGCGGTCTTAGCCCTTACCATGAAAATTTGCTCTAATATATCAACTATGCTCACTAAAATATTCAGCTGCAAACTCGCGCAAACTTGGATGTTAGAGTGCATCAAATTAAATTTTTCGTAATATTTTGAATTTAAAATTGGTTATTTTTAATCAGAATGCTTTGATAAAGTTGTAAACGTCAAAACAGTTTGATATTGTTTTATAAACAAATAAAGTATAAGTCTAATATTCGTAAATTTAATTGCTAATATTTCTTTGAACAAAAACCTTCATTAATTTTTGTTAATATACATTAAATACTTTTTACAATGAGTAAATTTAATATATTAATAAAAGACCTTTGTGAAGAATGTTCTCAAATACACTCAGAACAAACAAGTTCACTGTCTCAAAAATTGATTTTGAATAACTTGCTTGTAAGAATTTTTAAAAAAATTGGTATAAATACCAAAAATAAAGAATTTAATAAAGACTAGCAGATTCCAGCGCTCGAAATTCGAGTGCAATTTCTAGGCGGCTTTGTTTTTCAACTTAGCCAATTCACAAACCAACACTTTTATGGTTTATTATTATTGTGAATGAAGATAACAAACTCATTAACAAACACATTTACAAATTAAATAAAACACACATAGCATATGTATAATTTTATGTGTGTGTTAGTAGCAACTTTAAATGCAATTTACTCAAAATAAAGGAAAAAATTTTAAAATCTGTAAATCTGCAAAACGGCTAAAAAGAAATACATTTCAAATAATATACGTTTGGTCAAAATCGGGTAAAACGGTACAACAAAACATTGGTCATAAGAAATCGCCTAGCCATTTAATATTATAGATGTGCTTTTAAGATTCGTTAGAAGACTCTCAGAATATTCGATAAAAAGTTCGCGTTCTAAAAATGTGTTTTTAAAAATATATGGTAATAGCAATTGGCTTGCGAGTTCGCTAAATTTAAAAAAAAGGTTGGAGAATCGGTGTCACTGCAAGTTAAGGAAAATTTGGATTTAGCAAAAAGAAAACGTGGCAGACCACAAAAATCATACTTAAAATCAGGACGCTCAACTAAACGTAGAATATGTAAGTTTAGCGGAAACCTATGAAATATTAAAGCGTGAGTTGCGAAAGCAGAAGGAATATGAAAAGGTCTCTGGGAGTCCTTGCAATACAATGACTCTGAGGTTAATGCAAGACTGAAAAAAGCAATCAAAAAACCCGAAGAAATCTGTAGTGAATTCACAACTTCAGAAGCTCTTGCACTATATATTGACCTGTACTTGTCATATCGACAGTACAAAATGTTGCGTTCGGCTTTAAAAAGAAATTACAGAGGATTACCGTCTCTCAAAAATCTTTCCGAAGAAAGAAATGCTTGCGTCCCAAAAGATATGGCAGTTGATGATACCTCTGCCAGTTTTCCGTTGCAATCTTCCTTGGACCATACCACCAAACGAATTTCGGAAACCTTGGACTTTGATACACAAAATAAATATTATTCTTCCGGCATGGTTCTTTATACCAAATGGGGTTGTGATAGCTCATCTGGTCAGAGTCAATACAAACAAATTGGTAAGTATTTATAACCTAAATCAAACAGTTTCATATCTTCATATACGTCGGTACATACATGAGCAGCACTGTGATTCAAACATGTTTATGATATCAATGGTCCCTCTTCGATTAACTGAAGAAGTTACAAGTACATCAAATGAGCATGGAAATTATGTTGAACTTTGGAGAAATCAACGACCATCATCTGTACAGTATTGTCGTCCAATTGAACTTTCGTATTCAAAGGAAACCAAGGAACTTATTGTGGAAAAGTATAATTTTATATCAGAACAAATAAAGAATCTCACAGATACAGTTTACACAACAAAACAAGGTTCGGAAATTAAAATTCAAATCATCCACATCGTGCACTGTCTGTCATGCTAAACAAAGTGATTTTAGCAAAAATATTGAAACACCAGAACATAATGAAATTGAGAGAATGTACGAGTTAGGGTTATCACCACTGCATGCACGTATTCGTTCTATGGAGCATTGCTTAAAGATTGCGTATGACTTAGAATTTCAAAAATATAAGGAAAATACACCAGATTTTGAGAAAAAAAACGTTTAAAGAGAAGCAGAAAATAAAAACCCAACTAAGAGCTGACGAAAAAAAGAATACAGGAGCAGTTCAGAGAAGTTACTGGTTTGTGAATTGATTATCCAAAGCAGGGATTTGGAAACACTAATGATGGTAACACTGCCAGAAGATTTTTTGATAACATTGATGATACAGCATCTACAAAAATTGATAAAACTCTATTGTATGACTTTAAAAAGTTGCTGACTGCTACAAATTCACATAATGTTATTGATTCTGAAAAGTTTGGTAAATTCGCGTTGGAGACACTTAAACTTTATAACAGTTTATATGGAAGCTGGTGAAAATTATCGCCAACTGTGCATAAGGTACTACGCCATGGTGAGAATATTATAAAATATCACATCTCTGCTATTGGCAAAATGTCAGAAGAGGCTCAAAACGAAAGAATATAAAGAATTTAGACTTAGACATACAAGAAAGTGCAGCAGAAAAGATCAAAACCTGGACTTAATGAAAACGTTACAGATCTCTTCAGATCCTTTAATCACATCACTAAGATATCAATTTTGAAAAATAAATGCTACCAGATCTTGAAGATCTTGTAGTTTAAATAAAAAAAAGAAATTTACTACATTTTAAGTACTTTTTTATGTTGTTTTTTTTATTTCAATGTCTTAGGTAAAAGTATACATATATTTAAGGATTTTTTTTTTAATGAACTCCAATTAACCCGAATCACCCCAGAAGTATATTTTGAGTTTTTTTCGTTTCTATATTAGTCGAAACGGAAAAAAATTATTTTTTATGCAAATCGGAGGTGTTACCGTATGGTAGCTTTGGGCAGATTCGGGTTAAATTGTTTATAAATTTTGTGAAATGTTGACGAAATTTTTTTTTATGTAATTAGGTGCGTTCAGTAGACAATTGAGCTATGTAATAAATAAAAAAAATTCACAATAGGTCGTTTTGAACCCATGAGCATACAAGGGTTAAATTGTCACAAAATCGATAGGTAATTTAATAGACAATAACGCAAAAAACCGCGAGAAAAAATTTTAAACCGTTCACACCGTTACACCCCTAAAAAGGCACTGTGCGGCGGTCTTAATGAAAACTGGTACCCATTATATAATTATACAACAAAAGCCTTAAATTATAGGAAAATATTAATTAATAAATATAAATTTTAATTTAAAATGCTGTTTAAAAATGTATCATATAAATACCTAATTAGCATTAAATTTATTATATATTTGTTAACCAATCCCGAACTTCCGGCAGACGGTTTTTTAAACCATGCCGTAAAATCTTTATTATTATTTTAATTTTAGTTATATAAGTATTTGAACGAATGAATGAAAAAATCAATAAAGAAAATCTATCTATATATCTATTTACAGATATAGTGCTCATCAGATGACACTTCAGTTGTTATCGGCAATAGATTTTTCCACATACATGTCGTAGATTTTCCGAATATTCAAATGCAAGTCCAGACATTTTCGTTCCGGATTACACTTTCCGCTATAATGGCTCTGATAAGCTGGGAATATGTGCGATAACGCCGCTATCATATATTGTATTTTTTCATTTTTACCACGGCCTCGGCCATCGATATACTCTTCCCCAACCAATTTGTAAAGTTTTCAAAAAATTAATTTTACATACCTGGACATTTCGTCCTTCAACCAACATGGCTGCTACATTTTTTTGCACCCACAATCATAATTACGAATAAATGTTTTCGCAGAAATCGTAAGACCTTTTTTATTGGTGTATTCTTTTATACTGTTGCAGCCAAGCTTACGCACATTATTTTTCCACTTTGTATATTTTCACTACTAATGATTCCGCATGCGGTTCTGCAGATGCAGATGATGACCCAGCAACAGGTTCTTCAGCCACATTTTCTGCAATAATAAATACAAAAAAAAAAAAAAAACAATTTAATAAGCAAATTTTTGTCATATTGAAGGCTTTTACTAATAGCTTTCCTTCAGAAACTAAATTTTGTCTTACAAATTATAATATCTTACCCCACATAATTATCATACTTTAGATAAAAAGCTTACCCAAATTTGTGCAAAAAGTTTTAGTTAATAAGTAAATTTGTAATTTTTCTATTAAGTAAAGAATTAAATTAATTAATTAAATTAATAAACAAATGTTTAATTACCTGATAGATTAACAAAACTATCACCTTCCGATGATTCCTACACTAAATCAGGCAAAGCACCACAACATATATTATATGTTAAAATATTGAATATAAACATTATAGCAAGTTATGATCTACGATCTATTAAAGATTGTAAAAATATATGCCTACTTTCATAAGAAAGAACATCGACAGACCAATTTATTTTTCTAAATGCAAATTAGGTAAATAGTTTCCGAATTTTTTACATTCTGACAGAATGGGTTTTATAAGAAGGACTCCAAATTAAAGAACAACATTCTAAATTACTTACAACGAAAGAAACAAACAACAGTGACAGAGTCACTAAAATCCTCAGTATGTATTTTAATGAACCCAAACATTCATATGCTTTAGATGTCATGTAATTCATATGATTATGAAATTTCAACTTGGAATCAAAAATAACTACTAAATCAACTCTCTCAAGAATGACTTCACTTAGAGTGTAGTTATAAAAAACTAGATTATGACAATGAGTATATGACATAACGCAACATTTATCAATATTTGAAACAAGCCTGCTAAAATCACACCACTCTTTTAGTGACATCAAATCTTTTTGAATCATAACTGAATGTGATATACTTGTAACATCAGCAAATAATTTAAATCATCGGCGAAATTGCAAACAGACAGGTAGTCATTTATAAAAATTAAAAATAACAATGGGCCTAAATGTGTTCCCTGAGGATACCAGAATATGCATTAATAAGAAAGCAGGGATCAGTCTTTGATTGAGATTGTAGTATCACGAGTTAAAAAAAAACAAGTTGTGAGTTTGACTGTTCAATCAGAATTAATTTTATTGATTAAAATTGTTGATAATATATACCTTTGGTTAATTTATAATAATGTTTACGTTTGCTTGATACTCTTTTTTAGTTGTTCCCGTTTATGTTGTGCAATAAAACATTTATGTTTATTTTGATTAAATTGAATTCTTAATAACTAAATACAATGATATGTGCAATAACGCAATTATGCTTATTTTAATGTTTCCCAATAACTAAATACCTAAATATGATTAATAACGTTTATGCTGATCTTGTTGGTTAAGTTGGAGGTTGTGTTGTTGTTGTTGTTGGTAAGACTGTAGTGGGTGCTGTAACTCCTCCCCCTTGGTATGGAGCGATGGCAAAAAGTTTTGATGGTCAGGAGCGACTAGTAGGGATTTCTCTTATAGTATATTTAGTTTTCTTTTTCGTTACAAAAATTATGATTATTACGCCAATTATAATAATTGGTAGACAATAATGTACGTCAATGGCCATCTTATTCTTGAAATGATATTCTTTTAGTTTTGGCATACTCAGGCTTTCTATTGTAGACAAGGGTTTTATGTTTACTTGTGTGGATGGGTGTAAAATAAAATCTTCCCAATAGATGTTTGGATTATCTTTGTATGTAATTTCGTTGATCACAATCTCACAGTTTTTAAAGTTTA
This sequence comes from Cordilura impudica, assembly GCA_963682025.1. Lineage (NCBI taxonomy): Eukaryota > Metazoa > Arthropoda > Insecta > Diptera > Scathophagidae > Cordilura > Cordilura impudica. The sequence goes on from OY821521.1 coordinate 123,730,436, forward strand.
TTAATACGTTTCCCTCTATGGTGTGTTCCTTCAAATCGCATGATGTTTTCACTTTTTCGGGTTGTGAAATTTCTGTTATCTGGCCGACATCGTTGAGTTTACAGTTGGCTACTTCGTTATGCACGATTTTTCCAAAACATGAAGATTTTTCGATTGTTTCTTATCGTAGGCTCTCTTTGCAATAATATGTGTTTGCAATTTTCTGGCATAAATTGTCGAAATATTGAATTTTTTTATTATTATAAATTGTGTATGGTTTTATTATTATTTCTTTTGTTTTATTAATTGGTATGGGGATTGTGTGGGAAATTGTGTATTGGTTTGGTGGGATGTGAGAGATAAGAATATTGAAAATAATATTTGTGTCATTATAGTAGGCTTGTAATTCCAGGAGTTCATACAAATGTTCTATGGTATCAACTTTGATGGATTGGTTTCCTAAGTTATTCTCGATTTCATTTAGTTCTTCCGTATTCAAGATAATTTTTGGTATAATTTTAAGTCTGGATAAAGTCGTTGCTTCGGAAATGCTTGTAATGTGATTTGCTAATAGATCGATATGGAAATTGATTTGATTTAAATATTGAATATCATTAACAAACTTTGAATTGGAATGTATGCTATTTTGAGTACTTTGTAATGACCTAACTATAATATCTTGTTCTTTATTTATATGTTTCGTAATGTTTTCCATTCTTTCAATAATTCCAGTGTTAAGTATGTTTTGTTCATCTGTTCTAGATCGTAAGTTTGATGTTAAATTAAATATGGCTCCATTGATACGAGAAGCATCATTGTCATCCATATTGCCTGTAATAAATTTTAATGCTGAGCCTATACCATTAAATAATCCTCTTTTATTGCAATATCTAGGTGTTATCGAAATTAATTTATTCTTGACGCCTGTAAGTTTGTATTTGTCTGTATAGCGCCGGTGTTATAATAAATGGGTGTGAATTGTTTCAGTGATTCTTCAATTTTCACAATATTGTTTTTATATGAATCGAGTTTTATTATATGTATAAGGTTAACATAGTCTGTTATTGTCTTAGCTGTTCCTAGTTTTATTTGTAATAATCCTTGGGTATCGGTGAGATTGTGTATTTCCAATGGTTGTGTATATATTGTGGTTATTAACTTGAAAAGGACAACTTTAATATATTTTTTATAAAAATCGTTTCATCGTCATTTTTGATTTGTGAAGTTTTTGTTTTGTGTAGTTAATATTGTGACTTTATTGTTTTGTTGAATTTTATTCTTAGAATATCTAGGAGTTAATTTATTTCTTCTTAAGGGTTTTTCAACAGGGACGCTACAAAAGTAGAAAGACAGGGCAGCAAACGACGCCATATTTCTTGCCACTCTTCACCTCAGTAAGGTTTGCCATTTCATGATGGAAAGATATACGAGCCAACAACGAGTCGAAATTATTAAAATTTACTACCGAAATTCGGAGTCAGTGGCCTCAACGTTAAGAGTGCTACGTCCAATTTATGGTCGTCATAATCGTCCTAGCAGATCAACAATTGAGCGTCTAGTGGAAAAATTTGAATCCACAGGCACAGTACAAAATGTTCCCCTGCCAGTGAGACAAAGAAGTGCCCGTAGTGTCGAGAATATTGCTTCCGCTGAGGCTTCAGTTGAAGAAAGCCCAAATGTGTCTCTCACACGTCGTTCTCAAACGTTGGGCATCTCTGTGACGTCGTTGTGGCGGATTTTGCGAAAAGATCTTGGCCTACATCCTTACAAGATCAAATTGACGCAAGAACTGAAGCCGCTTGACCACCAGAAGTGTCGTATGTTCGTGAATTGGGCTGAGCAACAACTTGAAAATGATTCGGATTTTCATCGAAAAACCATTTTCAGCGATGAGGCTCATTTCTGGCTGAATGGCTTCGTCAATAAACAAAATGTGCGTTATTGGTCAGGCAGCAATCCACACGTACTCCATGAGTCATCATTGCATCCCGAAAAAATTACGGTTTGGTGCGGTTTATGGGCCGGCGGCGTCATTGGGCCGTACTTCTTCCGTGATGATCAAGACCAGTACGTTACTGTGAATGGGAACCGCTACCGTTCAACGATAACCGAATATTTTTGGCCCCAATTGGATGATATGGACTTCGAGGGCATGTGGTTCCAACAGGACGACGCCACAAGCCACACAGCGAATCAATTTATTGGAAACCAAGTTTGGAGAACGTGTTATCTCACGAAATGGTCCAGTCGATTGGCCGCCTCGGTCGTGCGATTTGACGCCGTTGGACTATTTCCTGTGGGGCTACGTCAAGTCTATGGTCTATGCCAACAAGCCAGCGACGATTGATGAAATTCGTACGAATATCGAACGTGAAATTGCAGCAGTATTGGCCGATTTATGCTTGAAAACTGTCGAAAATTGGGTTCAGCGTCTGGACTTCTGCAAGGGTGCCCGTCGTGGCCATGCAAAAGAGATCGATTTCCATACATAATGGCATCGAACGTACTTTCACAGGAATAAACAATTTCGTTGATATCCAAAACCGTTTTTGTTTTATTTGTAGCGCTCTTATTGAAAAACCCTTCACATTCTTTCCTAAAAATGTTATTTTCTTCGTAATTTATTGGTTCTTGTCTGCCCACATTAAGTTTTTCTATGCGCTTATCCGTGTCGTTTTGTAGTCTCATATAGTTGAGTCTGAAATTGATAGATTTTGCAATAATAATAAATAATAACCATACCCTTGACTATGTTATGTTATTCAAAAAGATCGATCGGATGAGGGTAAATAACTTTTAGATCACTCCGTGACTATGCGTGACTCTGCGTGACTACCCCAAAACTAATCATTGTTATATGTGATTTCGCAGTCAAATTTATGAGTTCTTCAATAAAAAAGTTCAAAGGGTGTCAGTTTTGCAGAGGAACGGATCTCATTATTGCATGTTACGAGGGTCTCGGTTTAAATCTCTTCGTGGTCCATTTCTAGTCTATTCGTTTTGATTTTTTCTGTTATTAACCTATATATTTCTGTTAACGTTGAGTGAAGTCTTTCTACAGGAGCATTACTGCTTGATTGTTGGAAAGATGTAAAATGCAAATTAATCTGATACTGTCGACAAAAGTCTTTGAATATATTTGAATTGAATTCGGTTCCTTGATCGTTAACTATTTGTTTAGGGATGCCATGCAGACTCAAAAAATGTTTTAGAGATTTTATTACGCAAAGGCTATTTCTAGCTGTTAGAGTGTACGCGACGGCAAATTTTGAGAATTTATCAATAATGATTAAAATGTTTCTTCCATTTATTTTATACATATCTATATGTATGATTTCAAGGGGTTTAGCCGGTGTAGGCGGCTTTTCGAATTTAGTTTTTGGAGGATTCCTATCATATTTGAGCCTTTGGCAAGTAACGCAATTATTTATCGTTTGTGTTATCTTTGATTTCATATATGGAAAGTAATATTACGTTTGAGGTGGTCTAATGTTTCTGTTATACCTCTGTGATTGTTATTATTGTGGTATTCTATAATAATTTTGTCCTGAACATCGTTTTCTATTACATCATCTACCATTTCAGTGCATCTTATCAATCGAAAAATCTTGCCCTGTGAGAAATGTTTTGAATACACCGCTTGAATCATACAAAAAGTTTCATCATCGGTAAAAATTGCTGAAGTTTTATTAAGTGCAAGCTGGTTTTTCAAGATTCCTGTTATTGTGTCTTCTGTATAATGAGAATGTGTAATAGTTCGACTTGCGTCACAAATTGGCTTGTCATTTCCAATGGGACCCTGTGATAGGATGGCATCTATCGCAAAGCTACTTGCACCTGTTGTTTGAACGGATAAGAAAAATCGGGATATTGTTAGATTGGATCGTTGGTTAAAGGGCTTTTACAAATCTTAAAGGTTTCTTTATATTTGTCGTCAATTATCACTGTCTTATCTTTTTTTAGACAAGCTGTGAATGGCTTTGTTATTTTAGCAAAGTCTTTCATAAACTTACGGTAATAGCCTAGTAAACCGATACAGGAATTGGGAAGTTCTGAACAGCTGATATTTTTTCAGGATTTGGTTTCACCCTTTCAGTGGTCACGATATGACTTAAAAAACACACTCCCTGTGCAGGAATTCTGATTGTCTAGTTGTTTGACTGTTGAAGCGTACGGTTGTGTTTTATTAAAACGTCGCGTTAATTAGTTGATTTTTCAAAGTGAATAATAGTGTGGAAGTGTGTGTGAATATTTATTTTTGTAAAGTTGAGACTCCGCTGATCGGGTGCTCCGTTGTACAAAAATAAACTCACTTAGTGGCGAATGGTAGTGTGAGTGGCAGTGGTAAGTGTGAACACGGTTGCAATTAGTGACATGCCATTGCGGGTCGGTGACAAAGTTCATTTCCGGTCGGTAAGGCAGGGTAAAATTTCGGGTTTTGTCGGTAAAACGGTTCACTTCCGGCTCCGGCTTGCGTCTGTGCTAGTCGGTCGGTAGGTAGTGCAGTACAGGTGTCTCGGCTAACTTCCACTGAAGTTAGTGCAGTACGTAGGTGGGTGGGTGTGTATAAGTACTAGTTTATAAAAACTATTAAGTATACGCAACCATCTCAACTTTTTGGTTCACTAGAAGTCTTAGTGTCCGTCCTTCCGTCAGTTATTAGTTGTCCGTCCTTCCTTCGGTTGTCCGTCCTTCCGTCGGTTGTCCGTCCTTCCGTGGCAGTGTCCGTCTGTCCGCGGTTGTGTCCGTCCTTCCGTCGGTTGTCTCTGTCCGTGGCAGTGTCCGTCTGTCCGCGGCGTGTCCGTCTGTTCGTAATTAAAAATTTTGATCGCGGTTCGTGGTGTGATTGTGGTCTTGATTCGATAAATTGATACCTTCGTATCGGTTGTGGTTAGGGCCGTTAGCTTTTTAGTGCGTTTGGCGATTCTTTGGGTCGGTAAACAGTTTGTTTGGGTACTGTTCGGTACGGGTAACTGTTATCGGTCGGTACACAGTTCGATTTTTGTTTACGTATTTGGCAGTACGTACTGCCCGGGTCGGTCTTTACTGCTTCGGGTCGGTTTAAGCAGTCGGTCGGTACTTGATTAGGGGTCGGGTAAAATGGTTAAACGCAAAAGGGGCGCGGGTCCAAGGAGTGCTAGGTTGAAACCAGCTGACGGCACAGGGGACCAACGCGGGACTGAGACCGATATAAGTGGGCCGGACAAAGTCGATTTGACTGAGGAGGTGCCACCCACCGGTGGCAGTAGACTTCGCCATTCCGACTTGGACATCCTCGTAAACGAGGATGGAAAACGGTTCAAACCCGGCTCTTCCAAATCGGGAGGAAAGGTTTTTCTTGAACCGAAGCTGGTTTCAGGACAAGCTAGGAGGAAGACTGCCATAAGGACTGACGTTGGCAGCATGGGTAGTTTGGTTGGCAGCGTTAGTAGCTTGCACGGTGGCTTAGGGAGACGTTCAACTCCGGTACCAGCAGTCTCCAAAGTTTCCCCTTCTGGGCCCTGTGGTGCTTATTCTGCAATTAAGCAGATGAAGGCGATGACGTCGGAGTTGAGCAATATAGTTTTGGATGTGGGTCAGCTAGAAGAACTGTTGATGACATTGGTAGGGCACAATGAACGTATGAGGGGTCGTTTGGACGCCCTAGATGCTGGGGGTGCTACGCTAAGTGTCCGAGTATCCCGGCTGGATAAATCCTCGCCCTTTCAGCCTCAGTCCGCGTGCCAGAAAGCGCCAGTAGTTGCCCCTGTACCGAAACCAGTCGAGACCTTGTCGATGGTTGTGCGAAGCAAGACGGCGGCTAAGTCTGATGAAATTGTTAAGAAGGTTGTGAACGAAGTAGGTCCCACGCTAATTAAATTCTACGTTTTCACGTTAAATAAAAAATATAATTTTTTGGTCGGCTACGCGACTTTTATTTTTATTTATATTTTCTTAAAATGAGTTCTGTTCAGTCCTTATGCTAAATCTTAACTAACTCTCCCAAAAAAAAAATATCTTTTTGAATACCAATTTGTTACAAATAATATTTCCTTTGTCTTAATGGATATTTTGGAACAAAGAGATAAAGAACATGTTTTGTACATATGCTTACAATATTTATGATATTTTATGATTTTTAACAATATTTGTATATTTATGATATTTTATGATCTTTACAATATTTGTATATTTATGATATTTTATGATCTTTACAATATTTTGTATATTTATGATATATTATTATCTTCACAATATTTGTATATTTATGATATTTTATGATCTTTACAATATTTGTATATTTATGATATTTGTTTGACCCTTTTTATCTTATTCCTTTGCTCAGTAGTTTAGATACAATATTTAATTAGGGTTGTTTAAGTGTGTTTACATAAATTGTTGTTTATGATATGTCTAGTTACTAATTATCCTCTTATCATCTATGGAAATTTACTTGTTGTCTTAAAAGAATATTAGGGAAACAACATGTATATGTTTATTAACATGTTTATGCATGAGCGTCGCTAACTCTCCCCTGGGTTAAAACGAGAGCGTCCCGATCTGTAATACTTCTTTCAACTTTTTGATTGTAATAAATTCTGAAGTTTTGTTCTGTATGTTTTCTTTTATATATTAATACATATTTAAATATTTTGAGCCCAATATAGAATACTCCTGAAATTATAGCTATGAAAAATAGTGTATAAAAAGTTGAACGTATAGGGTGTTCCTCATATGGAATGACTAATCTTTTTAATGAGTTGATATTATTAAATGCGTTTTTACGATCTGAGGTGAGGATGTTTATGATTTCAAAATCCTCGTCATGTTTTGTGTGGATAGCCGCTATGAGTCTGTCATGTATATTCCTGTAAGTATTGTTATCTACTCTAACTTTGTCAGTATATTTTACTAGAGTTGTGCCTGTAGTAGTGATATTGTCAATTTGATTAGTACCATCCAATAATATGAAACCTTCGTCAGTTTCCGTTATCGGATTATTATATTCTTGTATGACCTCGCATTTACTATTTCTATTGTCGAGTAGTGGAAGTATACATGTGTCTGTTTCATTATTCGTCTTACAAATGGTTTTTTCCAAATAGTTCTTGCAAAGGTTTACTTTAACATAGTTTTTATCACATTGAGCGATTTGATCATATGTTTTTATTTTTCCGTGCCTAAAACTTATAGGCGTAATTTTAAAAAGTTTGCAATATCTGTTGAGGATTGGGTATTTATAAATTGTTATAATTAAGTCTTTCGTTCTTGCTATATGAATGTCTGCGTACTCCAAAATGTTTATTACAGGTACTGAGATTTATTGGTGTTCTATTATTTCTCTTATGTCGTCTAAATTTAGGGATTCGGTTAAATATTCATTATTCTTTGCGGCATTAATTGTTCTAACTAATACTAGGAGCTGTTCGTGAATTTGTTCGAGGATAATATGGTTTTCCAATGTGTTACCTTGTAGTGTATCAATTATTTTTGAACCTTGAGTTAATCAAACGTTGTTTCTCATTGTTATTTATGAGTGTATTTGTTGCTCTTTCCATATTGATAAAATCATCGTGGTCTGGAATTCCTGTGACAAACTTCAAAACTGATCCTAGGAAATTTAAGGATCTTGTGTATCTTTTATGTTCGTTCAATTGATTTTCCAATATTTCAATTTTCCTTATTAAGAGTGTTTCTTGGATACTGGCGTTATATTGGTCTCGGATAATTTGTTTGTAAGACGTTAGTATCTTTGTTAAATTATTGACATGAAAGAGATATGTGTGTTCATCATATAGGAAAACATCATCGGTCCTGGTTAGGACGTATTTTTGTCCATTTAAGTTTTTAATGTCTACTTCTGGTTTGGTTTTGTTGATTGTGTAGTTCTTAATGTTATCTTTGTGTACGATCACACCCCTCGTGGTTAAAACAGTGTCCTCACGGTCTTTCTTCACAATGTGCTTAATGTATCTGGCGTCTTTTTCTTTCTCACACCTTTTATTTTCACAAGAATTTGTTCATTTGGTTGAAAGGTTCGATGTTTAGTACCTTGATTTAGTCTTTCAAGTATTTTTTCTGATGCCTTTTTTAGTTTTTCATATATGGCTTTTTTGTCGTATTTAATTTTGTTAAATAAAATATCAACTGGTTTTTGTCCTGTGACTGTGTGTATGGTGTTATTTATTTCTCTTATTGTTTTATGTATTTCCTCAGCTATTGTTGTATCGTTTTGTATTTGAAATATTCTTGCTAGCTCGGAAATGGTACTGTGGACGCGTTCTACTTGTCCATTTGATGTCGATCTGTAGACTGGTGTGTTTATCTTTTCTATGCCATATTTTATACACATCATATTTACTGCTGGTGTATTTAGACATTTTTCGTTATCAGTCATCAATCGTGTGCAGTTTGGATAGTTATTTGTGAGAATTTCTTCAATTTTCTCAGGCATGCGCTCTCTTGAGTCGATTTCCCTCAAAGTAACATATTTTGAGAATTTATCAATGGCGAATATAAATGTTTTGTTGCCGTTGAAATATATGTCCATATGTATGTATTTGCCTGGTTCTGTTGGAATGTCGGAATCTCCTAATGGTTCTCTTGTTGGATTCCTCTCATATTTACCATATAGGCAAGGTGTGCACTTTTTGTTAAATGCTTTGCATTGTTGTTTAATTTCTGGCCAATAGTAATTTTCGAGTATCTCCTGTATGTTGTTTCTATAGCCTCTGTGTGCTCTATCGTGTATTTTTGTTTGACTATTTCAGCTTGTTTTTCTTTCTCTCGAACATCAATAAGTTTTGTTGGTGTATATACAAAGTTTATACCATTGAAAGTGTTTGTTATAATAGGGCTTAGTGCATAGATTTTTTCTCTTGTGGTATATAATGCGGTCGTCTTATTTTGTTGTAGTATTTTTCTCAATTCAAATATAAGGTTTTGTTCATTCGTAAAATTTATCGTGTGTCTTACTCTATTTTGAAATATCGTACGAGTTCGTGTTTCATTTATTTTATTATTTGGTACAAGCTCGACTTGAATGCTGTATGCATTTAGTGGTTGTTTTACCTGTTTGATAGTTTCTGAAAACTAACTTTCAGCTGAGTGTACCGTATCGATGGATGACATGTTTATGTGTTGTCTTGACAAGGCGTCAGCTACCACATTTTGATGTCCTGGCTTATATACTAATTTTGCTCCAAAATCCTCTATTATGGCCTTCCATCGCTTTAGTTTTGGGTTTGGGTTTTTTTCTGATATGGAGTGAGTTAGTGACTGATGATCTGTGTAGATAGTGAGGTCAGTTGTTCCGTATATGTAATTTCTAAGTTTCTGTAATGTCCAAATTATTGCTAGTAATTCTTTCTCATATGTGCAATAATTTTCTTCCGTTTTACTTAGTGTTCTGCTAAGGAAAAATATTGGTTTTTTGTTTGGCTAAGTACGGCTCCAATAGCTATGTTGGATGCATCAGTAGTTAGTTCAAATGGTTTATCATAATTCGGTTGGAAGAGTTCAACCTGTTCTTTTAAACATTTTTTTAATTTTCTAAATGCTTGTATAGCAGCTTCGTCTAAATTGATTTGTGTTGTAGCACTTTTATTTTTTCCTATCTGTCCGTTGTCTCCTCGTAAGTGAACTGTAAGGGGCTTAGCTATGCTGGCGTATCCTTGTATAAATTTTCTATAATAACCTGTCATACCCAAAAATCCTCTCAAGTCTTTGAGTGTTTCTGGTAAAGAATATTTTTCAATTGTTTCTACTTTTTCTTGATTTGTCGAAATTCTGTTATGTTTGATAATGTGACCTAAGTATTCGACCTCTGTTTGAAACAACTTTGATTTTTCGTTTGATACCCTAAGTGTTGCCTGATTTAAAGCATTGAATATGATATTGATATGTTTCATATGTTCTTCTGGTGTTGAAGAATATATTAGTACATCATCAATGTAGACGTATGCGAACTTGCCAATATACTCCCTCAGGATATCATCAACACATCTTTGAAATATTGAAGGAGCATTTTTTAGTCCGAACGGCATAAGCACAAATTCGTACTTGCCACCATTTACACAGAATGCAGTTTTTTCTCTATCTTCTTCCTTAATTTTAACCTGATGGAATCCTGATTCTAAATCTAAAGTTGTAAAATATTTGGCTTTTCCTAGGTTCTGTATAGTCATGTTTACGTCAGGAATAATATATCTGTCTGTTATCGTATTTGAATTTAATTTTTGAAAATCAACGACCATACGACGTTTTGGTCGACCTGTTTCGTCTACGCCTTTTTTTGGAACAGTCCAAATGGGTGTATTATATGGGCTATTACTTCGTTGGATTATACCATCTTGTAATAACTTTCTAATTTCATTGTTTACGAAGTCGTTATCCGCTATGGGGTATGGGTACTGCTTCGTCCAAATGGGCTCGTCTGTTTTTGTCCTAATCGTGGCTTCAATCGTTGTAGTGAAGGGTAATGGTCCTATGCCATTGTTATCCTTCATCAACTTATCTATATCTTCTTTATATAATTCATTACCTATGGTATAGTTTATATTACTAATTTCTTCAGTTCTATTTATTGTAAATGTCATGTTTCTACTATCTATTGTTGCGTTTAGCATATTTACTCCCTTCCATCCTAATATCAAATCAGTTTTTTCCATGTTATCTAACTCGAAGAAATCTATGTTCCTGCCGAGAAATTTTAGTGTTTGTTTGGTATTAACTAGTGACGTTCCATGCATTGAAATGACTTGCATAGGTTGTATTTTTTGTGGATAATTTACTTGTAATGACTTTTTAATGTAATTATGGGTTGCTCCGGTGTCCATTAATACATCATATAATATTTTGTTTCCATCGATCATGGTTATGTGGGGCAACCCGTTTTTTAGTTATAGATTCTTAACAACTAGTTTCTTTACAGTACCTGGTTCTACAATGATGCTGCTAGTATCATCTTCAGTGGTGATGTTGTTATTTCTCATTAGTTTGTTCTGGTTGAAATTTCCGCTGGGCTCACGTTGTCGTTTCCATGGTTGATTGTTGTATTGATGATTTGAGTTAAAGTATGTGGGTTGTCGCTGGATTGTGTTGCCGGAACTTACATCCATGGGCTCTGTCGTGGTTGGAATTTGTTGAAATGTTGTTTTGTTGAGAACTGTTGCCGTGGTTGTTGGAAAAACTGTTGTTGGGAAAATTGTTGCCGTGGTGGATACTTCTGAGTTGACTGGAACTGTTGTCTCTGTGCTTCGTGCGTCTTCTGCGGATGTTTAGATTCATATGACAGCTTCAAGTTCTGGTGTCTACTGTCATGCTCATTGGTGCGTGCAATAGTGTATGCATGCTCTAAATTTTCTGGAGCGTTTGCATATAACATAGATTGTACAAACGTATTGTTAACACCCGTTATAAATACTCTGACGGAATCTTGTTTGGCTTGATCTGTCATTGCACTTACGGCTTCTTGTCCATATCCGGACATCGATATTTTTAAAATTATCAGGCTCAAGCTTTTATTTATTTCATCATTGAATTCTTCTAGGGTTTTTCTTCCCTGATAACACCTTTTCATTTCCTCCTGCAAAATATACAGGGGACGTGTATCTGCATAGGTGTAGTCGAGTCTATTTCTAATGGCATCAAAATTTAATATAGTGCCATGATTTGCCAAGACCTGCGCTGCTGCTCCTTGTATTTTTGTCTTGACTATTTGTAATGCTTGTGAATAGATACTTGTGCCCTTGAGAGGCTCTATGCTGTCCATCATACGAGATGTATCCTCTCTCCATACTCGGTATTTTGTGATTTCACCATCAAATATAGGGAGTGATTTAAAAACTTCTAATTTGACTTCATTGGGGTTTGTAATTCTTGTTTCTATTGCTTCCAGTGATGCGGGTCGAGGTTGGTTTATAAGAGGGTTTACTCCTACCTGTTGTATTTGATGTTTCAGCGCATTAACTTCCGTTGTATGTTGCTGTATCATTGTCTGCATCATGGCTTGTAATGCCGCCATTTGCTGTGTAAGCATTTCGATTTCTACGTTATTTGACATAGTCGTTTCTTCTGTATGCTCTAAGAGGCGTAATTTATCAAATATAGATCTTCTTTTTGACATCTATGCACGACCTTATTAAAAAAAAATTATTCACATATGTAGATTTTTACTGAGTACTTTGTTTAAATTATATCCTCTTCTATGGAGAATTATTTATTTTTTCTTCTATGAAGATTTATATGTCCTTGCTGCGACAAGGATTCCGATGGTCCGTCTCGCTGAAACAACAAAGTATATGTTGCTCCTGGCAGGATCGCCAATTTAGTTCTACGTTTTCACATTAAATAAAAAATATAATTTTTTTGGTCGGCTACGCGACTTTTATTTTTATTTATATTTTCTTAAAATGAGTTCTGTTCAGTCCTTATGCTAAATCTTAACTAACTCTCTCAAATTCCAAAAAATATCTTTTTAAATACTAATTTGTTACAAATAATATTTCCTTTGTCTTAATGGATATTTTGGAACAAAGAGATAAAGAACATGCTTACAATATTTATGATATTTTATGATTTTTAACAATATTTGTATATTTATGATATTTTACGATCTTTACAATATTTGTATATTTATGATATTTTATGGTCTTTACAATATTTTGTATATTTATGATATTTTATGATCTTTACAATATTTGTATATTTATGATATTTTATGATCTTTACAATATTTGTATATTTATGATATTTGTTTGACCCTTTTTATCTTATTCCTTTGCTCAGTAGTTTAGATACAATATTTAATTAGGGTTGTTTAAGTGTGTTTACATAAATTGTTGTTTATGATATGTCTAGTCACTAATTACCCTCTTATCATCTATGGAAATTTACTTGTTGTCTTAAAAGAATATTAGGGAAACAACATGTATATGTTTATTAACATGTTTATGCATGAGCGTCGCTAACTCTCCCCTGGGTTAAAACGAGAGCGTCCCGATCTCTAATACTTCTTTCAACTTGTTGATTGTAATAAATTCTAAAGTTTTGTTCTGTATGTTTTCTTTTATATATTAATACATATTTAAATATTTTGAGCCCAATATAGAATATTCCTGAAATTATAGCTATGAAAAATAGTGTATAAAAAGTTGAACGCATAGGGTGTTCCTCATATGGAATGACTAATCTTTTTAATGAGTCGACATTATTAAATGCGTTCTTACGATCTGAGGTGAGGATGTTTATGATTTCAAAATCCTCATCATTTTTTGTGTGGATAGCCTCTATGAGTCTGTCATGTATATTCCTGTAAGTATTGTTATCTACTCTAACTTTGTCAGTATATTTTACTAGAGTTATGCCTGTAGTAGTGATATTGTCAATTTGATGAGTACCATCCAATAATATGAAACCTTCGTCAATTTCCGTTATCGGATTATTATATTCTTGTATGACCTCGCATTTACTATTTCTATTGTCGAGTAGTGGAAGTATACATGTGTCTGTTTCATTATTCGTCTTACAAATGGTTATTGCAAAGGTTTACTCTAACATAGTTTTTATCACATTGAGCGGTTTGATCATCTGTTTTTATTTTTCCGTGCCTAAAACTTATAGGCGTAATTTTAAAAAGTTTGCAATATCTGTTGAGAATTGGGTATTTATAAATTGTTATAATTAAGTCTTTCGTTCTTGCTATATGAATGTCTGCGTACTCCAAAATGTTTATTACAGGTACTGATATTAATTCATGTTCTATTATTTCTCTTATGTCGTCTAAATTTAGGGATTCGGTTAAATATTCATTATTCTTTGCGGCATTAATTGTTCTAACTAATAGTAGGAGCTGTTCGTGAATTTGTTCGAGGATAATATGGTTTTCCAATGTGTTACCTTGTAGTGTATCAATTATTTTTTCGAACCTTGAGTTAATCAAACGTTGTTTCTCATTGTTATTTATGAGTGTATTTATTGCTCTTTCCATATTGATAAAATCATCGTGGTCTGGAATTCCTGTGACAAACTTCAAAACTGATCCTAGGAAATTTAAGGATCTTGTGTATCTTTTATGTTCGTTCAATTGATTTTCCAATATTTCAATTTTCTTTATTAAGAGTGTTTCTTGGATACTGGCGTTATATTGGTCTCGAATAATTTGTTTGTAAGACGTTAGTATCTTTGTTAAATTAGTGACATGAAAGAGATATGTGTGTTCATCATATAGGAAAACATCATCGGTCCTGGTTAGGACGTATTTTTGTCCATTTAAGTTTTTAATGTCTACTTCTGGTTTGGTTTTTGACATGACCATTACGAGAAATATCAGGTAGAGTATCATCTTTGTTGATTGTGTAGTTCTTAATGTTATCTTTGTGTACGATCACACCCCTCGTGGTTAAAACAGTGTCCTCACGGTCTTCCTTCACAATGTGCTTAATGTATCTGGCGTCTTTTTTCTTTCTCACACCTGTTATTTTCACAAGAATTTGTTCATTTGGTTGAAAGGTTCGATGATTAGTACCTTGATTTAGTCTTTCAAGTGTTTTTTCTGATGCCTTTTTTAGTTTTTCATATATGGCTTTTTTGTCGTATTTTATTTTGTTAAATAAAATATCAACTGGTTTTTGTCCTGTATGGTGTTATTTATTTCTCTTATTGTTTTATGTATTTCCTCAGCTATTGTTGTATCGTTTTGTATTTTAAATATTCTTGCTAGCTCGGAAATGGTACTGTGGACGCGTTCTACTTGTCCATTTGATGTCGATCTGTAGACTGGTGTGTTTATCTTTTCTATGCCATATTTTATACACATCATATTTACTGCTGGTGTATTTAGACATTTTTCGTTATCAGTCATCAATCGTGTGCAGTTTGGATAGTTATTTTTGAGAATTTCTTCAATTTTCTCAGCCATGCGCTCTCTTGAGTCGATTTCCCTCAAAGTAACATATTTTGAGAATTTATCAATGGCGACTAGAAATGTTTTGTTGTCGTTGAAATATATGTCCATATGTATGTATTTGCCTGGTTCTGTTGGAATGTCGGAATCTCCTAATGGTTCTCTTGTTGGATTTCTCTCATATTTACCATATAGGCAAGGTGTGCACTTTTTGTTAAATGCTTTGCATTGTTGTTTAATTTCTGGCCAATAGTAATTTTCGAGTATCTCCTGTGTTGTTTCTGTAGCCTCTGTGCGCTCTATCGTGTATTTTTTTTGACTATTTCAGCTTGTTTTTCTTTCTCTCGAACATCAATAAGTTTTGTTGGTGTATATACAAAGTTTATACCATTGAAAGTGTTTGTTATAATAGGGCTTAGTGCATAGATTTTTTCTCTTGTGGTATATAATGCGGTCGTCTTATTTTGTTGTAGTATTTTTCTCATTTCAAGTATAAGGTTTTGTTCATTCGTAAAATTTATCGTGTGTCTAACTCTATTTTGAAATATCGTACGAGTTCGTGTTTCATTTATTTTATTATTTGGTACAAGCTCGACTTGAATGCTGTATGCATTTAGTGGTTGTTTTACCTGTTTGATAGTTTCTGAAAACGAACTTTCAGCTGAGTGTACCGTATCGATGGATGACATGTTTATGTGTTGTCTTGACAAGGCGTCAGCTACCACATTTTGATGTCCTGGCTTATATACTAATTTTGCTCCAAAATCCTCTATTATGGCCTTCCATCGCTTTAGTTTTGGGTTTGGGTTTTTTTCTGATATGGAGTGAGTTAGTGACTGATGATCTGTGTAGATAGTTTCTGTAACGCCCAAATTATTGCTAGTAATTCTTTCTCATTTGTGCTATAATTTTCTTCCGTTTTACTTAATGTTCTGCTAAGGAAAAATTTTGTTTTTTTTGTTTGGCTAAGTACGGCTCCAATAGCTATGGTGGATGCATCAGTAGTTAGTTCAAATGGTTTATCATAATTCGGTTGGAAGAGTTCAACCTGTTCTTTTAAACATTTTTTTAATTTTCTAAATGCTTGTATAGCAGCTTCGTCTAAATTGATTTGTGTTGTAGCACTTTTATTTTTTCCTATCTGTCCGTTGTCTCCTCGTAAGTGAACTGTAAGGGGCTTAGCTATGCTGGCGTATCCTTGTATAAATTTTCTATAATAACCTGTCATACCCAAAAATCCTCTCAAGTCTTTGAGTGTTTCTGGTAAAGGATATTTTTCAATTGTTTCTACTTTTTCTTGATTTGTCGAAATTCTGTTATGTTTGATAATGTGACCTAAGTATTCGACCTCTGTTTGAAACAACTTTGATTTTTCGTTTGATACCCTAAGTGTTGCCTGATTTAAAGCATTGAATATGATATTGATATGTTTCATATGTTCTTCTGGTGTTGAAGAATATATTAGTACATCATCAATGTAGACGTATGCGAACTTGCCAATATACTCCCTCAGGATATCATCAACACATCTTTGAAATATTGAAGGAGCATTTTTTAGTCCGAACGGCATACGCACAAATTCGTACTTGCCACCATTTACACAGAATGCAGTTTTTTCTCTATCTTCTTCCTTAATTTTAACCTGATGGAATCCTGATTCTAAATCTAAAGTTGTAAAATATTTGGCTTTTCCTAAGTTCTGTATAGTCATGTTTACGTCAGGAATAATATATCTGTCTGTTATCGTATTTGAATTTAATTTTTGAAAATCAACGACCATACGACGTTGTTGTCGACCTGTTTCGTCTACGCCTTTTTTTGGAACAGTCCAAATGGGTGAATTATATGGGCTATTACTTCGTTGGATTATACCATCTTGTAATAACTTTCCAATTTCATTGTTTACGAAGTCGTTATCCGCTATGGGGTATGGGTACTGCTTCGTCCAAATGGGTTCGTCTGTTTTTGTCCTAATCGTGGCTTCAATCGTTCTAGTGAAGGGTAATGGTCCTATGCCATTGTTATCCTTCATCAACTTATCTATATCTTCTTTATATAATTCATTACCTATGGTATAGTTTATATTACTAATTTCTTCAGTTCTATTTTGTAATGTATGCATACTATAGGGCATTCACAGAGTGCATGAATGCTGAGCATAGAGCATTTTCACTTTGGTAATAAGAACTATTTAATTTAGAACCACTTGACATACATATGTTAACCAAGAACAGCGCAATTGTTAGTGCACGTGTTTTCACTATAAGCAATGCGATCAATGAATGTGTGTGGTATAAACAAACCCAAAATAACAATAAATAAAAGGGTTTCGGATTTCATTCTCAAGGGTGCCGGTAACACAAAGTAAATACGGAAACGTATATTTTGTGTATTTGAATTACCGTACTTGACATGATTTTGTGTTTGACCACCCATTAATCGTTTAATGCAGGTGTTGCACATATGTTTGTCATGAGGTAATTTACCAGAGTCAATCACTATGCTGCTGTAGCACTATTAGTTTTAAGAGAGAATTTAAGAGAATTATTTTGTAGAATTCTAGTTAGTAAATTTAGTATATAAGTAGCAGATAATTTAATTTTAGACACAGTATAATTTTGGTCTTCATCAGAACAAATAAAAGAAAATAAAAATTACCAGAAAAAAGAAGTATTTTCATTTAACCCGAATACATTATGATCAACCAGTCAAATTCTAAGCATTAAACACATAGTTACCACATGGCGATCCTGCCGATCCTGCTCTCAGTTATTTGCAAAAACATAGTATACCACATGGCGATCCTGAGACCGAACCTGATCCTGAAATCCTCAATCCTTAGGACATCTACCACATGGCGATCCTTAGGACAACCTGGACATCCTGTCAACAATTCTGATCCTTCAGTCACCAACACCACATCATCTTTAATGACCAACACCACATCCTGTCAACAATTCTGATCCTTCAGTCACCAACACCACATCATCTTTAATGACCAACACCACATCCTGTCAACAATTCTGATCCTTCAGTCACCAACACCACATCATCTTTAATGACCAACACCACATCCTGTCAACAATTCTGATCCTTCAGTCACCAACACCACATCATCTTTAGTGACCAACACCACGTCACATCTGCAGTACATTTTTTTTTATTATAAGGTAATATAAAGCAAAAAGTAACAGTTTTTATTTAAGTGCTTTTGCGCAAATAAAAACTGCTGGGAATTTATAGAAGAGTTATATTTTACATGGAGAGGAAAGAAAAACTTAAAGATATACTCAAAAAAGTTGAAATAGCTAGACGACAGTGGGAAACAGGGAGTCTAACAGAAAAACCTGAGATACTAACTGTAGGTCCCAAACCACTATATAGGAACAACATAATAAAAGAACCGGTATACCCAATATTTCCAGTACAGCAGACTAAGGTAATAGTAAAAAATTACAAAGGAGAAAGGAAGTTAAAGCTGACAATATTAGAAGAAAGGATAAGAGCAATACAGAAAGAAATCGACAATAAGGTTTTACCTGATAGCGAGAGGGAATCGTTGGTTGTAAAGAAAATCGGGTTAGAAAAAGAGTTTTCAACGGTACTAGAAGAAATAAGAGTACATAACAAAGCTAGAAGAAAAGCAAGAAAAATAAACAAGACAAATGGGAAATACTCAAAATAAAGTTAAAGAGGTCATCACTGCGACAGCCAGCGCACCTCCTGCAATTAGCGTCAGCGTGGAAATATTTATATTGGTATGCGTTTTATTCACGCTTAACGTGTTAATTAAGTACTTAAGAAATTACGTGAAAAAACAAATAAATAGACATGTTTTAAAGAACAATATAAACAACATTGTATAAAAAAAAAAAAATTGTATGATAGTAATAGTAATGGTAAAGGTAAAATATTATTAAGAATTATGAAAAAATATAAAATGTAAATTTATACTTAAGATCAATTACAATATGTATTCAAAATAAAAAGAAATTTTATAAAGTAATATATTTCATCGGCAAAACTTTTTCATGGATAACATATATAGGCAAATAGAAGCACTAATAGCGAACGCAAAAAAATCAGTAGGCAAGTTTTATGTGACGGATACTCTACTAGCGAAAAGACAAGAGGTCCAAAGATTAGAACAAGAGACAATAAAAATATTAGAAGATTCAAAAATAAAAGAATCAGATAAGAATACGCATATAGCAAAATTTGGTAGATTAAAGAAAGAGGCTCTAAAAATACTTGCACTACACGAAGACAGGGCACAACAGACGTCATCTCAACGGACAGTTGACGACATATCTGACGAGAGAGTGATCAGAATACGTGGCACAATGGCGGAAAATATTTTAAGTACATCGGAATTGGCGGCAATTTCAAAACTCATACCGATATTTAACGGTGCGAGAGAAGAGCTCGAAATATTTATAGCAAATTTGGGGATAAGACAAAAAAAATTTGTAGGCTTAAGAGCACAAGTAACAATATATAAAAAGATTTGTATATAAAAAAAAAAAAAACAATAAATACATATTTTAAATAATAAATCTAAAAAAAAAAAATTTAAGAAAGAAAGATGTAAAAATTAATTATTAGTATCTTATACATATATATAAAAAAAAGATTAATACATTATTATTATAAAAAGGAAAAATAATATATAGGGAATAAAGTAAGAAGTTTCTATTACATATAGGAAAGGTAATTAGGACTATAATAGAATACTGTATTTGTGTGTCAGAAAAATAATTATGACATTTTTTTAACAATTGTAATATGTTAATTAATCCAATGGAATTGATGAGTAGAAAAAAGGAATATATAAAACTTATTAATAACAAAATAGATTGTAATGGCATCAAGATATTGTATGTTTAGGCAATGATAAGGGTGGAATTGAGAATAGTATTTCAAATAGTAGGAATGAATACTGGTGAAGACTGACAGAATGAAATAGCATAAAATGAGGATAAGATGAAACAGCACCTGTTGGAATTGATCACTTCAAGATGTGTGCATGTACATCGGTAAGTGATGCTAGTAGCAAATATATGAATAGGAAATAAATAAATGGAGATAACTTGATAATTGGAAGATAAAAATGGGGAATGAAAGGAAGAATATTGCGCACATAGGGCGTGGTGATAATCCATCGAAACTAGGTTCGACTATGGAGAAACTACGTGCCTGATATAATTATTGAATAAATAGGCTAGCGAGATACAGTGATAATTCTGCGAAACTAGATTTCGATGTGAAGAAGCTGATATCTATTATGAGATGAATATATGGAGTATAAGAAATGAATATATATGTTATGAGAATGAGCCCCAAGAATAGAGAAATAAAGGAAGAGAAAATAGAAGCAAGTAACAATAAGAAGATTAAATAACATGAATAATAATCCTCGGAACTAGACAGAATCTTAAGATTACACCAGGCAACATATAATTAATGAAATCAATAACTACCTTATCATTGACCACAGGCAAATGAATTGATAAAAATATTAAAATAAATTGATGAAATAAATATTTAAAATGAACAGAAAAAAAAGATTAAAATAAATCGATGAAATGAATAATTAAGTTGAATTGATAGAAATATTAACATAAATCGATTATAGAATGAATTGGTAAAATAAACTTACATTTGTATTGCATTGAATATTAATGATAAAGTTTTAAGGTGAAAAATACAATGGAATGAAATAAATTTTGTGTTCAATACATAATTCTAAGAATAATTATGTAAAAGAAACAGATGATAATTTTAAGATATCAATACTTAACAATTGTAAAGTAATACACTCCGTTTGAGTTGATATTTGGCAAATTACCAAGTTTACCAGGTGATGAGATCCGGAATCATCCCAAGGTATACGATTTTGATAATTATGCGAATGAATTGAAAACCAGACTGAAATATTCGTTAGACAATGCCAAACTGTAAGAGTAAAAGAAAACAGACAGATAGAATCAGACAAGAAGACAAATAGTATAATGTTAAATGTAGGTGATTTAGTATTAGTTAGAGTAGAGAATAGAAAGAAAAACGAGGCGCCATATAGAGGTCCTTATAGCGTAGTAGAAATAGATGATTTAAACATCTCGGTAAAAATAGGAAATAACATTAAGGTTTACCATAAGAATTTACTGAGGAAGTATAATTAATATAAACAAAACGTTACATTGTAGCTATATTGTAATTAATATTACAAAATAAGAAATTTTTTTCAATAACAACTATGAATAAGTAGTGCCAATAAGTTAATAAAGTTAAAGTATAAGTTGTTGTAAAAATTGTTAATGAACTCATTAATAAAATATTTATAAATTACTGTTTAATTGTTAATGACATTATCGTGTTACAAAAAAAAAAAAAGAAATATAGCATAAAATTACAATATAATGAAAAAAAAAAAATGTATATGCATAATAATTAATATAAGAATTTATAATATCCAAGAAATACAAACTAAGCTAAGTAAACATGTATGAAACTACTACAAGAATTATTATTAAGTGCTAACAATAACTAAAACCAATTAAACGATAACAATATTACTCACTAGAACATAAAATTAGAAAATAAAGCTTAATAATAATGATAGTAAATAAACGAAGAAATTTTGTAAATGTTAAAACACATATATAACCAAGCATACAGTATGCACACACTTGATACTACAGTAATCCTACAATTTCTCATTTTTGTATAGAAATCGTATGATTCCTCTTGAGGGCGGTGGTGTAATGTATGCATACTATAGGGCATTCACAGAGTGCATGAATGCTGAGCATAGAGCATTTTCACTTTGGTAATAAGAACTATTTAATTTAGAACCACTTGACATACATATGTTAACCAAGAACAGCGCAATTGTTAGTGCACGTGTTTTCACTATAAGCAATGCGATCAATGAATGTGTGTGGTATAAACAAACCCAAAATAACAATAAATAAAAGGGTTTCGGATTTCATTCTCAAGGGTGCCGGTAACACAAAGTAAATACGGAAACGTATATTTTGTGTATTTGAATTACCGTACTTGACATGATTTTGTGTTTGACCACCCATTAATCGTTTAATGCAGGTGTTGCACATATGTTTGTCATGAGGTAATTTACCAGAGTCAATCACTATGCTGCTGTAGCACTATTAGTTTTAAGAGAGAATTTAAGAGAATTATTTTGTAGAATTCTAGTTAGTAAATTTAGTATATAAGTAGCAGATAATTCAATTTTAGACACAGTATAATTTTGGTCTTCATCAGAACAAATAAAAGAAAATAAAAATTACCAGAAAGAAGAAGTATTTTCATTTAACCCGAATACATTATGATCAACCAGTCAAATTCTAAGCATTAAACACATAGTTACCACAATTTATTGTAAATGTCATGTTTCTACTATCTATTGTTGCGTTTAGCATATTTACTCCCTCCATCCTAATATCAAATCAGTTTTTTCCATGTTATCTAACTCGAAGAAATCTATGTTCCTGCCGAGAAATTTTAGTGTTTGTTTGGTATTAACTAGTGACGTTCCATGCATTGAAATGACTTGCATAGGTTGTATTTTTTGTGGATAATTTAATTGTAATGACTTTTTAATGTAATTATGGGTTGCTCCGGTGTCCATTAATACATCATATGATATTTTGTTTTCATCGATCATGGTTATGTGGGGCAACCCGTTTTTTAGATATAGATTCTTAACAACTAGTTTATTTACAGTACCTGGTTCTACAATGATGCTGCTAGTATCATCTTCAGTGGTGATGTTGTTATTTCTCAATAATTTGTTCTGTTGGAAATTTCCGCTGGGCTCACGTTGTCGTTTCCATGGTTGATTGTTGTATTGATGATTTGAGTTAAAGTATGTGGGTTGTCGCTGGATTGTGTTGCCGGAACTTACATCCATGGGCTCTGGTCGTGGTTGGAATTTGTTGAAATGTTGTTTTGTTGAGAACTGTTGCCGTGGTTGTTGGAAAAACTGTTGTTGGGAAAATTGTTGCCGTGGTGGATACTTCTGAGTTGACTGGAACTGTTGTCTCTGTGCTTCGTGCGTCTTCTGTGGATGTTTAGATTCATATGACAGCTTCAAGTTCTGGTGTCTACTGTCATGCTCAATGGTGCGTGCAATGGTGTATACATGCTCTAAATTTTCTGGAGCGTTTGCATATAACGTGGATTGTACAAACGTATTGTTAACTCCCGTTTTAAATACTCTGACGGAATCTTGTTTGGCTTGATCTGTCATTGCACTTACGGCTTCTTGTCCATATCCGGACATCGATATTTTTGAAATTATCAGGCTCAAGCATTTATTTATTTCATCATGGAATTCTTGTAGGGTTTTTCTTCCCTGATAACACCTTTTCATTTCCTCCTGCAAAACGTACAGGGGACGTGTATCTGCATAGGTGTAGTCGAGTCTATTTCTAATGGCATCAAAATTGAATATAGTGCCATGATTTGCCAAGACCTGCGCTGCTGCTCCTTGTATTTTTGTCTTGACTATTTGTAACGCTTGTGAATAGATACTTGTGCCCTTGAGAGGCTCTATGCTATCCATCATACGAGATGTATCCTCTCTCCATACTCGGTATTTTGTGATTTCACCATCAAATATAGGGAGTGATTTAAAAACTTCTAACTTGACTTCATTGGGGTTTGTAATTCTTGTTTCTATTGCTTCCAGTGATGCGGGTCGAGGTTGGTTTATAAGAGGGTTTACTCCTACCTGTTGTATTTGATGTTTCAGTGCATTAACTTCCGTTGTATGTTGCTGTATCATTGTCTGCATCATGGCTTGTAATGCCGCCATTTGCTGTGTAAGCATTTCGATTTCTACGTTATTTGACATAGTCGTTTCTTCTGTATGCTCTAAGGGGCGTAATTTATCAAATATGGATCATCTTTTTGACATCTATGCACGACCTTATTTAAAAAAAATTATTCACATATGTAGATTTTTACTGAGTACTTTGTTTAAATTATATCCTCTTCTATGGAGAATTATTTATTTTTTCTTCTATGAAGATTTGTATGTCCTTGCTGCGACAAGGATTCCGATGGTCCGTCTCGCTGAAACAACAAAGTATATGTTGCTCCTGGCAGGATCGCCAATTAAATTCTACGTTTTCACGTTAAATAAAAAATATAATTTTTTGGTCGGCTACGCCACTTTTATTTTTATTTATATTTTCTTAAAATGAGTTCTGTTCGGTCCTTATGCTAAATCTTAACTAACTCTCCCAAAAAAAAAAAAAAACTTTTTAAATACTAATTTGTTACAAATAATATTTCCTTTGTTTTGTACATATGCTTACAATATTTATGATATTTTATGATTTTTAACAATATTTGTATATTTATGATATTTTATGATCTTTACAATATTTGTATATTTATGATATTTTATGATCTTTACAATATTTTGTATATTTATGATATTTTATGATCTTTAGAAGGGGGTACGGCTCGTGAGTCGAACGTGGAGCGTGCTCGCTGGCGGAGCTGTCGACGTTACTCTGGAGGGTGATGGCAATGACATGGAAGCCCTTCTGAGTGCCGGAGGCTGCTACGTTAAGTGGTTTAGGTTCCGCGTGAGACGTGATGAGCTTATCCCTAGCTGCTACCGTTGTCTTGGGTTTGACCACATGGTTAGGGATGGAGAGATAGGCAAGCTGAACGATTGGACAATCAACACCAATGACGCCCTTCTTGGGGATGTTCTAGGACACCCCACGGAAGGGTTAAATGGTGGACGCGGGAGTTGACAGAAATGCGGAGGGCCGTCAGGCAGCTCAGGAAGCGATTCCAGAGAGCCAGGCGGACCAATGCAGATGATGTGCTACTGCGTGCGACGAACTACGCAACACAGCTACATGCCTATAAGGACCTATCGTGAAAGTGAAGAAGGATGACTGGAGATCATACGTATGGGACAACAGGGACGACCCATGGGGTAGAGTCTATAAGCTCGGTAGAGGTAGGGGCCAGCGGACCAATGTGTCTGGCCTACGTGTTGGTAATGAAATATTGGCATCATGGGGGCATGCATACGCGTTCTGCTGGGCGTGTTCTTTCCAAGGGTGGAGGGTCCTATCCATCTTCCTTTTCAGGGGGTGGATCCCCCTCCTCCGTTGGACAGAACGAATTAGAGTTAAGCATTTGTCAGGCGCGGAGTAGAAAGTCTCCAGGTATGGATGGAATGACCGGAGAGATGTGTAAAAGCATCTGGAAGGCCATTTCTGAGTACTTGTTGGCAATCTATGAAAAGTGTGTATCAGAGGGGTATTTTCCACATCCGTGGAAGATAGCCCATGTCGTTGTTTTGCTCAAGTCTCCCGATAGGACCAGGAGCAATCCTCGCTCCTATAGGGGCATCAGTCTGCTTCCGGTGCTTGGAAAAGTATTGGAAAGGATTACGGTGAAAAGGCTTCAGAAGAGGATCGACCAGGGCACATGCGAGTGGCAATTTGGCTTTAAAAGTGGTAGGAGTGTAGATGACGCCTGGCATCACGTTAAAACGTGTGTCGGCAGGGCAGAGGCAGGATATGTCCTTGGAATCCTTATTGATTTCAAGGGTGGGTTCGACTTCCTGTTATGGGAAGGCGTTCTAGCGAGGCTACGCGAGGTTGGCTGCCAAGAGTTGGGGTTATGGTCCATTGGGTTGCGGTCCATTTATTTGGAATCTAATAATGGATCCTCTTTTGCGGAGGCTGATGGTTGCATACAATGTGTGCGCATATGCGGATGACTTGCTCGTTCTTATCGAAGGCTAGTCTCATGCTGAGCTGGAGAGAAGGGGGGAGGAAGCCATGCAGATTGTCTGCGATTGGAGTAGACAAGTAGGAGTAGGCAGGTTATCGCTAAATCGACCTCCAACTGTTAGGGCCAATGGCGTTAGCCTTAAATATGCGACTGAGCGTATGAACTTCATGGTTCATCTCGAGCGTGTCAAGACGAAATTGACTGGTGTGGTGTGATGTGTCCGGCGCATTCTTAGGAATGACTGGGGCCTCAGCAGGCGTTCTATGCGGAACATTTACCATGGACTGTTTGTTGCCTGCGCAACATATGGCTCCTCGGTGTGGTCACAACTGCCAGAGGAAAGCTGATTCCAGCTGACTTGTATCGTGGTGGCTGTGGTTTATACCCAAATCGCGGGGAGCGCATAGATCGATGTGGAGTTGCATTCAACCGGGTGCTGTGACCCTAGAACAGCAGAGGTGTGTAAAGTAGGCCTCGACTCCCCACCAAGGAGTGGGATTTGTTGCCCAAACGCACAAATCTTGAATTGGTACCGCAGTGTAGTTTACTACACAATGGGGCGGTGGTCGGCGCATATTCTGATCCAGTGTTCAGAGCACCGTGAGGTTATGTCAACGAGATGGGTACTCACAAGAGATTTCTGTCTAGTTGCACTCATTCGTTGTTTGACTGTTGAAGCGTACGGTTGTGTTGTATTAAAACGTCGCGTTAATTACTTGATTTTTCAAAGTGAATAATAGTGTGAAAGTGTGTGTGATTATTTATTTTTTGTAAAGTTGACACTCCGTTGATCGGGTGCTCCGCTGAACAAAAATATCTCCGGGTAATTGTGAGGTTAAACTCACTTAGTGGCGAGTGGTTGTTTGAGTGGCAGTGGTAAGTGTGAACACGGTTGCCATTAATGGCATGCCATTGCGGGTCGACGACGAAGTTTATTTCCGGTCGGTAAGGCAGTGTAAAATTTCTGATTTTGTCGGTAAAACGGTTCACTTCCGGTTCCGGCTTGTGTCTGTGCTAGTCGGTCAGTAGGTAGTGCAGTACAGGTGTCTCGGCTAACTTCCGCTGAAGTTAGTGCAGTACGTAGGTAAGTGGGTGCGTATAAGTACTAGTTTATAAAACTATTAAGTATACGCAATCAGCTCAAGTGTTTGGTTCACTAGAGGTCTTAGTGTCCGTCCTTGCGTCAGTTATCAGTTGTCCGTCCTTCCTTCGATACAAAATTTTGTCGACAAACAGACAAGCAGACATATAGTGTTAAACTACCTAGTTATTAATAAAAAAATAATATAAATTTACCAAAAAAAATTTATTGTGTATTAGTTTGTTTAAAGAAAAACACATCATTAAGTTTTGATGTATGTATATTAAATAAAAAAAAATATATATAATCAATATTCTGTGATTTTTATAACATCGCAAAATGTTACAAATATACGCATATAAAACGGTGGTTTGCTAATTATAGAGCAACAAAAAGTTAATATGGATGCCAAACTTATGGTCATATTTTTAAACGAATAATGGAAAAACGTATGAATTAATAAATAAAAGACCTGCAAAAAAAGTAATATTTATTTATTTATAAGCTAAAAAAAGTAATATAAAATACGTTGATGTTGATTTTATTGTATTTTGGTGTTCTATTTTTTGTGTGTAATATTTACATATACATACATATATTAAAAAATATAAAAATATAATATACATATATTCTATATATTATATATATATAAAAAATCAGTGTATTATTTTATTTATACAAAATTCTGCAATATTTTGTTTTAGGGAAAATACATTTCTTTTGTATTAACAAACAGAGTGTCACTCCATTTTGCTCAGTATGACTATGCCTCAGTAGATGGCGCTTTGCAATAGTTATTTCTATTTTAACATGAATGTCAACATATTCAGACACAACAATGTTAAAAATATACACATGGCTGAGTAAAGAAGAATTAATGATTTTTTATACCCTATACCGCCATGTGGTTTGGGTTACTACCAAAAATATTTGACTTAGATCCATCTTTTATTATACCGATCGACTCAGAATCACTTTTTGAGTCGATTTAGCGATGTCCGTCCGTCTGTGTTTCTATGTAAACCTTGTAATCAAACTACAGGTCGCAAAGATGAACATATTTGTATGAAATTTTGTATATAAGCTTCTATCGGTCATAGAAGTTGGTGAAATTCGGTCTATATTCAGATCTAGTCCACATACAAATGACCCTTATGAAATCGACATAAATTGCCATAAGATCCAAATTCTCAGATAGATCTCAGTCAAATTGGGCTTATGTGTGTTTATTATATCCATTAGTCAGTAGTCCAAAAATAAACCCTATAAGACAATTCTTAGTCATAGCCTCATATAGAGCTGCTTTCCGATCTTTACTTAAATCTATCAAATTCAGCAAAAAAATTGAGAGAGCTTTATAGACCAACTCTTGAAATAAACAAAAATTATATGTTAGGAGGATCAAACCGAAGACAATCTTAATAAATTTCAGACAAATATGGAAGCAAAAGAACGCAGTTTAAGCAGATCTTAAATGTACATCGTTGGCAAGAACCTAACATAAAATATATGTATATATGAGACATAGTTAATCTGAATCACTAAGTTGGAAGAAAACGTAATTTTTCTGAAAAAAAATACATAAAAGATTGTCTTCAAAGAAAATATACTGATTGAATTATGAAGAAACTACCACGTGGGATATCCTAGTGGTAAAGACCTAATGGATCTCTAGATACATTATCTCAACAATGTTTTGTACACAATTTTTGCCCCTAGGTATCTTACGGTTGAATGGGTTAAAAATTAAAAAAATTTTGAAGGGTCCCTACAAAATTCAACTACGCGATGTATATTTACGAACAACAGACAATCTTTTACAGCTGGGCCAACCACAAATTGTAGTAGCTGTGGGTGATTATATATTTAAATGTTTACAAAAATCTTAATTTTGCAAAAATAATTTTGCGCTTAGGCCATCCTAGTCTGAGATCTGTAAACAATACAAATTGGCCACAGAAAGCGTCAAGAGATGAGGAATTATTAAAGTATTTAAAAAAATTAACTTTAAAGTGAATCCTTAATAGTTAAAGCGAGTCTATTGAATGAATTTACCTTTATCATATGTAACATTTTATTTTTATTTGAATATATATGTTTTTTTTTTTTTCAATAAAATTGAAAAAACTTTCCAGTCTTCCATTGGGAATGCAAAGGTTGGCATGTAGTGGTTGTGAGCACGGTTTCATTTGTGCCATCAATTCCATTTTGTTGGAATTATAAATTCTGTCGATCGCCTAGCAACAGTAATAGAAGACAACCCGGCAAAAGTGTATAATGCACTTACATTAGCCATATGGAACTTTTTACCAATTTATAAGATTAATACGTATTTTCGGGGATAACGAAAATATTTCTCCAAATAGTTTAGATGATTATTCATTTCAGACGTCCCAAGACAAATCCTAAATTCAATTATAATTTTGTTTTAATTAAATCAAAAATTTGCAATTCGAATCGACTTAAAACCCTACACAGGGGTATATATCAAAGTGTATATATGCAGAGGGTATACAAATATCAGTTTGTCATTCCGTTTATAACGCATCGAAATAAATTCCTGAGTCCATAAACCATATATGCTCTTGATCCTTTTAACAAGGGAAGTTGCTTTTGAAAAAATACAATGAAGTACCATTCTTCAAAATGTATCTCTCTTAAAGTGTCCTTTTTAATTTAAAATACTTTTTTTTTAAAGTACCTGTTTGTAAGCACTTTTCCTTAAAAAGTATCATTTGTTAAAAAAAAGTACCCCGTTTTAAAAAGTACCTATGCTTATGAAAAAAAATTTTTTTCCTTACAATATAACATTTAAAAAACATCTTTTCATAAACAAGTACGTCTTAAAAATCTACCCTTTTTAAAAAGAACATTTTCTTTAAATTTTTCTTAAAAAGTATTTTTTAAAGTACTCTTTTTTTTAAAAAATTCTTATTTAAAAGGATAACATTCTATTTAAAGTACATTTTCTTACAAAATTACCTTTTCTCAAAAAAGGATCTTTTATATTTACATTAAATTCTTTTAATGTACTTTTTTAAAAAAGTATATTTTCCTGGTATATGGCAAACCAAAAATTGCCAAGATTTTTAGAAACTTTTATTTTGAAATACCGCATAATTATTAGCTCTCACAACATTGGAAAATATGATTCCTAATTGTGACTCTTCGTATTCTGTTGTAATGCATTGAACAATGAATTGCGACCCCATAAAGTAATTGTATTCTTAATCCCTATAACAACTCGAGTCCATATAATGTCCGTACATGCGTCTGTCTGTCTGTCTTTTGAAATTACGGTCAGTCAACAAAATAAACCCTTTACCTGGGTAAAGTTAAAATAATATTGTTTGTCGTTACTACGAGTAGGTTGGTATTTGAAATGGGTTAAATTGGGCATCACTGTGTCAAGATATGTTATAAAATATGGAGATACCTCTAAAAATGTAAAAAATAGTGTTGTTGCTGAAACAATTTGGTATTAAATTTAACAAATTCTTTATTGTTTCAAATATTTTGTTTACATTTATTATCAATACTAAAACCGAGGTGGACTTGTTACTGTTTAGATTAAAATCACCCAAAACTATAACTACTTGGTTATTTTAAACATAAATTTACAACATAAAAAATATTATGTAAATATTTTCGATAAACATCATTTGTACTTGTAGAAGAAATATACGATATAATAAAAAATATTGATTTAACCAATGCATTAGTTGCTTAATTACGCCAATAAATTTAAAGGCATTGAACGGTTGGAAATATCGTCTCTCAGTGCCAAGAGCACACCGCTACAGTTTTTTGGTTCATCAGGCAAAAACATATATCACAACAGTAGACTTTATAAAAATCATCAAAGAATTCAGCACTATTTGTTTAAGAAGATAGCCATGTATCAGTTATGGCAATGGCAGCGCTGCCGTTTTTTTTTTTTTTTTTTTGAAAAAAAAAAACACAAAAGGGCGAATTTTTATATTAAAAGCCGATAAGGGAGATTTCATAACTTCATTATAAAGCTTGGTGATACACCTAATTTGATATTAACATGCTCCAATCTCTGTATTTTTCCAATATCACATTACATCTTTCTTCAACAAAAATTACACGATATATACGCTTCGGCCTATGCACTTTCGTCTAATGATTATCAGGCTCATGCATGTTTGATCCAACATTTGAAACATCTGTACGAAAAGAAACAAGATAAGAGCAATCACCGGCATCAAATTGTCTATCAACTCTGTTTGAACAACTAACAACAACTGCATCAATATGCGACCTTCGACTTGCATGTACATTCTGTGTATTATTATAAACATTAGCTCGAATAGAAAAATTCTTATTATTCTTGTTCGATTTTTGTGTTAGTTCCTGAACATTAACTGAATCTCTTTCAAGTCTTTACTTATGTTGAAAATAATTGTGTTTTTAAGTTCTCTTAACTTCATTAATAGTGCGGAGATGCTGCTGATGCTTTAAGACAATCATTGCAGTTAAACACAATATAATGATTTTCATTAAAAAAAATACGGATTTTATCATCAGTTATTGCACACATAAAATGAAATTGCGCTCTACATATGTGGCTCTTAATGAAATTCGATTTAAAGGCATAAAAATACTTCGCACACAGCGTATTTGGTTGACAATCCATATTATACGTCAACAATTTAGCAATCAACGGACAACTGCTACTTAATTATGTGAACATTACATTTTCTAAGGAAAAACACCTATAAGTATAGTATGAGATTCCCAACATTTAGATCACAAATGTTCTATAACTAACACTGAACGTCTTATTTGGGCACCCGCAAATCGCGACGTAATTTGGATATGTTCTAGAACACGAAACAGCAATCTTAATTTAGTTTTTTTGTGAAGATTTTTGACTTTGATCCAAAAAAACCATATACAAATTAGACATTACATAAAGGTTTAAAACATGCACGACCATGCTCGTGTTATTAATGAAACCGTAACATTTCGGGAGTTTTATATGGTGGCACAGCTGAACTTTAAATCAAAACTCACATGTATTACTCGTAGTTCAATGATGATGGCACCACTTTGCATAAAATATAGGCAATATGGGTATGAATAATTTTATTTTTATGAGTACAATTTAATGGTGTTTTCTTTTCTAAAAAAAATGTTAAAATGTTCAGAATAGAACCTAAAATCACAACTTGTAACGCTTCTTTAATATTAATATTAACAATTTATTTTCACCAAAACAAAGGTTGCGCTTTTTTTTATTATACCAATACCACTATGTAGTCAGGGTGTAATGACTTAGTGCAGATGTTTGTAACTACCAAAAATAAGTGACATAGACCCATCTTTTATTATACCTATCGATCCGGATTAATTTCTTAGTCGATTTAGCTATGTCCGTCCGTCTGTGTGTCCATATAAACCTTGTACTCAAACTGCAGGCCGAAAATATGAATATATTTTGATGATATTTGGTATATATCGGCGACAGGATGAACCCTGTTGAAATTGGTGAAAATTGGTGGATATTCAGAACTAGTCCACATACAAATGACCCCTATGAGATCGACTTTAATTGCCATAATATCAAAATTATCATATAGATCTCGGTCAAATTGGGTTTGTGTATGCTTGTCCAAAAATAAACCATATAGGATAATTCTTAGTCATAGCCCCCTATAAAACTGATTCCCGATCTTCACTTAAATTTATCAAAAAACAAAAATGTTGCACAGATTTTTCTCAAATTTGGTTTGTATCTGTTTTTGCAAAAACTAAGTGATCAGGATCGGTCCATTTTTCAACCTAGGCCCTATATAAGTATAGCCTCCGATATGACCTTTTTTATATCCGGAGGCAAAAATTGGTTTATGCTCCTTTTCTAAATCTAATTTGTTGGACTTCTGAGATCTAGACCGACTATAAATTTCTTACTTATTTTTTTGTTTCTTCATACAAATACACATTTATACGTGCGGTTCTCCCCCTCTGATTATTTAGAGTGTAAAAAATTTAAGTTTTTTGACATTTGAAGGGTCACTTATTTTTTCGTGTTGTATTACATATCCAAGTTTCATAGCGAACTACGAGTGCCCCCTTGTAAGCTAAAAAACCTTCTATATTCAAATATTTATTAATATATACTTTGTATTTGTCTTTTACGCATAGCGATGAAAACAATGTCAATCATCATACTGGAGGCATGTTATCAATATCACAATTGACAGGTATTACAAATGAGCATGATGCATGGAGGCGCCCGAGATCTGAATCCTCTGCGGATGCCGAGAGTGTGTACATGCCAAATATGATAATTGACTCCAGTTACCAAGGAATACACTCAAGAAAATCAAGTGTACGTATATAAAGATATTTCCTCAAAACTTTTTTGTCAGGTTTTCTTAACTGAATCTCTACTTAATTTTGTGAACCAGCAATTCTAAAGAACAGCCAGTATCAGACTAAATTTACAAAGATCGGCGTTTTTTTACGAAACTTATGAATATATATTTTATTTATTTTTTTTTTAGATTAAAAGCATACAGAAACCAAAAAAAACATATCTGTGCATTGGTAGCATAAAAGGTTGGTGTATTGCGTGGTGGCACTCAGGTCGCGAGGATGCTGATGACTATACGTATGAACAAGAAGATCCTTCTGATATGGGGTATGTTTACTGAAAAACGAATAATTTTTCTTATTAATTAATTGTTTTTTGCAATAGTTTTGTTTGTCTAAAAAAATTGTATTAACTTAGTTTTGAGTTCATGTCCGATTGCATCCCGAAAGGGTGCGTTTTAGACACAAATCATACTGCAGGACTCGGAAAAAAAAAGTTTTACAAAGTTTTACAACGATCGCCGACATGCTGCAATTAAGCTAAAATTCGAATTAGATGCTATTATATTTTTAATGGGTTTGATGGAATTCCACCAGTGGTGTAAATATTATGCTTATGGTTGCGAAACGGTAACCGGAGCTGTTGTTATTATTAATTTCCAATAACAGAAATTATAATGCTATATTTTTTGACGGGTTTCAGATTTACTCACCTTATGTGCTTGTGATTAATTTTTGTGTATTGAGTATTCAAAAACATTTAAATAACTTCTCTATTAAAAAGACATACAGTCGCTCAGTCAAAATTTATTGTATATTGAAGAAAAACCATACGCTCCATATGAAAACATTTGTCTTATTATTGCAATGAAGAAGAAACAAGAACAAAAATTTTTTTCTCTTGAAGACTTATCAACAAAACAGTCTGCTCACAGCTTAATTGATGCATTGTATAAAACTGTCATATAAGAGAAAAATAACGGATCAATGTTACACATTTTTCATGTGGATCAGTGTAATATATGATATCTAAACTTATATTGGAAAAGAAGGGTTTGAATTGAAAATATTTTTCTCGTATTTTTTAATAATGGGAAAATAATAATTAAAAAAATGTAAACGGCATTTCAAGGAGGAAAAAAGCAAGCAATTTCTAAATAGGTTAAGTTTACTTTCATCACAAAAATAATGACTTCCAAATAGAATTATCTTTATTTAAATGTTCTCGAGGACACTATGTTTTCCAAGTTTTCCATTTCTAGCATTGATCAATGGCTTGTTTCGAGCAGTACGGCCATGAAAACTGTCTTCTCGCAAAATTGTTCGAATAGTTTCCCGATTGCGAGCCTTACGATCCACCGCTTATATATCGTTAAAATTCTTTATTTTCGATTCTATTTTCGTAGATTAACCTTTGAAAGATGTACTGTACTGTAGAAGAACTTCTTATTTTCTTTGAAAGATGTGCTGGACATACATAAATACACATTGGTAGAGAGCAAGAAACTTGCAAGAAATCAAAATGATAAATGTTTATCAATTCAACTTTATTTGCCAAATTTCATATGATATTTTCTTTTGTTAAATGAAATTTGTCAAACAAATAAAATATGAAAAAGAATAAACATTTTAAATTAAATAAAGAAAACAAAATTTTTAATTTTTAAAAATTAAGTAAAAAAAATTATTTCATTGTGCGGGAAGTGTATGAAAATGAATTAAAAAATATTAGGAAAAATTTAACTTGTTTGAAAATTTTTAGCAAACAAATTTTTATCAAAATTATTTCATTGTGCGGAAACTGTATGAAAAAAAGTTGTTAAATATTAAGAAAAATTTAAAAACTAAATTAAGGTGAGTTAAAAAAATGTTAACACAACATCAATTTTTATTTGATAGCTGTATGGAAGAGGAATTTAAATTTGGACGATCCCTTCAATCCTAATACACAAGACCGTGTGTGCAACCTACATTTCGCTCGGGAATCTGTGGGATTGAAATGTCTAAAGAAAGGAGCAGCACCCATTTCGGATACACCCGAATTGAATTTCAAGAACACGCAGGAGGATATGATGTTGTTCTCCGTTTGGGAAATTTAGATTGTGAAAATCTGTTGATATATTACATCATTTTGAAAATAATGAAGTTGGAACCAAACGACTGAAGCATAATGCTCCTCCAGTGAGAAAATCCTCTGGATTAGAAACGGAAACAAAACATCACACTGAACTGGCTCAGCGTACATATAGCAAAAGGAAAATGGATGAAACTGATATGACTCTAGAGGAATTCGAATTTTACTCACGCCAAGCTGAAATTGCTAAGGCGGCTGCCCCATGGAGTGAAGATGATGAAAGAAGAAGAAAACTCGGATGGGAGGAAAAGTTTGCTAGACAGAAAAAATGCACCAAAAGCAAATGGTTGCTGCGCAACGAAATATGAAAGCACTACAACTACAAGTAATGAAGCTTAAGGCGAAGCTTCTAAGTGTTATCGCCAGCTAGGAAGGAATTGCATTTGCAAAAATGATTGCTCAGAATATAGAGTATACGTGAAGCAATAGAATGCTTGATATCCTAAATGCCAAATCTTTTTTTTACAAAAATCCAGACAGAAGGCCATATAACAGGAATGATAGCGAAAAAACTGATTTCAGTTTTGACTTTATTGAATACTTGGAAACATTTAGATTTGGCGACCAATCGAGAAACATATATATCAATGGGTTCGTTCTTACATTAAGGTGTTTCTTAGATTTAGGTCGACATTTGTTCAGAAAGTATACCAAGACAAATTTCATTTTGCTTGGAAAATTTAACCAGGATGCGCCAGAAAATTTCTTCTTTAAAATACGTTCGAAGGGTGGTTCAAACCATCACTGATTCTTATGAAAATAATAACGATTAAATATAACTCACCGAATCAAAATTGTTAGAAAACTAAATATGAAAATGTTTATATATGGCAAAAGGACCAGCAGGATCAGCGCCAAAATTCATACAGAACAAGGCTTATAATGAAATATTACGAAGATCTCTCCAAAAAATTACTTTCGATTTATACGCAGTTCTTCCCCGAAAAGTATCACAAAATAAACTTGAGGCGGGCAACAGTTACTACATACGAACAGAATATGTCTACATCGGAGCCCTCTGCATGGTTCGATGTAGAGGATCCATGCATACTACATCGGAGAGTGCTTTTAGATTATTATATAACTGTTTTATTTTAAAGACTATCAAAATAAGTAAAATTTAATAGTAGAAAAACTGTAACTTAACGACAGTAACATAAATTTTGTTAATAAAATTTTTACTTTTTTATATTATTAATTAATCTTTATATTTTTTAATGTTATCTTTAATAAGCTAATGTGGCCTGAATTTTTTATGTAAATAAAAACAAATTTGATTTACAATTTTGGTCCCGACGTTTCGTCGATTATTTGTCGACTTCTTCTGGGGTTTGTCTATTTATTTGAAGATATAAAAAACATATTAATACACTTCCTTACACCATATAGTATGTGTCATAAACTTACAATTGAATTGTTTAAATTTAAAACATAATAAAAATATATTTCACACAAAACGTAAAACATAAAAACAACATCTTAACATTCAAACACATATTAATTTAATAACACAGCTTAACTAATAGCGACAATGTAACTTGCATTTATATTGCTGGTATCTTCTTTCAAATTCATCGTCCGTTTTATATTTTGTTGTATATACAAACTTTCTTTGGTATATCTCTTTCTTTCTCTATTTTCCTTGTCTAGTATTCTAATCGTTTCAAAATTAGCTATATGACCTGTTTTAAATATATGTTGCGCCAAAGCTGTTGTTTCTCTCCTCTTGGCGATGTCTAGTTGATGTTCTCCCATTCTCGTAGCTAAAGCTCTCTTTGTTGTTCCTATGTATATTAAATCACATTTCTGATTGTCATTTCCCTTGCATGCTATTTCATACACTACGTTATTTTTTTGTTGTTTTTCTATAGGTGCCTTGACATTTGTGAATATTGCGCTTAGTGTTTGGTTGGGTTTGTAGGCAAAATTAATGTTATTGTTTTTAATTGTATTTCTCATGTTTCTGTTGTCTGTTAAGCCAGGGATGTATTGTACACTGTAAAACTTTATATCCTTATTTTCTTCAGTGTTGTCACGTTGGTTGTTATTTTTTAATCGCTGTTTTATTTCTTCTATTAGAGACCTTATGATGTTATTGGGAAAACTGTTTTCCATTAATATCTGGTGTATTTTCTTAATGTTTTTAACGTGGAATTGTTGGTCGCTAATTTTAAGAATTCTTTCAATGAGATTTTTTGCCGTATTTAATATTTGATGTTTTGGTTGGGTTGCATTATAATTCATGAGTCTCCCCGATGCTGTTTCTTTGGCATACCAGTCAAAATTAATATTATTTGAGGATCTATGTAATCTTGTATCTAAATATGTTATGGTATTTTCTTTTTCTATTTCAATAGTGAATTTAATCTTTGGATGTTGGTTGTTTAAAGTGTTCAATATATCATCTTGGTCTTCTTTATTCACAATGGCTAAGATGTCATCTACATATTTAGTTATGTATTTGATGTGGATGTTTTTGTCTTTTAATTCCATTATAACGTCGTCAAGTAAGCTATCGAGAACTATATCGGCTATTGTGGGCGATAGTGGGTTGCCCATTGGCATACCAAAGATTTGGTTATACAATTTTTTGTTATAAATAAAATAATTATTTTCAGTTAGGCAAAAATTAAGAATCTCCATGAATTTGGAACTAGGAATTTTTGTAAAATTTTTAATTATGTACCATTTTTTCATAATATTTTTGATGGCAGTATGCACTGGAATATTGGTGAATAGTGAAACCACATCAAATGAAACCAATATCTCGCTATCTTCAACTTTGAAATTTTTTAGGTTATTTTTCAATTCTATAGAATTTTTAATGTTATAATCTTTAGATATTATATGTTTGAGAATTTGTCCTATATATTTGGAAAGATGGTAACAAGGTACCTGTGTTGAGGAGATGATTGGTCTCAGGGGGATCCCTGTTTTGTGGATTTTAGGCAATCCGTAGATTCGTGGGGCTGTAGCTGCTGAACATAGTAATTTCTTTTTTTGCCAATTATCAATATATCCTTTTTTGAAAAGGTCCGATATAATATTGTTGTTCGTTTTTTGTAGTTTTGTTGTTGGATCTGTTCTTAGAGTTCGGTATGTATTTCTGTCTTCCAATAAGTGTTCCATTTTATGTATATATTCACTTTTGTACATTGCTACTGTCTTGTTACCCTTATCTGCTTGAATAATTATTATATCTTTGTGTGCTCTTAAAAACTTTTTAGTTTTTTCAAAAATCGTCAGTATAAATTTTTCTTTGGGTTTATTTTTAATATTTCTTTTGAACGTTGTAATTCTATTTGCTAATTTTGTTCTTGCTATTTCTTTCTCTCTATCCGCATTTAGTTCCATTTCTTGTATACATTGTTCTATGTCAGCAATAACGCTAATCGGTGAAAAATTTCGGTCATTTATTGGTAATGCAAATTTTTTTCCCAAAGAAAGCATCCATTTGCACTCCATTGGGATGTTGAGAGTGGTTTTATTTTCAAACCAATGGTTGTTGAAAAATAATCCGTAAGATTTGAATAGTTTTTCTTTCAGTGTGTTAATTTTATATGTTTGTGTGTGTTTTATTGTTTCTCTTATGTTATTTGCTCTGTTTGTTTGTTTACTAATAAAAGCAATGTGATCAGCTGATGTTAGCATATTGTTTATTCCACTATTCAAGTGATAGAGTTTTCTTTTCAATAATTTTATATTTGTGCTAGTCTGTGATATTTCTAAGTTAATAATTTTTTTGTGGAAATTATTTTCTATTTTTCTTAGTTGTCCTTGTATGTTACGGCATTCAAAAAGATGTGTTACCTGTTTTGTAGTGTTTTTTGTGTGATTTGGTATTAAGCCATAGCTTCTACATGTTAATAAAAATACCAGTCGTTCTTGTTGTTGTGCTAATTTTTTAACTTCATTACAATATTCTTTCATCGTTCTGCAGGTCTCGATGTCGTATTTGAGTTCTATGTGTTTAAAGTATCCCTTCATATTTCTAATGGTGTTATTTGTTGTGTATTTTGATGTTCGTATGATTTAAATAAATATTTTTTCGGCAAGCTTCCCGATCTTGAGTTATTATTTTAGTTGTTTGGCCAATAATTGTAAATATTTTAATGTTATCTTTAATAAGCTAATGTGGCCTGAATTTTTTATGTAAATAAAAACAAATTTGATTTACAATTTTGGTCCCGACGTTTCGTCGATTATTTGTCGACTTCTTCTGGGGTTTGTCTATTTATTTGAAGATATAAAAAACATATTAATACACTTCCTTACACCATATAGTATGTGTCATAAACTTACAATTGAATTGTTTAAATTTAAAACATAATAAAAATATATTTCACACAAAACGTAAAACATAAAAACAACATCTTAACATTCAAACACATATTAATTTAATAACACAGCTTAACTAATAGCGACAATGTAACTTGCATTTATATTGCTGGTATCTTCTTTCAAATTCATCGTCCGTTTTATATTTTGTTGTATATACAAACTTTCTTTGGTATATCTCTTTCTTTCTCTATTTTCCTTGTCTAGTATTCTAATCGTTTCAAAATTAGCTATATGACCTGTTTTAAATATATGTTGCGCCAAAGCTGTTGTTTCTCTCCTCTTGGCGATGTCTAGTTGATGTTCTCCCATTCTCGTAGCTAAAGCTCTCTTTGTTGTTCCTATGTATATTAAATCACATTTCTGATTGTCATTTCCCTTGCATGCTATTTCATACACTACGTTATTTTTTTGTTGTTTTTCTATAGGTGCCTTGACATTTGTGAATATTGCGCTTAGTGTTTGGTTGGGTTTGTAGGCAAAATTAATGTTATTGTTTTTAATTGTATTTCTCATGTTTCTGTTGTCTGTTAAGCCAGGGATGTATTGTACACTGTAAAACTTTATATCCTTATTTTCTTCAGTGTTGTCACGTTGGTTGTTATTTTTTAATCGCTGTTTTATTTCTTCTATTAGAGACCTTATGATGTTATTGGGAAAACTGTTTTCCATTAATATCTGGTGTATTTTCTTAATGTTTTTAACGTGGAATTGTTGGTCGCTAATTTTAAGAATTCTTTCAATGAGATTTTTTGCCGTATTTAATATTTGATGTTTTGGTTGGGTTGCATTATAATTCATGAGTCTCCCCGATGCTGTTTCTTTGGCATACCAGTCAAAATTAATATTATTTGAGGATCTATGTAATCTTGTATCTAAATATGTTATGGTATTTTCTTTTTCTATTTCAATAGTGAATTTAATCTTTGGATGTTGGTTGTTTAAAGTGTTCAATATATCATCTTGGTCTTCTTTATTCACAATGGCTAAGATGTCATCTACATATTTAGTTATGTATTTGATGTGGATGTTTTTGTCTTTTAATTCCATTATAACGTCGTCAAGTAAGCTATCGAGAACTATATCGGCTATTGTGGGCGATAGTGGGTTGCCCATTGGCATACCAAAGATTTGGTTATACAATTTTTTGTTATAAATAAAATAATTATTTTCAGTTAGGCAAAAATTAAGAATCTCCATGAATTTGGAACTAGGAATTTTTGTAAAATTTTTAATTATGTACCATTTTTTCATAATATTTTTGATGGCAGTATGCACTGGAATATTGGTGAATAGTGAAACCACATCAAATGAAACCAATATCTCGCTATCTTCAACTTTGAAATTTTTTAGGTTATTTTTCAATTCTATAGAATTTTTAATGTTATAATCTTTAGATATTATATGTTTGAGAATTTGTCCTATATATTTGGAAAGATGGTAACAAGGTACCTGTGTTGAGGAGATGATTGGTCTCAGGGGGATCCCTGTTTTGTGGATTTTAGGCAATCCGTAGATTCGTGGGGCTGTAGCTGCTGAACATAGTAATTTCTTTTTTTGCCAATTATCAATATATCCTTTTTTGAAAAGGTCCGATATAATATTGTTGTTCGTTTTTTGTAGTTTTGTTGTTGGATCTGTTCTTAGAGTTCGGTATGTATTTCTGTCTTCCAATAAGTGTTCCATTTTATGTATATATTCACTTTTGTACATTGCTACTGTCTTGTTACCCTTATCTGCTTGAATAATTATTATATCTTTGTGTGCTCTTAAAAACTTTTTAGTTTTTTCAAAAATCGTCAGTATAAATTTTTCTTTGGGTTTATTTTTAATATTTCTTTTGAACGTTGTAATTCTATTTGCTAATTTTGTTCTTGCTATTTCTTTCTCTCTATCCGCATTTAGTTCCATTTCTTGTATACATTGTTCTATGTCAGCAATAACGCTAATCGGTGAAAAATTTCGGTCATTTATTGGTAATGCAAATTTTTTTCCCAAAGAAAGCATCCATTTGCACTCCATTGGGATGTTGAGAGTGGTTTTATTTTCAAACCAATGGTTGTTGAAAAATAATCCGTAAGATTTGAATAGTTTTTCTTTCAGTGTGTTAATTTTATATGTTTGTGTGTGTTTTATTGTTTCTCTTATGTTATTTGCTCTGTTTGTTTGTTTACTAATAAAAGCAATGTGATCAGCTGATGTTAGCATATTGTTTATTCCACTATTCAAGTGATAGAGTTTTCTTTTCAATAATTTTATATTTGTGCTAGTCTGTGATATTTCTAAGTTAATAATTTTTTTGTGGAAATTATTTTCTATTTTTCTTAGTTGTCCTTGTATGTTACGGCATTCAAAAAGATATATTTTTTATTTGTATATTCTTTTATATTCTTTAACGACATTGACATAATTTTTTAATGTTAAATACTGTATAAAATTATTAAATCAAATTCAAAAGGCCCTTCTCAGGGCCACCAAATAAATTAAAAAGAGATTTTTTTCCTGCTGTTTTTTACAAATATTTTTTTTTAAGACAATAACATAAATTTTTATGCTAATTATTTATTTTACATACAATTATATATTAACTTTTCATAAACCAAATTTTAATTTTTCATTTATTCATTAAACAGCTTTTTTCTACAAGCAAGCAGTGAGTGAAGGCAATTATGAGTATGAATGAGTTTCAATGTGTGTATTGAGTGTGCATAACACACATTTCAAATATCGTAAATTTTTGGTCGTAATTTTGGGAGCAAGAAAATATGACCGTATTTATGGAACAAGATTTTGTTCCAGCAACACGCTCTTCCTTTTCAACTTTCAGATGCATGTATATACGCTTGTTGTCCTCTCTTGCTTTACCAGTTTTCATGCACCTAATATTCAGTTTGTACATCCTCATAATATCGATACCTTCCCATAAGAATGTATTAAGCGACATTTCTAAAATTGTTCAGGAAACGAAAAAAACGTCTCATTTAGTTACTTATTTGTGTATTTTATTGAAAGGAACATATTTGGAAAGCGATTTTCAGAATACAAAACTTGACATCATTGCAAAACCAAAATTTTAATCAGATAAGAAGTTTTTGTCGCTTAGTACATTTTCGTGGTCAAGACATTGGCGCTTGATACAATGGTAAATGGCGATTAAAACATTGACTTGGACACAAAAAATAAAGGTTTGAAATAAATTGTGTCGTTTAATTCATTTTTTTATTTTTTTCTGTTAAACAATAAAATAAATAAAAATCTATATAAAAAGTAACAAAACATTTATTTCAAAACAAAAATTCAAAAAGGACACTTTAGGATTATTGATTATAATATAATAAATAAACATCTATATAAAAATCAACATAAATTAATTTTAGAGATCGAAACGGAAATTTTAAGATTATTAATTATCATTTTGATTATCAGACAAATCATCTTCTTCGTCTGTCTGCCAATTCGTCTTCTTTCTCACCAAATGTATTTTTTATAATATCCTCGTATTCTTGTATGTATCGTTCAGGAATAAACTTGTTTTTGAGCAGACTCTCTAAATCCTTTCATTTCGGGCCTGATATTGGCAGTTTTGAAGAATAAAAAATGTCTGGTTCATTGAATTCTTCAAGGCATTTTACTTGATTGCGCGTGCGACAAAAATCCAGGGTATATGAAGGAGAAGGTGTTTGAAATGGTAAATATTTTATTTCAGGGGATGATTTAGAAAAAATGAAAATATTAGATTCCGTAATCTTGAAATTAGTTTGCTCCTTGGTTTTTACTCCTTGTATTGGAAAATATTTAAGCGCTTCTTTTTTCCAATCGCGGAAATCTTTGTATGTCAACACTACCACCCCATAAGGTTTGGGACTTATCCTGGCATTGGAAATCAGAGTAACCCATTCTGATGGTGTCCAAATTGTCCTTTTTTTTGACAAATCTGTCTATAGTAGCATGCACA
Source organism: Cordilura impudica (assembly GCA_963682025.1). Classification (NCBI taxonomy): domain Eukaryota; kingdom Metazoa; phylum Arthropoda; class Insecta; order Diptera; family Scathophagidae; genus Cordilura; species Cordilura impudica. Next base: position 123,773,940 of record OY821521.1, read on the forward strand.
GAATCAACAGGCCTGCAGGTATGGCCAGGAAGTAGAAATGTTAATTTAATTTCGTTAATGCGTTTAGCTTGTTTTTGTATAAACAAAAAAATCATTGTTATGATTTGTAGATTTTTATTTTGTCCAGGACAGCTATCACAGTTTAAGGAAATGGATGTAACAGTTTTTCTCTCATCGACGATTTTCTTAGAACGGCAATAATGGGATGGAACCCTTGGTAAGATTTCAATCAAATTGCAAACGGCTTCTTTTAAATCAGCGGACGTAGCAATGAACGTAGCTGCTGCACCCCTTTTGTCTGTTTCCGATGTATTTAAAACTGTTGTTTTTCCAAGGGCATATGTCACAACTCTACTTGAAATGTTAAGGGTTTTCAGCAAAAACTGCATACATACTTGTATTCTTTTCCCTTCAAAATTTATAAAATATTTTCTTGTTTCTGTCTTCTTTTCAATTTCTTTGCTTCGTCGCTATTTGCTGGGTACGTGGCAGTTTCCAATAAAAGTCAAAAACTTCTTGCCTTTGCGACTCACTTAATTTGGTTGCACTTTTGTTTTGGCAGCTCTTGCATGGATTTTTTTGCACAGATTTTTGTTTTTTCTCAACACGAGCTCTTTTCGAATTTACCTCCGACCTCTGGTTACATACCTCAATGGCCATGACTTGCGGCTTTGGATTGTTGTTTACTTTTCGGCGTTGTTCTATTTCATCGGCACTTGAATTTTCTATGGAATCGTTATGCCAAGATGAACTCCCATCTGTTTCAAAAGGACCACACTCAGACCCAGATCCAGATTCAGATGGTGCAGACAAACTCCTTCTGCCCGTAGTACATTTTGTTTTTTCAAAATGATTAAGCTTAAACAAAATTCATAATTGTATTTATCTCACCTACCTCAAAATATAAACATGTATCAAGAATCAAGGAGCTTATTTCCTTACTTTCATTCCTTAATTAGATTGTTTTGCTAATTCAACCATTTGTCTAGCTCTTGTCTTTTGCAATCCAGATGGACCTGGCAAATTTTCATTCATGGTAAAATTATAAATAGTTTCACTAAAATACCACGAAACGGTGAACTAACTCCTCACCCAAAAAAGTACGATAACAACTGACGAGAATAAAAGGAACAAAATAACTCAAAACAAAACCAAAGCCTACTTACTTCATTCAAATATTTTAAATAAAATCAACAGCTATCTGTGCAAAGGTATTTACATACAAAAATACGCTTACAACCGACGAGACAAAAAAAAAAAAAAAACACAAAATAAATGTGAAAAAAGCAGTAGCCTACTTCATAGAAAAATTATTTAAACTCAAAGACAATCATAATCTGGAGTGTTATAAGCGACTAAAATGGATCAAGTTCTAGTTGGATGAGTGTGCTAACCGACAATTTCGGTTAAACTAAGCGACATCTAACAAAATTTTTGTGTTGACCTTTTGTTGCTTACGACAATTAGATTTTTAAAAATGTCGCTTAGCATAATTTTTTTGGCGGATAATACAAATTCCAGTGAGAAAACTTGGCGGTTGATACAATTTTATTTTCTCACTAGTTTCCTTTGCATCCATGATAGGGCAGCGAAACCCAGGCCAAAATGTGGCGCTTAACTTCTAGTATAGTTCCACATCAAAAAGTCATTTTCGAAAAAAGTGTCGCTTAATACATTCTTACGGGAAGGTATCGATATATGGTCCTTGTCAATGCTACAAATGGAAAATTTGGAAAACATAGTTTCCTCGAGAACATTTAAACAAAGATATTTCTATTTGGAAGTCGATTATTGTTGTGATGAAAATAAATGTAACCTATTTAGATCAAATGGTAAGTCCCATGTTTGGAGAAAACTAACCGCCTTCATAAATCCACGAAATTTGTGCAGTACGGTTAAACGCGGTGGAAGCAACGTAAGGGTACAGATCTGAAACGCGTGCTACTTAAGGAATGAGGTAAAGTTAAAGCCAATTGGGCAAGAGTAGAATCTACGAAGGCCCGACTATAAGCTGTCCTAGTTAAAAAAATATTAGGTGTAATTTTAAGTAAATTAGTACATTAGTGCAATTTGGGAAATAAAGTTGAAAATAATTTCTTTTTATACCCTCCACTCCAGTGTGCAGAGGGTAGATATAAGTTTGTCATTCCGCTTGTAATAATTAGAAAAAAAATTTTGGACCCCATAAAATATATATATTTGTGATCCTTATAACAACCGGAGTTGATATAGCGATGTCCGTCTGTCCGTCTGTCCGTCTGTGGAAATCACGATGACGGCATCAATCCGGCAGCTAGTGTGCTCGTTGACATAAAAAATGATTCACTAACATCCTGAGAAGTTTGCTATTTAAAATCGTCCAAATCGGTCAATTAGGGCCCGATATTTGAATGAAGAACTAAAAAAAGTATTGAAAAAATATAATTTTCTATGTTGTTCTTGTCACGATCACGCCCTCAATAGGACAGCTAGGGTGATCATTTTTAGTGAGAATGATTCACCAAATTCATGGGAAGATTTCTGTTTCAAAAATCATTAAAATCAGTGGAGCTGGTCCATGGAAATCTCTGAAGAATTAAAAAAAAATTAAAACATGATATTTCTATATTGTTTTTGTTGTTATTCTAAATGTTGCATTGTTGTCATAGCTGGACTTGTTGTTTTTGTGATCGTTGTGGTAATAATATAATAAAAACAAACCCTTTGTACATTTTTTTTATCAACTCTGGTGAAAAATTTAAAAGTTTCCATTGTTTTGGCATCACTAAAAAAATTTGTTAGATCATTTCTGTCATTGCCACGAGCCTGCCTGCAAAATTTCAGGTCGTTTGGGTCACGGGAAAGTGGTTAAAATCGATCCAAAATTTTTTCGACAAGCAGACACTACGAGTTAATATAAAGGGAGTAAAAATTTACCAACATCTAAAGCAAATAATGCTAAAATACCTAGTTGATAATAAACAAGTAAGAGTGTTAAATTCGGCTGTGCCGAATCTTTGATACCCTCCACCTGGGTTTGAGTATTGATAATAAATGTAAACAAAATATTGGAAAAAGTAAACAATTTGTTAAACTTAATACCAAATTATTTCAGAAAATTCTTTGGGTTGGTTTTCGTCTTTTCTATTATTTCGGATTTATTTCGGTGTTTGCTTTTTGGTCATCGTGGTTGCTGATCGGCATGCATTTAGGTTATATACCTATATGCATGCGTTTCCGGTTATATGACATAACTTCTCGTTTAATTTAGTTTTTGCTAATTAAATAGCTCGCCCTAACCTCCATTGCAAAGGTAATGGTTGTGTAGAGTGCTAATTGGAGATGGCTGTATAGTTTCTTTTAACTGGCCAAATATTTCTTCATTGTGGCCATATAGGTCGGATGGAGTAACAAAATAATAACCAAAAAAAAGCTCTCTCAACTTTTTTTAAAATATTGCTATATTTTGAAAACATAGAGAATAAATTTATAATAATAAATAATCAAATTAGGGATGAAAAGCGCAAAAAATGAAAAGTCCCAAACATTTTAAATAAAATAATTTAATGTTATCTTTATTTTCTGAAAAACTTCAAATTTTCATCCAAAAAAAATTGTGAAAATTTATGTATAAAAAACAACATTCTCATAAAATTACGTTTACTTATGTAACAATTTTTATGTTAACAATTCTTAAATATCATTTGAGGTTTTCTTAAATTCATTGAATTTAAATTAATATCGACAAATCTGTTTTTCTATTTATTTAAATTGTAAAGGAGTGGCATCTCTGTCAAAATAAGCGAAAAACACAAAGAATAGAAAAAAACAAATTACTTCGTGTTTGACAGGATGATTTTATGTTTATGTTTAATATCTTTATTTTTTTTACTAATATTTCTGTTTATTTATTTGAAAATGAAATAATGAATTGAAATGCTATTTAATTTTTTAATTTATATAAAAAAGTTTTTTAATTAAAGCAAAATATTTTCACTATTTTTTAATGATTTTTATTTATGTCTGACGACATAACAACCTAAAAATTTAAGTTTTTATCGATTGAATAAACAACACAAAAATGGTTGTCGTTTAGATAACAACAGCAGCTGACTTTAACAATAGCGAATATCATTTAAAAATTTTACTGATAATTTTGCAATTTTCTTTTTTTTACGATTCGACTATCGTTAAAAGAAGTTACTGAATCGCGGTACTGAAAAGTTATTAATATCTCCTGAATGGCAATATTTTTTTTAAATGTAAACATTTTTTAAGTGTAAATATATTTCTAAATTTAAAATTATTATTTCCCACGTTTTGATATGATTTTCTGAAATTCAATTAATATTTTTTAATTTATAATTGGGAATTTTATTTTCAGTTTTTATTATAATTGATATTTTCTTAAATTTTAATGGAAAATTTAAAATTTGAAATTTTGTATTTATGTAAATAATAATGCTTTATTAATTATAAACAATTTTTAAAAATTAGATGTAATCGCAATCAGATATTTTATAGGTAAAGCAGAATAATAATTATATATAACTATGTAGAACTGTTTTGTAAGCAAAAAACTCATTGACGAACTCGGTAACTCTATTTTGTAAAGACAACAAAAAGTTAATATGCCAAACTTATGTTCATATTTGTAAAAGAATAATGAAAAAACGTATGAAATAAAAGACCAGCCCGTGTATACTCTTAACATTGTTCTGTATGATATCTAGTTGAAAATATTAACATTCATGTAAAAATAGAAATAACTATTGCAAAGCTAATTAAAACAAACAAAAATTATGGCGCCATCTACTGTGGCATAGTCACGCTGAGCAAAATGAAGTGACACTCTGTTAATGCAAAAGAAATGTATTTTCCCCACAACAAAATACTGCAGAATTTTATGTAAATAAAATAACCGATTTATTTCTAACATGCAGTTACTATGAATATACATACATACATGCATATATATAATATATGTATGTATATTATTTGTATTATTTAATATGTGTATGTATGTATATTTAAATATTACACACAAAAAATACAACATCAAACGTTATTTTTGTGTTTTTCTCTCTAAATAAATTAATACATAAATTTTTTTGCTAAATTTACATTTGGGCAATTCACAACAGGTGTTGTATATTGTATGTTGTATTGAAATACACAACACAATCATTTGTTGTGAACTCTCAGTTGTATTTTCATATTGTAAAACACTTTCTTTAGTAATTTTCGATCCAACGAGGAAAGATCGCTTCGTTGCTTCTGCTATTTTGTATAAGAGAAAACACTTGTCAGTGTTTGCTTTTTGGTCGTGAGATATACCCTGGAGTTTTAGTTACGTACCTCTTGCATTTTAATTTATAATGGAAAAAAAAAATGTTAAATGTTTTGGTTGGTACTGAAAGAGAAAATACATACTAAAAAAATATAAACATTAATTTTGATATAAATAAACTTATCGATGTATTTGCGTTATTTGCATTATTTGCCATATTTTATTTTATAATTATTTATGCTGATAAAATTCTATGTATTTGTTTTTTCTTTTTCATAAAAACTGGCATTCACTTGGAACTGATATGTTATGATACAACATTTACTAAACATAGCAAATGAAGTTGGATCGTGTATCAGATTTTTCAGTGAAAATTACCAACAACAATTTTACACTATTGTAAAGTGATACACGATACAACAGATACAATGATACATTACCCATTGTGAATTGCCCAATTGTTTTTTTTTATTAACAACTAGGTATTTTAGCATTATTTGCTTTAGATGTTGGTGAATTTTTATTCCCTTTATATTAACTCGTGTCTGCTTGTCGAAAAATTTTGGATCGATTGTAACCACTTTCCCGTGACCCAATCAATCTGAAATTTTGCAGGCAGGCTCGTGGCAATGACAGAAATGATCTAACATATTTTTTTTAGTGATGCCAAAACAATGGAAACTTTTAAATTTTTCTACCTGAGTTGATAAAAAATGTACAAAGGATTTTTTTTTGTTATATTATTACCATAACGACCACAAAAACAACAAGTCCAGCTATGAAAACAATGCAACATTTAGAATAACAACAAGAACAATATAGAAATATCATGTTTTTCATTTTTTTTTTACTTTTTCAGAGATTTCCCTGGACCTTTTCCACCGATTTTAACAATTTTTGAAGTAGAAATCTTTCTATGAATTTGGTGAATCATTCTCACTAAAAATGATCACTGTAGCTGTACTATTGAGGGCGTGATCATGACAAGAACAACATAGAAAATTATTTTTTTTCAAGACTTTTTTTAGGTCTTCATTCAAATCTCGGGCCCTAATCGACCGATTTGGACGATTTTAAATAGCAAACTTTTCAGGATGTTAATGAATCATTTTTTATGCCAACGAGCACCCTAGCTGCCCGATTGTTGCCGTCATCGTGATTTCCACAGACGGACAGACGGACAGACGGACATCGCTATATCAACTCCGGTTGTTATAAGGATCACAAATATATAAATTTTATGGGGTCCAAAATTTTTTTTCTAATTATTACAAACGGAATGACAAACTTATATATACCCTCTGCACACTGGAGTGGAGGGTATAAAAAAAAACAATTGGGCAATTCACAATGGGTAATGTATCGTTGTATCTGTTGTATCGTGTATCACTTTACAATAGTGTAAAATTGTTGTTGGTAATTTTCACTGAAAAATCTGATACACGATCCAACTTCATTTGCTATGTTTAGTAAATGTTGTATATTGTATCATAACATATCAGTTCCAAGTGAATGCCAGTTTTTTTTTGAAAAAAAAAAACAAATACATAGAATTTTATCAGCATAAATAATTATAAAATAAAATATGGCAAATAATGCAAATAACGCAAATACATCGATAAGTTTATTTATATAAAGATTAATGTTTATATTTTTAGTATGTATTTTCTCTTTCAGTACCAAGCAAAACATTTAAAATTTTTTTTTTTTCATTATAAATTAAAATGCAAGAGGTACGTAACTAAAACTCCAGGGTATATCTCACGACCAAAAAGCAAACACTGACAAGTGTTTTCTCTTATACAAAATAGCAGAAGCGACGAAGCGATCTTTCCTCGTTGGATCGAAAATTATTAAAGAAAGCGTTTTACAATATGAATATACAACTGAGTGTTCACAACAAATGATTGTATTGTGTATTTCAATACAACATACAATATACAACACCTGTTGTGAATTGCCCAAATGTAAATTTAGCAAAAAAAAAATTTATGTATTAATTTATTTAAAGAGAAAAACACAAAAATAACGTTTGATGTTGTATTTTTTGTGTGTAATATTTACATATACATACATACACATATTAAATAATACAAATAATATACATATATTATATATATGTATGTATGTATGTAAATTCATAGTAACTGCATGTTAGAAATAAATCGGTATATTATTTTATTTACATAAAATTCAGCAATATTTTGTTGTGGGGAAAATACATTTCTTTTGCATTAACAGAGTGTCACTTCATTTTGCTCAGCGTGACTATGCCACAGTAGATGGCGCCATAATTTTTGTTCTAATTAGCTTTGCAATAGTTATTTCTATTTTAACATGAATGTCAATATTTTCAACTAGATATCATACAGAACAATGTTAAGAGTATACACGGGCTGGTCTTTTATTTCATACGTTTTTCATTATTATTTTACAAATATGAACATAAGTTTGGCATGTTAACTTTTTGTTGTCTTTACAAAATAGAGTTACCGAGTTCATCAATGAGTTTTTTTGCTTTCAAAACAGTTCTACATAGTTATATAGAACTATAATTCTGCTTTACCTACAAAATATCTGATTGCGATTACATCTAATTTTTAAAAATTGTTTATAATTAATAAAGCATTATTATTCACATAAATACAAAATTGCACTTTTTAAATTTTCCATTCAAATTTAAGAAAATATCAAATCTAATAAAAACTGAAATTAAAATTTCCAATTATAAATTAGAAAATATTAATTGAATTTCAGAAAATCATATCAAAACGTCGGAAATAATAATTTTAAATTTAGAAGACATCAATTGCATCTTTAATATATAAATTTTATTCGTTAAACACAAATTGAAATTCCAAAAAAAAAAATAAGACACCAAATATGTTTACATTTAAAAATGTTTACATTTAAAAAAAAATATTGCCATTCAGGAGATATTACTAACTTTTCAGTACCGCGATTCAGTTACTTCTTTTAACGATAGTCGAATCGTAAAAAAAAGAAAATTGCAAAATTATCAGTAAAATTTTTAAACTATATTCGCTATTGTTAAAGTCAGCTGTTGTTGTTACCTAAACGACAACCATTTTTGTGTTGTTTATTCAATCGATAAAAACTTAAATTTTTAGGTTGAAATGTCGCCATACATAAATAAAAATCATAAAATAGTGAAAATATTTTGCTTTTATTAAAAAACTTTTTTATATAAATAAAATAATTATATAGCATATTCAATTCATTATTTCATTTTCAAATAAATAAACAGAAATATTAGTAAAAAAAAAATAAAGATATTAAACATCAACATAAAATCATCCTGTCAAACACGAAGTAATTTGTTTTTTTCTATTCTTTGTGTTTTTCGCTTATTTTGACAGAGGTGCCACTAGTTTACAATTTAAATAAATAGAAAAACAGATTTGTCGACTGTCGTTAAGATGTATGTACTAGTGAATCACTTTATCCTTAGTGCAAACAACAATAGCTGTCGATATATTTTGCGATTGTCAGATCGTTGAATTTGAAATTTACTGAATCGCACTACAGAAAATATTAATTTAAATTCAATGAATTTAGAAAACCTCAAATGATATTTAAGGATTGCTAACATAGAAATTGTTACATAAGTAAACGTAATTTGATGAGAATGTTATTTTTTATATATAAATTTTCACAATTTTTTTTGGATGAAAATTTGAAGTTTTTCAGAAAATAAAGATAACATTAAATTTTTTTATTTAAAATGTTTGGGACTTTTGGTTTTTTGCGTTTGGCATCCCTAATTTGATTATTTATTATTATAAATTTATTCTCTATGTTTTCAAAATATGGCAATATTTTAATAAAAAAAAGTTGAGAGAGCTTTTTTTTGGTTATTATTTTGTTACTCCATCCGACCTATATGGCCGCAATGAAGAAATATTTGGCCAGTTAAAAGAAACTATACAGCCATCTCCAATTAGTACGTTTTAATGCATATAGCCACTCTACACAACCATTACCTTTGCAATGGAGGTTAGGGCGAGCTATTTAATTAGGAAAAACTAAATTAAACGAGAAGTTATGTCATATAACCGGAAACGCATGCATATAGGTATATAACCTAAATGCATGGCGATCAGCAACCACGATGACCAAAAAGCAAACACCGAAATAAATCCGAAATAATAGAAAAGACGAAAACCAACCCAAAGAATTTTCTTAAATAATTTGGTATTAAGTTTAACAAATTGTTTACTTTTTCCAATATTTTGTTTACATTTATTATCAATACTCAAACCGAGGTGGAGGGTATTAAAGATTCGGCATAGCCGAATTTAACACTCTTACTTGTTAATTTTATCTTTTTTTATTGGGAACCCTTTTATGTAATTTTATACCCTACACCACTATATGGTTTGCGTATATTGGTTTTTGTGCTGATGTTTGTAACTACCAAAAATATTTGACCTAGACCCATCTGTTATTTTACCGATCGACTCAGAATCACTGTCTGAGTCGATATCGCGATGTCCGTCCGTCCGTCTGTCTGTGTGTCCATGTAACTTTGTTATCAAACTACATATCGCAAATATATGTGTATATATTTCGATGAAATTTGGTATGTAAGCTTCTATTGACCATGGCATGAACGCTATTGAAATAGGTGAAAATCGGTCCATGTTCAGAGCTAGTTCCACTATATAATCGACCTAAATTGCCGTAAGATCCAAATTATCATATAGATCTCAGTCAACTTGCGTTTGTGTGCGTTTATTACATCCGTTAATCAGTGGTCCAAATACAAACCCAATAGGACAATTCTTAGTCATAGCGCCCATATAAAGATGCTCCCGATATTCACTTAAATTTAATTAAAAACAAAAATATTGCGCAGATTTTTCTCATATTTGGTTTGTATATGTGTTTGCAAAACAGAAGAGATTACCAAACATGGTCAGGATTGGCCTTTTTTGTGACTTAATCCCCATATAAATATATCATCTGATATGAGCTTTTTCATATCTGCAACCAAAAAAAATGAATAACAATGCCACTCAAATTTGTTTTTTGCTTATTTTCTATATCCAATTTCTTGGACCTAAACGCATGGTAGAGGGTATCGTATAGTCGGTCTATACCGACTATATGTTTCTTACTTCTTTTAAAATAAAAAGTCTGTTATTTAATAATGTTGTTGACGTGCGTGTGTTTCTTTATATTTGCAAAAACTTTATATATATACATATGAAATTATTCTTAAATTCTATGACTGCATCAAGTAAGCTGTGTGCGTCTGTATGTACTTATACACACCCTGTCCGAAAAGTCATTCCTTTGATATTTCATGTTCTTCTTTAAAAGTGACAAATGATTTATTTACGTTATTAAAAAAAAGGGAATGTGATTTTATTAAGCGCCAAATAAAAATAAAAACATGTGGACAAAAGAACTTCGATGCAAGGAACTTAACAAATCAACAAAGACATTATTGTGAAAGCAATTTAAAAAAATCATATATTGCCATAGCAAACATATATAAAAGAATTGCATGTAATGGAGACTAATAGCCGTATTCATAAAAATTAAAGTGTACTTCAAGTAGACTTTATCAACAAATTTTGTATGAAAAACAGACAATAAAGTCTACTTGAAGTACACTTTAATTTTTATGAATACGGCTATTAGTCTCCATTACATGCAATTCTTTTATATATGTTTGCTATGGCAATAGAGGTGGGGCGTGTATAAAAGATATTTATGACGCCAAACTTTGGTGTTTTGCTCAATTTGAATTTTCTAAATCGATTGCGCCATGGAAAGTCATACTCAAAAATTTCTTAATAATAATTATATTTAAAATTGTAATGCTAAGTGATACTAGTATTGCATGTATTGCATGTGTTGAATATTATATGTAGATATTACAGATACTAACCATTTGTTTCAACCGTATCATCAGACATAAAAAGAACTGTTCTATTTCAGCTTTATGTTAAAGGCCTAGTTAGCCGAGCTAAACATACCGTAACCGTAACCTTAACTTAACATATCAGCTGATCGTTTTTGTTCCATAAAAAGCATTTAGAACAATTACCGAATAGAAATGTCACGTAACCGGAACTCCCAACCTGTTTAAAACAGAATTTGTCTACGTTTGTACGTGACATTTCTGAACAGCCGATTCATTTCGTATTTTTTCTAACGGGTGATTTTTTAAGAGCTTGATAACTTTTTTTAAAAAAAAAACGCATAAAATTTGCAAAATCTCATCGGTTCTTTATTTGAAACGTTAGATTGGTCCATGACATTTACTTTTTGAAGATAATTTCATTTAAATGTTGACCGCGGCTGCGTCTTAGGTGGTCCATTCGGAAAGTCCAATTTTGGGCAACTTTTTCGAGCATTTCGGCCGGAATAGCCCGAATTTCTTCGGAAATGTTGTCTTCCAAAGCTGGAATAGTTGCTGGCTTATTTCTGTAGACTTTAGACTTGACGTAGCCCCACAAAAAATAGTCTAAAGGCGTCAAATCGCATGATCTTGGTGGCCAACTTACCGGTCCATTTCTTGAGATGAATTGTTCTCCGAAGTTTTCCCTCAAAATGGCCATAGAATCGCGAGCTGTGTGGCATGTAGCGCCATCTTGTTGAAACCACATGTCAACCAAGTTCAGTTCTTCCATTTTTGGCAACAAAAAGTTTGTTAGCATCGAACGATAGCGATCGCCATTCACCGTAACGTTGCGTCCAACAGCATCTTTGAAAAAATACGGTCCAATGATTCCACCAGCGTACAAACCACACCAAACAGTGCATTTTTCGGGATGCATGGGCAGTTCTTGAACGGCTTCTGGTTGCTCTTCACTCCAAATACGGCAATTTTGCTTATTTACGAAGCCATTCAACCAGAAATGAGCCTCATCGCTGAACAAAATTTGTCGATAAAAAAGCGGATTTTCTGCCAACTTTTCTAGGGCCCATTCACTGAAAATTAGACGTTGTGGCAGATCGTTCGGCTTCAGTTCTTGCACGAGCTGTATTTTATACGGTTTTACACCAAGATCTTTGCGTAAAATCTTCCATGTGGTCGAATAACACAAACCCAATTGCTGCGAACGGCGACGAATCGACATTTCACGGTCTTCAGTAACACTCTCAGAAACAGACGCAATATTCTCTTCTGTACGCACTGTACGCATTCGTGTGGTTGGTTTAATGTCCAATAAAGTAAACTGAGTGCGAAACTTGGTCACAATCGCATTAATTGTTTGCTCACTTGGTCGATTATGTAGACCATAAATCGGACGTAAAGCGCGAAACACATTTCGAACCGAACACTGATTTTGGTAATAAAATTCAATGATTTGCAAGCGTTGCTCGTTAGTAAGTCTATTCATGATGAAATGTCAAAGCATACTGAGCATCTTTCTCTTTGACACCATGTCTGAAATCCCACGTGATCTGTCAAATACTAATGCATGAAAATCCTAACCTCAAAAAAATCACCCGTTAATTTAATTTGTTTACTCAACTGATAATGTGAGAAAAAATATATCTATATATATAAAATTCATTTTCTGTTTGTTTGTTTGTTTGACCGCTATACAAATTTTTATTTGTCAACGGATTTCTCTGAAAGTTGGTACACACGATCCATGTACTCCAGGAAAGGTCGCCATATGCTTCGTACCTGCCACGCCCACGTACTCCAGGAAAGGTCGCCATATGCTTCGTACCTGCAACGCCTTCTACGCCCACTTTTTGTATATAATTCATTTTCTGTTTTTTGGTATATTTGTTCGCTATACAAATTTTTATTTTTCAACGGATTTTTCTGAAATTTGGTACACACGATCTTCGTACTCCAGGGAAGGTCGCCATGTCCTTCGCACAGGTCACGCCTACTTTTACTCCCACTTTTTGTATACAATTCGTTTTCTGTTTTTTGGTACATTTGCTCGCTACACATTTTTTAACGGATTTCTCTGAAATTTGGTACACACGATCTACGTACTCCACGGAAGGTCGCCATATCCTTCGAACCGGTCACGCCTACATTTACGCCCACTTTTTGTATACAATTCGTTTTCTGTTTTTTGGTACATTTGTTCGCTACACAATTTTTTTTACCGGATTTCTCTGAAATTTGCTACGCACGATTTCCTACTCCAGGGAGGTTGTCATATGATTCTTGTCTGACACGCCTACTTTTACGCCCACTTTTTATACAAAATTCATTTTCTGTTTTTTGCTATATTTGTTCACTATAGAAATTTGTATTTTTCAAGGGATGTCTCTGAAATTTGGTACACACGATATCCGTACTACAAGGAAGGTCACCATATGCTTCTTACAGGCCACGCCTACTTCGCGCCCACTTCTATGTATATAAAATTTATTTTTTTCCTTTTGTTTGTTTCTTTCTTTGATTGCTAACAAACTTTTATTTTTCAATGGCTTTCTCTGAAGTTTGGAAAACGTGATCTCTCTACTCCAGCGAAGGTCGCATTATATATCTTTCTTGCTACGCCTACCTTTACGCCCACATCTTTATAAAATTCTTTTTTTTTTTTGGTATATTTGTTCGCTATAGTAATTTTTATCTTTCAATTAACATATTCCCCATTTTTTTAACGAAATAAACAATGAACTTACTCCCCACATTATTTCTTAAATTTTTACATATCTTTATTTAATGAATTTTGTAAAATATTTATTGTGGTGAAAATTTGCACACTGCTTTCAATATATGTCCTGCAGTAAACGCATTTAAAATGAGTATTCCTTTCCATAGCATCATTTCGGTGCGCGGAAGCTAGGCGCACGCGGAACACAGCTTAGCAGAATATCGTAATTATCTGAAAAATATATTTTGGAAATTAAAATAAGTTGGCAACTACTGCGCGGCAGCACAGGTGTGGCTGCCAAATGCGCGGATGCGGACGCGACGGATGCGGACGCGATGCGCTCGCGAAATACAGCTCACCTAAAATATCGCAATAATCTGAAAAATATATTTTGGCGATTAAAATAAGTTAACGAGAACTGCGCGGCAGAACGGGTGTAGCCGCCATACGCGCGGACGCGGACGCGACGCGCTCTCGGAACACAGCTCAGCTATAATATCGGAATGGTCTGAAAAATATATTTTGGCGATTAAAGTAAGTTGAGAACAACTGCGCGGCAGCACGAGTGTGGTTGCCAAACGCGTGGAAGCGGACATGACTCGCTCGCGGAACACAGCTCAGTGAAAAGTCCTATGATAAATTTTATCTACCTATGTGAAATAATTACGTGTTGATCAAAATAGGCCACACATATACTATAAGCAGTTGCTTAAAGAAACCTTGCGGCACAATTTTAAACGTCGCATCAATTTTTCATTTTTGAAACTTCTATGAATTTGACGTCTCTGCTTAATGATGATCACTTATTGAATGAAGTAATGCAATTTTTAAAAGTTCTGATTCATTTAATTTGCAAATGATTCCGTTATATATGATGTTTATAAATAAACTTAAAAAAAAAACTTAAAGCGGTCTCGCAGCTTATTTTTGAATCATTTTTGCTATAGCGTCTTATAGAAAACTTAGATTAAAAAATCAAAAATTTTGAATTGAAATAAAAAATGAATTTACTGCCCATAAAAATTTTTGGGGAGAAAGATCATTTTATTGTGGAATATGTTCATTGGGGACTAAGTACTCAGCGCCTGATAAGCATAGTGAAACATTTTTCAAAACAAACCCCTTTTGATCCCGGGCAAGACCGGGTAAAAACAGCTAGCAAAAAATAAAATACAGCATGAATGACGAAATATTTATATCACTAATACAGGCAAATTATTGCCTGTATAATAAATAAGTGCGGAATATAAGCTTTCTGACAAGAAAAAAAAAGTGTGTGGAAGCAAATTGGAGAGGAAATGCAATTGCCAGGTAAGTTAATCAATTATTTTCTATATATGTACGTAGGAATGCAAAAATTTTCTAAAACGAACAATTTCTTAGTGGAGTTGTGTATGAAGAGATGGGCATGTCTGCGGGACAGATACGCTAGAGAAAATTGTCAGGAAAATATTCCATCCGGCAGTGGCTCGATTTTCAAATCACAATGACATCACATGAAGTCTATGGAATTTATAGATCCTTATATAATTCCAAGACCGTAGGTAGATTTACATTTTTATATTGTCATAATTTTTACATTTTCTTATATTTACAGCATGCGTTCTTCATTAAATATTGTAAAGGAAATTTCACCACCAACTCTATTGGTACCAATACCAACAGCATCGGATGCCGAATTCCCCTCACCCATTGTAGCATTGCCAACTACACAATCTGTGCGAAAGAGGAAGCGACATAGCTCAGATATGAGCGAAGTGGATAATCTTTTTCCGAAGCCGTGGGGGCTTTCAAGGAGCTATGTCAGTCCGAAAAAGGGGAAAAAGAAATAGAAGAGAAAACCCCACTCCATGGCTTTGGGAAGATGATACTGACCACAATTGGCTCCATGAGTAATAAAAAGCAGGTGGAAGCTATGGAAAGGGTGACGGTTCTTGTGATGAAGATGAAATTGGAGCTTGATGACTGAACCTTTATATTTTTTTTTTTTAGAATTTTAGAACTAGTAGTGTGTTTTTTATGTTAATATTTTTTATGAACCTTTTGACATAGTATTTTTTTCTTTCTTTTTATATAGTTTTAATGAATTAGCTTTATGTTAATTTATTTTATTTATATATAAAATTTTTGTTTTTTTTTAATTCATCTTTATTTCCTGAATCTTCACATATGTAGGTTTGAGAACTAACAATAAGTTATTCAAATCTTAAAACTAAATCGTAAAAAAATTAAGTCCAGCTAGTGCCAGACAAAATTTCATTTATTCTATATACATAATCTAATGATAAAAAGGAAATAAAAAATTTTGATAAAAAAGAATTTTTTAACCCTCCGATGAGTGAGAAGGTCCCTAGGGACCTTTTTGCCTTTTCAAACTGAAATTACTCCTACTTCGGCCACTACAACCCCCCCCCCCCCAAAGTTACTCTGTATTCCAAGAGTATTTTGTTGCGCATCTTTTGGAAAAAAAATCAAGCCAATCGGATCATTACTTTAGGAGTCATTGAGGTTTTAGTGAGAATAGTACGCGGACGTGTGAATAGGTCCGTATGGACCTTGTACTGAATTTCACTAATAAATGCATGTTTTTGGGCATCATTATAATTTTTTTATTGTTTCAACACATAATTTACTTGTTGTGAACACAAAGACCTAAACTCAAAGACATTAGGGATGATGATAAAAACAAAAAATTCTAAGAAAAATTCGAAGACATGAACTTTATTGCTTTCAAGGAAAGGCACAATATTCTAATTTTATACTACTAGCAATAAACCAGTTCTTAGAATTTTTTGTTCTTAGTATTTTGTTCTTCGAATTTTTTGTTCTTAGTATTTTGTTCTTGGAATTTTTTGTTCTTAGTATTTTGTTCTTAGTATTTTTTGTTCTTAGTATTTTTGTTCTTAGAATTTTTTCTTAGAATTTTTTGTTTTTATCATCATCCCTAATGTCTTTGAGTTTAGGTAGACATACGAAAGAGTATAAAAGTAGTTGTAGTTTCGTAAACCAAATCAGTCAAAGTTTAGACAGCGAAGAGTAAAATCGTGTGTGATAGAAACAAAAATATAAATATGGCAGATGCAAGTAATTTGGACGTTGCTGAAATTGTTGTACGCCGTAGTACACGTTACCAGCAAATGACTGCGGATGAAAGGCGTGCAGCTGATAGTAGATTTGCTGATTTTATGGACGAAGACATGGATGAAGAAATTGATATTGCTGCAATTGATAATTATGAAGTTGAGGATGATGAAGATCGCACATACCAACCTGCTGAAGAGTCAGATGCCGAAACTGAAGGATACGTCGAGCTAGATGAAGATACTGATGACGACGATGATGAAGAGGAAGAAAATGATGGACCGGAAATGAATGAAAGTTACTATATTGGTAAAGATGGCACCCAATGGAGTAAAAAAGCACCACCAACATCACGCACTCGTAATCATAACGTGGTCGACTTCACAAGAAAGAAACCAGGACCAACAGGAAATATACACGACCCCTATACAATAATGCGTTCAATCATGACAGAGGAAATAATACACTTAGTGCTACGTGAAACAAATCGTAAAGGCAGGGAGGTTACAGCTGCATGGAATTTGGCGAATCCCACGAAGAAAAAGGAGTGGAAGCCAGTGACAGTGAAAGAGTTTGACGCCTTTGTAGCTATTCTTTTGTATGCTGGACTCACAAGATCAAACCATGGACCAGCTATGGAATTATGGGGCGCGACGCGTTGCCCAATATACAAAGCTGCGTTGTCGTACGATCGCTTCATGTGTATAAAGCAATTTATTCGATTCGACAATGGAAATACTCGACAACAGCGACTCATCAACAGCAAAACTGCGGCTATTGACGATATTTGGCAAATGTTGCAACATAACTTGGCAGCAGCTTACACTCCTGATGAAGCACTAACAGTTGATGAGCAGTTGTTCCCTTACAGAGGCCGGACCCGCTTCACACAATACATTCCGTCAAAGCCAGCTAAGTATGGTTTGAAAGTATGGTGGTTATGCGACTCACAGAGTTATTATCCTGTGAAGGGAATGATATATTCTGGAAAACTGCCAAACCAACAACGGGAGATAAATCAAGGGCAGAACGTAGTGCTGGATCTTGTGGAAAAATATTTAGATGCTGGCCGTACTATATACGCGGATAATTTCTTTACCACTCTTGACTTGGCACGTATTTTGTTGAGGAGGAAGACCGCATATGTTGGTACAGTGCGCTACAACAAAACATTCATTCCACATGAGTTCAAGAAGAACCCGAAGCGCACCATCAATAGTACATTATTTGGGTTCAACGAAGGGGATATAGCGTTATGCTCATACGTGCCAAAAAAAATAAAGTGGTGAACGTGCTCTCCACAATGCACTACACCTGCCTCGTTGACGAGCAAACCGAGAAGCGGAAGCCCTATGCCATATTAGATTACAACGCCAACAATGCGGCGTTGATACCATGGATCAAATGCTAGGCACTTACAGCTGCAAAATAGCAACACAACGATGGCCGTTGGCCATGTTTTATAATATGCTGGACGTCGCTGCATTGGCTGCTTTTACGATTTACAACGAAATGAAGCCTTTAAAAAGGAGTGAGAGACGGCGGTCATTCTTGTTACTGCTAACGAAACAATTGGCCACACCAAATATCGAAGAACGTGCCCTGAATAACCATATAACCTCATATCCAAGGATACGCAATGCGATGGAAGCATTCGATGTCAGGGTATGAAAAACTTCTTCAAATTCAAGAATAGAATATATATTTATTTGTTTTTTATTTTTCTTTTCAGCTCAGGTATTACCAAGACCGATGGAAGGCAATGCACCGTCGTTTGCGGCTAGGTCAAGTAGACCGTCATGTCGCCTTTGCCGTTCTGAGTACGGGCGGCAGCGGAAAACCGGGCATACTGCTTCGGCTGCGGCAACGCTGTTTGCGGAGAACATAGCACACTTTTACATCGCTGCAACACTTGCGCACTGGGCGGGGGGCAAGAAGTACACGCTCAACAAAAATAATTTTTGAACTTTTTTATAATAATCTTAAGAAAATTCAAGCAAAAAAAAAATTAAAAAAATTGAAAAAATTATTTTTGTATGTAGAATTTAGTTATAAACAATAAAAACAAAAAAAAATCAAAAAAAAATTTTTTATATGAAAAAAACATGATTTACAAAAAAAGGTCCGTAGGGACCTTTTCACACGCCGTGAAGTTAAGAACTGTCACTCATCGGAGGGTTAATATTGATTAATTTTTACTTTTTTTTATAATTTGTTTAAAACCAGAAAAAAAGTATTCGTTAAAATTAAAATTTTATTTAACAAAGTTAAATACTAAGTATAAAATAACTTGGTCAATATGGAACAACAGAGTCCTAAATAGTTAATATTTCAGAAATTTTCCCTATAGTCGAAAGAAATCGAAAAAATTTATATATCTTGCATACTTTTATGAAGGTATTTGGTTTCATAAAGAAAGAAAACGATTCTAAAATGTAAGCTATTTAGGATACCATTTTTACATTTTTACCTGGGACATACATATACTTAAATTCGGTTCGATAAGAATTTTAAAAATAAAAAATATATAATTAATGAATGAATGAATGAATCATTGAATCATTCGATACTGATACGAAATCGCTCCGTCATTACAAAAATAGGTTTGTGTTGATCTTCGAATATATGTTCTAAATGACCGTAAAGGCCTATCACCACTGGCTCTAATTTGACTTCTCCAGTCTCCTTATTGGTATTGTTGGGCAATACCAACGATTGTGGTCATTCATCATAATAAAATTATTAAGTACAACACATGCCAATATAATAGTATCAATATTGTCAGGTGACATTTCTATTGTGGTAAGCATTATCCTCCAACGTGCAGACAGTATACCAAAACAGTTTTCAATGACTCTACGAGCACGTGAGAGTCTATAATTGAAAATAGTTTTTTTGTTTCCACGTTTGATCCTGGATAGGGACGCATGAGATTAGACTTAAGAGGAAAGGCCGCATCTCCAATAAAGTAGTGTGGGAAGAGATCAGGTGATGAAGAAGACAGTGGCTTACTGGGTGGTACAGGTACTTTCCCTGGCATAACCGCTTCACCGAATGGAGACAAACAAAATATTCCTGTAAATTAAAATGTTTATGTAAATTAAAATTAAATTGAAAAACAATACAAATTAATTAATACCTCCATCGCTTTGGCTGCCAAAGCTTCCAACACTAACTGATGTGAATGTGTAGTTCGCATCGCACACTGCCATTAGTACGAGACTAAAAAACATTTTGTAGTTGTGGAACATTGGGCCTGAATTTGCGGGGCATTTTATAGCTACGTAATTACCATCAATGGCACCCACACAATTAGGAATATCCCACATAGTTTTGAAATATTGGTGTATTGGTGTTCCGTTGGCTCGCTTAGATATACTGAGGACAGTAAGCGCCACAGCACCTCACACGTTTCTAATATGATATTGCGCGCCGTGGTTTTTCCCAATTTGTGGCTCCACGCAATAGATGAATGGAACATCCGTGACCCAAGTAACTGAAAGGGTATAAATATTATTTTTTTACATTAACTATACAAAGAATTTTTTACTTACAGAAGAGTAACTGCCAATCTCTCTTGTGATGTAATCCTTTGCCTTGGTTTAGTTAAGGCATCACCAATAAAAATGAGCAACAAGTCCAAAAGGTCTCGACTCATATGAGTGTGCTTAAAAAACTGTTCCTCATCAATATTTTTCACGTTGAGAAAAACCTTTCTGTAGTACCCAGCGTTTCGGTAGTCCATGTTTATGGGTCGCACACCCCATCTTCTTATGCAGCGTTTTCTTTCACTTTTAAGCTTTTTGTACATTTTTATCAATTTTAAGAATGCTTGAAAGATATAGCAGCTGAAAGATATAAATCGTTTGATTTATGAATGAAATTTATGGATTCTACTAATGGAATTACAGAAAGGTCCGCTCCGGTATCGACTAAAAATTTTAATTTATTAGTTCTGTCTTTTATGAATAAACGGCTATTGATATTACTACACCCAGCGTTTGCCGCGACGACGATGGGTTTAATTAGTTTGTTGAATTGTGATTTTGCATTGAATTATGAGATTGATTATTTTTAAACTTGCAAGGCTGTGTACATTTTGGAGCCTTATTGCCAAATTTGTAATGATAAAAACATAAGGCACCCTTTGGGTTAAAACTATAACTACTTTTTGAGCGGCTTCGACTACGTGATCTTTGACGACCTCTGCTGACCCTATTATCAAATTTTAAGTTTGCGATGCTGTAGTGTGTTTAATGAGTGTCTATTGCCATGCCGCAGACATGCAATAGAACACCTTGCATTCCATAGTGCACCGCACTACACAGTTGCAATGTTAGCAAATTGTTTCATAGAATTCTGTTCTTACGCTAGCTTAGTTAAGAATTAATTATGTTAATGTATGTGTGCGCGTGTACAATATTTATGTATGCACGTACGATAAGTTGGGGTAGCTTTAAGTTAAAATAATAAATAAAGAACAGTCTTTAAGTGACGCTCTTCGGGGCATACAAGCAATTTAATTGTGTCTTTATGTTCAAACTTATAAAATATAAAATAAGGAACTTCGTATTATAATGCTATTTCTAAGTTCACTAATTTCTTTGTGTAGGATTTCTATGTCGGGGTCAACTTCTTTTCTATTAATTGTAGTCGAAGGTTATGAAAAGGATGAGACTGATGCGGAAGTGTTTTGCATAGTATTCCAAATGCGATCGGCTATGTCTAACAATTGACCTATATCATTGTCGCTTTGTGGTATCAGAGGTGTGTTAATTAAATTCGGCAATCTATCTAGCCATAACTTTTTTATGAAGTCTTCACCAACCGAAGCTAAGTGCTATAAAAATCTGATGGTTTCCTATCACCAATTTGCTCATCCGAAATCAATTGTCGAATTTCAGTTTTTACACTGATTGGCTTCCTATTTATCAGTGTTGCTTTTAAGCTTTTATATAAGTATTTTCCGGCAAATTTTCTAGAAAATCCATGATAGAATCTGCGATTTCTAATCGTAAAGACGAGAGGACATAATTGAATCTACTGCTGTCAGAATTAATATGATTTGATACGAATTGAGCTTCTACTAAAACAAACCAAGTTGCAACAGGCATTGGACAAAAGGTAGGTAGATGTACATTAACCGGTTCAATTCTGTTATTTTGAGGTTTGATTTTATTATCAACATCTGCGGCCGGTTTTGTTGAAATACCGTCATCGTTATCGTCCGGCATTGTAATGGATTTAAATTTTATAGTGTTTCACCAAAATAAAATATTTCTTTAAAAAATGAAAAAATAATAATATAAAATTAATATAAAATAATTAAATACTTGCGTTGCTTTTATATGATTTTGGATTCATTCAAAATCGAAATTCAATATTTTTATATAAAATTTTTAATTAAATAATTTTAAATATTTTCACGAATTTTTTCAATATAGGAAATCATGTGAAACAACATGTGAAAAATAAATAAATGAAGATAATATTAAGTAATCCACAACTGTTATTTATTATTTTTTTTTTTTTACAAGATTAAATATGAATTATTTATTTTCTGCTTAAAAGTTAGGATGGTTTCTTATAAAAATTTTGATTTTTAAATATGTATAATATTATAGAATATTATTGTATATATATAAAAATAATTTCATATGAAGTTTTCTATGCAATATTTCTAGGGATTCAAATTTTATTAACGAAATCCTTATTTGAATTTGTTTTTTTACGATTTCGGTTTTATTTCCAGTATTTGTGTTTCTATCGTGGTGTTGCTATATTCCACTGTTGCGAGTATTCCACTGTTGTGTTGCGATGGTGAATGCTCTGCTGTTGTATTGCTATCGTTGATGTTGCGAGCATTCCACTGATGTGTTGCGATGGTGAATGCTCTGCTGTTGTGTTGCTATCGTTCATGTTGCGAGTATTCAACTGTTATGTTGCTGAACAGAAGAAACTATTTTCCATAATTCTTGTTGATATAGTCTCTGTATGAACTTTTATTTTTTGTATTTCTATGTCTTATTGTTTTGTGCAGCTAATTCAACACTGGAAATTATTTTTATTTTCGTTATGCGTGTATACAATTTGTTTTCTTCTTTTGCAGATTTAAACAAGTTTTTTTTTAATGGCAAAGCCGATTTCTTGATAGTTTTTTGCGGTCTCTTTTGACTTCTCTGTTAGATTTTAAACCATTTACATCGGTATCGTGCTTTGTTCTAAATTTTTTTAGTGTAATCGACCTTTATCTTATTATATTTGGGATTTGTATTAGAATATTCTAATTTGGGCTTTCAAGGTCATGTATTTCCTTAAATGTAAATAAAAGATTAATTTATTTCATTTTTTATCCAACGTTTCTCTGGTATTTTCCAGCTTCATCAGGGATAATATTTATTAAATCTGGCAACGTTAATATAAGAATGAACAAAAGGAACAATAGTTAGTACAACAACATGATAAATTAGTATTAAAAACAATTTTACTTACAAATAATCTTTGGTCAATCTTTACATTTAATTTTGAAAAACATATACATAATTTCTTTTTATACACCACGACATAAAAACACAAAAAATAAATTAAAAATAATAAATGCAAAGATAAAAATTAAATATCACAGTAAAATCTATAAACTAAGTATCACAGTTGGAGTTAGAAACTAAACTAAATTATTGCGATGGTATAATTTGCGTTAATGTTGTCTATGTCATCCTTTTTGTTCATTGCACGTTGTTGTTTTTGCTGTATTCGCAAACTTTCTAAAGTATATCGTTTATTCTCTCGTCTTTCTTTGTCTAAAATGTTAACATTATCAAGATCTGCAGTGTGTCCCTTTTGTAAACAATGCTGTGCTAGAGCTGTTGTTTGTTTATTTTTTCTAATATCAGCTTCGTGTTCTGCTACTCTTGTGTTCAAACTTCTTTTTGTGGTTCCTATGTATACGTCATCACAGCTTTCGTTTGGTTTACCAATGCATTTTATTTCGTATACTACATTACTTTGTTCTCCCTTTTCTATTTTTGTTTTTGTTCTTGTAAAAAGCGCGTTAATTGTTTTGTTGGGCTTATGTGCTAATGATGCTTCTTCGTAGTTTATTATTTTTTCTAATTGTTTTCTATCTGTCAACCCTGGTATGTATGACAGACTATAAAATTTTTTGGTATTGCCAGATGTGTTGTTAATCTTTCCGTTTTCGGGATTTTCAGTTGTAGCCTTTTTTATTAAATTATTTATAATATTGGTTGGGTAACTATTCTGTATTAAAATATCTTTCACTTTATTTACATTTTTGTTTTTGAATTTGTTGTCACTCAGTTTTAAAGCTTTGTTGATAAGGTTTGAAGCAGTGTTTATTTTCTGTTTTTGTGGTTGTGTAGAGTTATAATTCATTAAACGTCCTGATGCTACTGTTTTTGTGTACCAATCTGTTTCTATATTCTTATTATTTCTGTGGATTTTCATATCCAGATATGCTATAGAATTATTTTCCTCTTTTTCAATAGTAAATTTAATTTTGTTGTGATATCCGTTGAATATTTTAAGTATTTCTTCTTCATCTCCTTTCCTAATTATTGCGAACAAATCATCTACATATTTTGTTATAAATTTTATCTGAACCCCGTTTCTCTCTAATTCTTGTGTTGTCTGCTCCAGTAGTGTATCCAGAACAATGTCGGCAATTGTTGGGGATAATGGGTTTCCCATTGGCATACCGTAAGTTTGGTTGTAAAATGTTTCTCCATAAACGAAATAATTATTGTCGTTTAAACAAAATTGGAGTATTTTTAAGAATTGTGATCTAGGAATCTTTGTATGTTTTTGTAGAATGTTCCACCGTGTCATAATGTTGGTTATTGCCAAGAGAATTGGAATATTTGTAAATAATGATATAACGTCTAGTGATATCAATATATTGTCATTGTCTAATGTTATGTGTTTTAATCTATTTTTCAATTCCAATGAATTTTTAATATTATATTTTTCTGATATAATATTTTTCAGAATATTTCCTACATATTTAGATAAGTTATAACACGGAACTTCAACCGACGACGAAATTGGGCGTAGTGGCATATCTGTCTTATGGACTTTTGGGAGTCCGTACAGTCTTGGGGCAGTTGCTGAATTTGATATCAGTTTATATTTTTCATATTTTGTAATATGCTCTTGTTTATATAAATCGTTTACTATTTTGTTGTACTGCTTTGTTGTTTTTTTATAATTAATATTATTGGCAGTGTTCATTTAATGTTGATGTTAATGCTGTTGTTGTTGTGTGTAAATTATTGATATTGTGGTCTAGTATATGTAACATATGAGCTGATATTTTGTTGGATAACCGTACTTTTTTGAATAGTTATAAATCAGTTAGTCTTTTTTCTGTATTACATTTATATATATATGTATCAGCTTTTTATATATGTGTCTCACGAACTATTTACACAAATATTATATAATTAACCATTAAGCACCATAAGTACATTATTTACTGTGGATTATGTTCACCATAATTTTAATCCCAGTTATATTCACTTTTTAATATATATTTTAATGGTTGAATTAACTAATTATTTTTGACGATGATTTTTTTTTTTCTTTTATTTAAAAAAAAATAAAGTCGGTCACCAATATAAGCATTTATGTTGTGCTTATGAATTCACTGTGGAACAAATTCAGGTTAGCAAAAGTTAGGTCGATTCTGAGAGTGAGGGGTGAAAATAGAGGCTAAATTAGAAGACCCGTATCGCGGCGTTTTTTTATGTTAGTTCGAAAATTTTGTTTTAATCGACCTTCGAACTTTGCAGTCAAATGCCGATTTTCAGCATATTTTTTATATGGTTTTTTGGCTATAACTCGTCGACTAATTGATATTTTTTCAATCTGTAAAAGCCAAATTATTGCTAGAGACCTGTGCAACAATTAAAATTTTTAAAAAAATTGCTTTAGAAAATTTTTGTGGTGCTTATGAAGCAAATGTTGGAAAAATAATTTTTTTTCATGCTCTTTGAAAATATTTTCAACTAAACTAAGTCTTTTTTGCTTTCTGTTTGATCTATAATATGCTTCTCAGTTTCTTCAATAAATTTCATTTGTAAAGAAAATGGTCTTAGTCGATAATTTGCGTTGAAAATCCCAAAATCATTAAATAAATAGAGATTTAGGTAGAAGTAATTAAAAAGGGAAGTTCCAAGAATTAGGAATTAGTAAAACAACTTTTTTGTTTTCAACGACCGCACAGTTAGCGATTTTTTTTTATTTCGTACGAGCGAACTAATTTCAAAAATGAAGATTCAGCTAAGACTCGAAACTCAGCCGAAGCTGATATCTTTTAATTTTCGCTCGGTCGTGATAAAATTCGCTATTAATTTTTTTGGAACTTATTTCATTTTGTGAGTGATTTAAGTTAAGTGCATCGGTTTCATAAAAATAACAAAAAAAAACATTGTATAATATATTGTATTAAAAATGTCGGAAGCAAAATGTAAAATGGACCATTTTTGTAATGTTTGAGGACGTTTCATAGCAAGCGATGAAAAATGTGGCAATGCGAGTGATTTTTTTTTTTTTGGAAGCCTATAAACAATATTTCTCGCAAGAGTTTATCACTGACGTAAACTATGCCCCTAAAAAAGTTGGCTTTAATTGCTATTCAACTCTTATGCAATGGAAAAGCGAAAAGAAGAAAGCTATGCCTTTTGGTATACCAATGATGTGGTTAGACAACAGCCCGCATCAAGAAGAAAATTGCTATGGATGTATCAACTACCATCAACTGAATAGAAGGAAAGCAAAGAATAAAACTTATGTAGCAGTGCCAAGTGTCCAATTACCATTACCGCACTCAGTGCCAACAGTACCGACATACTGAAGTATTTATCTTCAAACGGATATCAGTACTACAACCGCCGCTGCTACATCCATGGATTTCTTCTCAGAATACGACCCTGGTGAAGGTACATCCAATGAAACATCAAAGGACTCAATCCTAGTCACACAAAACTAATTGGATGGAATTATTGCAAATTTGTATTTGACTCAGAAAAAATCAGAACTACTGGCTTCATTTTTGAAAGGAAATAATTTGCTGGCGAAAAGTACCAAAGAAACAGCATATCGAAAACGCCAAAAAGAGTTAGAAAAGTTCTTCAATCTGAATGATGCAAACAATTTCGCTTATTGCAACGATATTGAAAAGTTAATGGAGACGATAGGGTTAACATATAAAAAAGATTATTGGCGTTTATTCATCGATAGTTCACTAGTCAGCTCAAAAGTTGTGCTTTTGCACAAGACAAATAGAATGCCTGTTCCGATTGCGTATAGCACTGACACTAGTGAAAATTTCGATAATTTGAAACACATTCTGGAAGTAGTCAAATTTAACGAACACCAGTGGCGCATTTGCTGGGACCTCAAAATAGTTTCATTTATTACAGGCTTAACAGCATCTGGCCGTCCAAAATATCCGTGTTTTTTATTCGATTGGGATTCACGATACGGAGAAGGTATTAAAGGAAGAGACCAATACAAACAGCATAACTGGAATAGTCGCATTTGACGGAAATGGCCTAAAGACAAACAATAGGCTACACGAAAGTCTTGTTCCTGAAATGAAAATTTTCTTGCCGTTGCTCCACATTAAACTTGGCATTGCTAAAAATTTTTTTAAATGTATCGCAAAAAGACCAGCAGTATTCAACCGCTTAAAAGACATATTCCCAAGACTAAGTAACGCCACAATTCAGGAAGGGGTTGTTAATGGTCCCGACATACGGAAACTAATGAGTCGTCAAGATTTTGACCAGGTTCTGACAGACCGGGAATTAAATGCATGGCTCGCATTGAAAGCAGTCATTAAAGGACTTTTGGGTAAAGAACGCAAATACAACTACAGGCAATCTGTTGCAAACATGTTGGCAGCTTTCGATGAAATTGGGGTTAATATGTCGTACAAAATTCATCTCTTGCATCAGCATCTGGATCAACCTGCTCAACAGTTGCCAACTGAATCTGATGAGCAAGGCGAATGGTATCACCAAACTGCGCTTCCATTTGAAATAAGGTAACTATAGAGTGTGCATATTTTGAATTCCTAGATTTTCCTAATATCTTTGTCAGAGTGCACAATTTAAACATGTTAACGATTGAAAACTATTTTCGTTTCAGGTACAGAGGAAAGAAATCTCCAGATGCAATACTCGCTGAAATTTGTTGGTGGTATAAAAACACCTTTGAAGAAGAGGAAGACGAGGAAATAGAGGAAGAAGGGGAAAACAAAGATGAAATTCCAGAATATCTGTTGGACGAAATTACCTACCTTTCTGATGATGATGACGATGACCAAGATATTAGAGAGAGCAGTGATGTTGATCCACAGCCGCCTGCTAAACGGCAACTGGCCAAATCAATAATTTAATTTATTTAATTTTTTTTACTTAAAACTTTTCGTAACTAACATTTCAATAATATATTTTTTTTTCCATATTTTTAATTTTTTTTTCAATGTTTCTTCAAAACCAACACTGAACAAAATTTGTACATAAAAAATGAGAAGTAAATTAATATTAAGCTGGAAAAGGCAAGTTTTGTATTATGATTGTTTTCTTTTCAAATGAAATTTATTGAAGAAACTGAGAAGCATATTACACATCAAACAGAAAGCAAAAAGACTTAGTTTTGTGGAAAACATTTTCAAAAAGCATGAAAAAAATAATTTTTCAAGCATTTTGCTTCATAAGCACCAGAAAAATTTTCTAAATCAATTTTTTAAAAAATTTTAATTGTTGCACTGGTCTCTAACAATAATTTGGCTTTTACAGATTGAAAAAATATCAATTAGTTGACGAGATATAGCCAAAAAACCATATAAACAATATGCTGAAAATCGGCATTTGATTGCAAAGTTCGAAGGTCGATAAAAAAAATTCGAACTAACATAAACAAACGCCGCGATACGGGTATTCTAATTTAGAATCTATTTTCACCCCTCACTCTCAGAATCGACCTAACTTTTGCTAACCTGAATTTGTTCCACAGTGTTATTTATTTATTTATTTTATTATTATTTCGTACTTGCCGGTTTGACTGCCAGTGACTAACTAAACTTACATACATATAAAATATAAAATCCAGCGAAAGAGAGGTAGTGTATTTGTACCACTACAATTTCTTTAATCCATTAATGTGAAATGTTGGCTCGTATGCTGTGACGGCTTATTTGTTTCGTAACGTATTTCTTCAAATATTTTGGAATCACTACCAAAGTCGTCACTACACAAATTAATATTACCACTTCCAAGCTTACGTTTATGGCTGTAGGTGCATTTGCCGATGCCGTGATCACATTTCGTTTTTCCTTTTTGAAAAGTCTAATATCCTTTATTTGAGTAATGTTCCTCTCTATACTCTCTCGCATTGTTTCACTATCAGCGCAGGTCAATTCAGATTTCAATATTTTTAGCTCTATCTTCTTACGGCTTACGAAGTTTCTACGATTGACTTTTATTTTTGGAATTGTCACTTTTGGTATTTTCGGCTCTTCCACTTTCTTTACTATTTTTATCGGTCTAGGGTCAAGGTTCAATTATTCTGGTTTTACCAATTTCTCGTTACTGTTCTCCGATTCTTTCAGCAATTTTAGCCAACGCTCCTCAGCAAGTTTCACTTCTTCAAGCAGCTCTTTCAAAAATTCCTCCATAAAATCATTTATTCTCAACACTAAAATTAACTTTCTGGCAGTTCACATACATTTTCACTCCAATTAGCATAACAGTTTAGCTTAATATACTTTTTCTTTTAAACAAGCGATTTAGTGATATTTTTCAAATGGCAGTTTAACAATGGGTCAAAAAAATTAACTTTCCAAAACAAATCTTGCGCATCTCATAAACATTAAATCACAGACATTAAATATTTATCCTTATTCCATTATTCCACAATAACACTACCAGATTTATTATAACAATTTAAATATTTTCAATATTTTTTATTTTTTTTAATTTTAATTTTATTATTTTTTATAAAAATAAAAAATCTTATTTTTGATCTTTATCAATTTCATGATTGAGTTTGAAATTGTTCAGGCTCAAGTTTGGCAAAAACAAATTGTTTTTCTTGTTTTTTCAAGACAAAAACAAACATGTATATTGTAGTACGCAATGTGTACTCATATACAAATATATTTGTTTCAAACTTGTTTTATATTTTAGTTTGTTATATTGGAGGAGGCTTAAATAGTATAACTCTTTGCTTGAATTCTCATTTACTTGTTTTCAGCAAATGTATATGAATTTAACTTTTTACCAAACAAACTATCTACTGCTTTTGCTTAGAATTGCTTTTGATTGAATTGGCAACCCTATAGTGATAAACACGGATCTTTTGTATCGCTCTTTGTTATAATTAATTATTAAATAAAAGTATAACTTACAACGACTTGTTTCACATAATTTTGTTTGTTATCAACCAGCGGGAGTGTGTAGTGTATTGAAGTTTGCACAGTATCATTAATGGTGTTTTATTTACTTTTTATAATAATAAAGTAAGTCACTTTCCATTAAATTTATTTATATTTATTGAAATTTTGGTTCGCAAACCACTCAATTGTTTGGAAAACCACAAAATATTATATATACCATTAAACATAAAAAGAATACCAGCTGTTTTTATATTCACCACACACAGTGCTGCCAGATTTTCGCATTTTGTTAATACCCAAACCGTATTTTTAAAAGGTCCAGAATAATATTTTATCGACACGGTATTTAGTGACTAAATTGTTCTTATATTTGGCATAAAATGAATCCTGATTCCGAACTTATGCTATTAATGGAAGAACGTTTTTCCAGAATGTCAATTTATATATCTAATAACATTGCATTTAAAATAAAGGAGTCTGAGGAGCGTATATTAACTAAAATTGTCAACATTGAGGAAAAAATATATTCTGTTTCCGACAGGGTCAGCAAGCTAGAACAAATTATTCCGCAAATTGTTGACCTTAAAAATTAAATTGATACCTTAAACCGATCTTTGGACAAGCAAGAAAATACTATTCGCTAATGAGATACGAATTCACGGCATTCCATACTATGAAAATGAAAACTTACAGACTACATTTATGAATATTTGTGAGACCATTAATGCAACTGTTCCAAATATAAGTAAAATAACTCGTCTTTAAAATTCTCGAAACAATAGTAAAAATGATAACGTTATTGATCCTACTATTGCCATAAAATTGTCATCAGCTCAGGAGAAAAATTATATTTTGAAGCAAGCTGCTGTTTTTCGTCGTAACTCTGAAGACCTTCTGCGCCTTTGTCATGCTGGTTTTGATTGTAATGAACCATTCTATATAAATGAAGCTCTAACCAGATTTAACCACAATCTTCTTAAGGAAGCAATTAAGTTAAAACGGAAAAAACTACTCTCATCAGTTTACACTCACCTTGGCCGTATTTATGCCAAACGCTCTAAGTCCGATAGCGCGTTTTGTGTGGAGAATGTGCATTTTCTGGAAAATATCGAAACATCGAAAAACACATGTGACAACTTTCCAGTTTCTGTAGTAGAAGGGTTTCGCCAGTAATATTTTAAAATTTAAAACTCTCGTAATTATTTCCATAACCTATTTTTATTTTTGTATTTTTTTTTATATCTTTCCTTTTTATTATGCCTTTTTATTTTAAATTTTTTGAGTATTTCTTATTTGATGTTGATATTTGTTTAATACTTTATTATGACTTCTTCTAATATTCGGTCGAGTTCCAAATAAAACACTCATTCTATGATTCGTATAATTGGTAAACAAAAGGAAGGTTTAAAAATTTGACACTTAAATGCTCAAAGTCTTTTTTGTAAATTTGATGAATTTAGATACATTTTTGAAAACTAAGGAATTGATGTAATTTGTATATCTGAAACATGGTTCAATCCGAATAAGATAAAAAACTTTCACGTCAAAATAGACGGCTATGATTTATTTCGAGCTGATAGGAATACTGGTAAACGTGCTGGAGGCGTTGCAATGTATGTCAGGAAACAATTACGTTCTCGATTTGTTTGTAAATCTATCGATGAAGAATATGATTTTGTATTTATTGAACTTCATTGTGACGTAAGCAAATGTCTCATAGGTATTTTATATAGGCCTAATGATTCACTAGATATTTCTCCGGTTGTAAATATATTAGATGAAAATTGTTTATCTTATAGTGATATTATTCTTTCTGGAGACCTAAATGGAAATTTGCTCATTGATTCTGATCTAATTTCACTTTTCCAACCGATTGGGCTTATTGCTGTAAACACTACTATCCCCACTCACTTCACTTCAATGAGTAGTACCCTTATTGACGTGTTCTTTGTCTCAGATATTGGAAAAGTTCTTTTGCATGACCAGTTTTCTTCTCCTAATTTCTCAAAACATGACGTCATTTATATGACCTTTAACCTTCCGTATTTTAAACATGAAAAACCACAGCATATTACTTTCCGGGATTTAAAGAATATTAACTATGATGCTCTTTTAAATGAAATTAATATAATCAATTGGACCAGTATCTACAGTAATCCTGATTTAAACCAACAGATATCCTTTTTTTATGAAGCTACCACATACCTATACGACAAATACGTACCGGTTAGAAAGAAAACTGTTAAATCTTCTACTAAGCCTTGGTTTAATCAAAACATTTGTGATTTAATAGTTAAAAGAAATTCTGCTTACGATAAGTGGTAAAGATATAAAACTACACAGTCAAATGAAATTTTTAAATCACTACGTAGATCTGTTACTAGGGAAGTAAAGTTAGCTAAGCAACGCTATTATAGTCGTGTATTTTCAGAGGCTATGGATACTAAAAATATGTGGAAAGAGATAAAAAAAATTGGTTATAAAGATGAAAGTGGATCGGTAAATCTTTCCACTTTTGAATTAAATGAATTGAATAGACAATTTACTTCAAATGACTGAACTCCTCTTCGTTCTGACTCTTATGCAAATCTACCAGATTGCAATCTGGATTCTTTATTTAGTTTTTCCTGCGTTAACCAGGAGGATGTTCTGGAAGCTTTTCTTTCCATAAAGTCAAAATCTATTGGTCTAGACGGTATGAATCCAATATTTATTAAAGCTATTTTACCACAGGTTTTACCCTATATCACTCATATTTTTAACACTATTTTTACAAAATCTATTTTCCGTGATTTGTGGAAATGGGCAAAAGTAATTCCCTTGCTGAAATCTAATAAAGAATACAGGCCAATTTCCGTACTTCCTTTTCTTTCGAAAGTTTTCGAAAATATTATGAGCAAACAAATGAATGAACATATATCCAATAATAATCTTTTATCATCTAAGCAATCTGGTTTTCGCAGGAAAAGGGGGTGTATCACTACTTTAATTGATGTATCGGAAGATCTTCGTTATATCGTTGACAGTGGTAATATTGCTTTTTTGACTTTATTGGACCACTCTAAAGCTTTTGACTCAGTGGACCATGATATTCTTGTTAAAAAGCTTAAACATATTTTTGGTTATTCTGAAACCTCCTCTAAATTGATTAGCTCTTACCTTCGAAATAGAGAGCAAGTAGTTGTCTCTAAAGATAAGTCGTCCACCTCTGCGTCTTTAAGTAGGGGTGTTCCGCAGTGGTCTATACTTGGCCCTCTTTTGTTTTCTATTTACATAAATGTTTTCTATTTACAAATGCACATGTACGCTGATGACGTTCAGTATTACACATCATGTAACTTACGAGATGTGGAAAATTGTGTACAGAACCTGAATACTGAACTGAACCACGTATTTGAATGGGCTAGGTTGAATTGTCTTTCCTTAAATCCGAAAAAATCTCAGTGCCTTGTTATTTTTAAAAAGATATATGATACCACTTGCCTTCCGAAAGTTCGTATTAATGGAGTGGATATCGCCTACGTTGCGAATGCTAAAAACCTTGGAATGATTTTTAATAAAACCCTAACGTGGAATGATCAAATTAACAAAGCTTCTGGAAAAGTTTATAGTATTCTCCGTAGTCTTTGGTCTTCTCAGTACTTCACACCGCAGAAAATTAGATTTGTTCTTGCAAAATCGTTTATCTTACCTACGCTTTTATATGGTTGTGAATTGTTGTCAGGTTGTGATAGTGCAGACATGGGTAAACTTACACGCGTCTTTAAAAGTGTAGTTAGATATGTTTACGGTTTACGCAAATATGATAGTATCTCCGCTTTTCTAAATAAAATTTATGGCATTTCATTTGAAGACTATCTTAAATTTAGAACTTTACTTATGGTTCATAAAATTATTTTCACTAAAGAACCCGTTTGTCTCTTCGAGCGATTACTATTTACAAGATCTAACCGTAATAACTGTCTTGTACCAATATTGTACAATAGACTAATATCCGAAAGACACTTTTTTGTAAATGGCATACGTCTTTGGAACTCGTTACATACTTTAAATAATCAACTTCACAAAATATCAAATACAACATCATTTAAGAAAGAACTATTTAAACTTTTTCTCAATTGATTTTTAATTCTTCATTTTAATTTCTTTAGTTAATTTAATATTAATTTCTATATAATTTTTACCTGCTGTGCAGGATATTTTTACACTTTATTTTTACATTATTATTTTATTTTTTATATATTTTATATTATATTTTATTTTATATTATTCTTCTAATTTTAATTATAAATTAAACTTACATACATTCTTCTTATTGAAAATTAATTTGTTATGACTAATGTTGTTTTTTAAGATTTTAAATCTTGTTACATTAGGATTTTCATTAATAAAAATTAATAATAATTAAAAATTAAAAAAAAAAAAAAAAAAACAAACAAACATGTATATTGTAGTACGCAATGTGTACTCATATACAAATATATTTGTTTCAAACTTGTTTTATATTTTAGTTTGTTATATTGGAGGAGGCTTAAATAGTATAACTCTTTGCTTGAATTCTCATTTACTTTTTTTCAGCAAATGTATATGAATTTAACTTTTTACCAAACAAACTATCTACTGCTTTTGATTACTGATGAGGGTTGGTGACTCTTTCCGAAACAGCTGTATAACCTGTCATGCAGAATATAGATCAATTTTTGAAACAAATGTGCTAATGCTTTTGCTTTATTTAAAGTAAAAACATTTGATCTTGAGCCTGAACAATTTCAAACTCAATCATATTTTCAATATTCTTTTTACTTCACAATTTATTTTTGGATTTTTTAAAAATTTGCTAATATTTAACCTTTCATAATTCATTGTACAATAATTACAAATTTGTCTTTGGATATCTTTTCATATCTGTTGCCTTATGACTTCAGAATCTGCTCAGGGTCTTCTCAGGATGTTTGCAGGATTCTATCAGATATTAGTTGACTCAGGATCTTCCAAAGGAACGTACAAAGTATCGCTAAGGCAAAGGATCGCCATGTAATGCTAAGTGATGCTTGTATTGCATGTATAGCATTGGCTGAATATATTATCTTAAATATATTTACGCTGATCCCTGACTCACTGACTGACTGACTGAGAGACTGATTTATTCTGTAACGCTGAAATAATACACACACATACCACTCCCTACAAAGCTATGCGAAATACACAAACAAAATTTAATCTTTCTCATTTTATACAAACCCACACACAATTTTCTCTCTTCTTTGCTCCCGACCAGTGCTGCTAATAAAATCTAATAAAATCGACAATTTTGGAAACTAAATCGCCAAAATCGTCATTTTTAAAACAAGAAACTGTCAAGAAAATTTTACCGCTTATAAAACTCGAAAAAATATTACAAAATGAAACAATAAAATTTATTTATATCATTCATATTACGAATATTATTACATCATTGATTATTTCTATATATAGAAAAATGTATTAGTGATGAGATTTCAACGAAAAAATTTAACACAGCAATGAACTAAATAATTTAATGATTGAGTTTGAAATTGTTCAGGCTCAAGATCAAATGTTTTTACTTTAAATAAAGTAAAAGCATTAGCACATTTGTTTCAAAAATTGATCTATGTATATTCTGCATGACAGGTTATACAGCTGTTTCGGGAAGAGTCACCAACCCTCATCAGTAACCAAAAGGCTTAAATAGTATAACTTTTGCTTGAATTCTCATTTGGTTGTTTTCAGCAAATATATATGAATTTAACTTTTTACCAAACAAACTATCTACTGCTTTTGGTTACTGATGAGGGTTGGTGACTCTTCCCGAAACAGCTGTATAACCTGTCATGCAGAATATACATAGATCAATTTTTGAAACAAATGTGCTAATGCTTTTACTTTATTTAAAGTAAAAACATTTGATCTTGAGCCTGAACAATTTCAAACTCAATCATTAAATTGGTAAAGATCGAAAATAAGATTTTTTATTTTTATAAAAAATAATAAAATTAAAAATACGGAGGGCACGCCGTTAACGCTAAATATAAGTTTAGCAAAAACAAATTGTTTTTCTTGTTTTTTTCAAGACAAAAACAAACATGTATATTGTAGTATGCAATATGTACTCGTATACAATCATATTTGTTTCAAAATTGTTCTATTTTTAGTTTGTTATATTGGAAGAGGCTTAAATAGTATAACTTTTGCTTGAATTCTCATTTGGTTGTTTTCAGCAAATATATATGAATTTAACTTTTTACCAAACAAACTATCTACTGCTTTTGGTTACTGATGAGGGTTGGTGACTCTTCCCGAAACAGCTGTATAACCTGTCATGCAGAATATACATAGATCAATTTTTGAAACAAATGTGCTAATGCTTTTACTTTATTTAAAGTAAAAACATTTGATCTTGAGCCTGAACAATTTCAAACTCAATCATTAAATTGGTAAAGATCGAAAATAAGATTTTTTATTTTTATAAAAAATAATAAAATTAAAAATACGGAGGGCACGCCGTTAACGCTAAATATAAGTTTAGCAAAAACAAATTGTTTTTCTTGTTTTTTTCAAGACAAAAACAAACATGTATATTGTAGTATGCAATATGTACTCGTATACAATCATATTTGTTTCAAAATTGTTCTATTTTTAGTTTGTTATATTGGAAGAGGCTTAAATAGTATAACTTTTGCTTGAATTCTCATTTGGTTGTTTTCAGCAAATATATATGAATTTAACTTTTTACCAAACAAACTATCTACTGCTTTTGGTTACTGATGAGGGTTGGTGACTCTTCCCGAAACAGCTGTATAACCTGTCATGCAGAATATACATAGATCAATTTTTGAAACAAATGTGCTAATGCTTTTACTTTATTTAAAGTAAAAACATTTGATCTTGAGCCTGAACAATTTCAAACTCAATCATTAAATTGGTAAAGATCGAAAATAAGATTTTTTATTTTTATAAAAAATAATAAAATTAAAAATACGGAGGGCACGCCGTTAACGCTAAATATAAGTTTAGCAAAAACAAATTGTTTTTCTTGTTTTTTTCAAGACAAAAACAAACATGTATATTGTAGTATGCAATATGTACTCGTATACAATCATATTTGTTTCAAAATTGTTCTATTTTTAGTTTGTTATATTGGAAGAGGCTTAAATAGTATAACTTTTGCTTGAATTCTCATTTGGTTGTTTTCAGCAAATATATATGAATTTAACTTTTTACCAAACAAACTATCTACTGCTTTTGGTTACTGATGAGGGTTGGTGACTCTTCCCGAAACAGCTGTATAACCTGTCATGCAGAATATACATAGATCAATTTTTGAAACAAATGTGCTAATGCTTTTACTTTATTTAAAGTAAAAACATTTGATCTTGAGCCTGAACAATTTCAAACTCAATCATTAAATTGGTAAAGATCGAAAATAAGATTTTTTATTTTTATAAAAAATAATAAAATTAAAAATACGGAGGGCACGCCGTTAACGCTAAATATAAGTTTAGCAAAAACAAATTGTTTTTCTTGTTTTTTTCAAGACAAAAACAAACATGTATATTGTAGTATGCAATATGTACTCGTATACAATCATATTTGTTTCAAAATTGTTCTATTTTTAGTTTGTTATATTGGAAGAGGCTTAAATAGTATAACTTTTGCTTGAATTCTCATTTGGTTGTTTTCAGCAAATATATATGAATTTAACTTTTTACCAAACAAACTATCTACTGCTTTTGGTTACTGATGAGGGTTGGTGACTCTTCCCGAAACAGCTGTATAACCTGTCATGCAGAATATACATAGATCAATTTTTGAAACAAATGTGCTAATGCTTTTACTTTATTTAAAGTAAAAACATTTGATCTTGAGCCTGAACAATTTCAAACTCAATCATTAAATTGGTAAAGATCGAAAATAAGATTTTTTATTTTTATAAAAAATAATAAAATTAAAAATACGGAGGGCACGCCGTTAACGCTAAATATAAGTTTAGCAAAAACAAATTGTTTTTCTTGTTTTTTTCAAGACAAAAACAAACATGTATATTGTAGTATGCAATATGTACTCGTATACAATCATATTTGTTTCAAAATTGTTCTATTTTTAGTTTGTTATATTGGAAGAGGCTTAAATAGTATAACTTTTGCTTGAATTCTCATTTGGTTGTTTTCAGCAAATATATATGAATTTAACTTTTTACCAAACAAACTATCTACTGCTTTTGGTTACTGATGAGGGTTGGTGACTCTTCCCGAAACAGCTGTATAACCTGTCATGCAGAATATACATAGATCAATTTTTGAAACAAATGTGCTAATGCTTTTACTTTATTTAAAGTAAAAACATTTGATCTTGAGCCTGAACAATTTCAAACTCAATCATTAAATTGGTAAAGATCGAAAATAAGATTTTTTATTTTTATAAAAAATAATAAAATTATAAATAATTTAATTATATGTATCTATAGCTGAAACATATAATATAAGTAGGTTTAAAGTATCGCCGCAATTAAAACTTAAATCTTAAATGGAGATGATATTCAAGGTATTTTCGTTTTGAAACGATTTGACCCAGAATTAAATCTATACATATTTTGTAATTTACATTTATACTGAACAAAAACTAACAATTTTCGATAAACAACCCATTAATTGTTAACCCTTGAAATCGTAATTTTTATACTACTGAAAATTTTAAATCTTCAATCATCATTTTAACAAATTTAACAAATCATTTTAACAAATTGAAAAATCGTCGAAATTACAATAAGTTGTCAAAATTGGCAGCACTGCTAACGACAATAGCAGACTTCGTGTTACATATGGAATAAGTTGAACGCAAAAAATGCATCACAAAAACTAAAATCTATTCAAATTCTTCTTTAAATTCCCTTTGTTGGTCAATGAAAAAATTCTGCAAAAAAAATAGTAATGAATGAAAATTTAAACATTTTTATTTTTCTCATTTTACGTCGTTTGATATGCATACATACTTCCTTTATCAAACTAAACTTTTCCGATTGTCTGGTTTGTTTTTCATCTCAAAATTGTTTTGTATTGTTAGGAGTGCTTTCGCTCAGGTTCTCTGATGGCCAGCACTTAACACAGAGTATGCTTTTTTTGATAAATATTTGAGAAAAAGAGATCTTCAATGTCGATTTTGTTGTTGTCCAACGTGTGATTTCGTTTAAAGCTCTGTATTGAAAAGCACTTGAAAAATAGTGCAATATTAATGGCGTTTTCTTTTCTGAAAAAAAATGTTACACTTTATAATGTTACATTTTTATAATGTTTGCCTCACACAATATGTTACATTTTTAATGGTCAGAATAGAACATAAAATTACAACTATGCGACACTTTTTAATGAACAGCTGATTTTGTTGTCATTTTTATCCTTGGACACCAAGAAGGAAAAATAAAAATTAAAAACATTGATATTTTCCATATTAATAATTTATTTTAAACAAAACAATAAAAATTACACAATTCCTTATTTTATTTTTTTTGTTTCTTCACACAAATACACATTTATAAACTACACAAATGTCAGCTGTTTTATCGTGTTATTCTCGCCCTCTGCTTTTTTAGAGTGCGAAAAATGCACCTTTTTCACATACTTATAATGCGACATTTTTAGAAAAGAACACGTTACCCTTTCGCAAGGTTGACATTTTTTAGAAAATAACACAAAAAGAGAAAAAAAGTGCGAAGTGGGAAAAAAGTGTATCATTTTTGCTAGAAAAGAAAACGCCATAAGTTTATAATTTAAATTATTCTAACTTTGCATAATTAAATTACATTGTAATTTCAGAAGAGAGGTGGGAAAATAATTTTTTTTCACTCATAATATTAAATTTTGCATTATTTTTGCATTATATTTGCTTTCAAAAAATTTTGACAAACATATATTACGTAAATAGGTATATTTAAGATTTTAATTTGAAAAATTTATTGAAATTATCATGGAAGAATTAAAGGCGATTTGGAATAATTAGTTTTTTTTTTTTTTTGAAGTAAAACTAATACCCCTTATTTTTTTTTGGATTTCTATGTAGATAACTTTGCAAAAAATGTAGTTCTCTTTTTTCAGAGTACATGTATGATGAAATATGAAATTTTTTTTTCTCTTTTGTGTAGGTGTATTGGTTGTGTGCACTTCCATATGGGGTGGCACAACATGTCGAGAGTATTGTATCAAAATTTTAAGTAAATCAGAGCAAAACTTAAGAAGATACAGCGTTTCCAGCGACCGGCCTCATACGCTATATAGTATATAAATCAGTTTTTAAAAAACTTTAAACCGATTTTCTCGCAAATAAATGTTCGAAGTCCGTGAACATCATAACTCAAAATCTACTTGACCGATTCTTTTGAAATTTTAGGCACTATATCTACACATAAATCACCAGGTAACCTCGAAGGTTTTTTTAAATTCCATTTTGTTCCCCATTTTTTAAAAACAAATTCCCGAAATTGTATAGCAAAAATCGTTTTTCACTTCAAAATGCTGCCAAAAAAAATAAAATTGAACAAAACTCTTCCTCACTACATCAGGAAACTTGTCACCTTTTAAACGCATTTCGACTTTTTTTTCACATGATCCGGTAACGAGTTATGATGTCACGGACTTATTTATTTAAATTTTTAATTGAAAATTTTTTCAAATATTCTTCAAATATTATGCTATAACGTGTATATGAAATAAATAATGCAATATTATGAACATACGACTTTTTTTAACTTTTAAAACCTTAAGAAACTTTTAGGAAGCTTGCTCTAAAACGTTTTTTTTTTCTATGCTATTCTATTTTTTCTACAATAAAATGAAGTTCGGTTATAACGAACTCGGCGGGACCGGCCAAATTAGTTCGTTATAGACTAAGTTCGTTATAACCGTAGTATTTTTTTGCTTTGTCCGAAATGTTTAACAACTTTTTTTAGTTGAATAAGTTTATTTATTTTGATGCATTTTAAAAAGTTATAAAACATAAATTAAATTATTAAAAAGATACATATTAATAGTTTTATAACAACCATTAGTTATGAATCACCATATAACAAACAAGATAAGTTAATTTGTTTTTTATTTGTTTATTTAGTTCTTCATCTCTATCTAGGAGCTGAGTCTTTTAATGCTAAATTATTAAATGATTAATTTATTATAGAATGTTCTTCTTTATATACATATTTTCAACCTATATTAACAACAATGTGTTGCCTGCGCTTGGGTCAGCATAAACATAAGTGTGCCAGCGCAACAACAACATACAACAACAATATACGCAGTCATACAATGTTTTGTAAATGCAGTGGTCAACAATATTGATATTTGTTGTTTCCGCATTTGCAAATATTGTACGCTTTGCAGTATGGGTATTATACAGCACACTACGAAAGTCGTGTTACGCTACACCTTCCTTTTTTATAAGAATGTTTATATAACATTTTTGTTCTATGGACATTCTTTTATTGATTGTACTGTTGTTTTTTTTGTGCTTGTATCAAGTGCAAGTTTCACATTTTGCAATAAATTTATTTTATTTTATTTACAAATATAGATTTAAAGAAAAGAATGCATATTGTTTATTTAATTTTGTATAACTTAAGTCTATTCTTATGAACTATTTGTTCTTTATTTGTTTTCTTATCAACTATGGTTACATTATATCTAAAATCTATTTTCTTAATTTTATATGGCCCTTTATATGCCATCTCTAACTTATGTCCTGCATCATTTCTTACTAAGACTAAATCTCCTATTTTAAAATTGTAATCTAATTTTGTTTTATCATAATTAATTTTTTGTTTCATTTTATTTATATCTAATAGTTTTTTAACTCTATCTATTGCTACTTCTAATCTAAATTTAATTTCCTTAATTACCATAATTACCTATATTATAAATTGGTGCAACTCTATCTACTTCACTAAATTGTCTAAAATTTTTTGGAATTTTTCCAAAAATAAGTTCATAAGGGCAATAATCATGTACTGTAGATGGTGTAGTGTTAAAACAGTACATGAAATATTTGAGCCATTCATCCCAGTCGTCTTTATCTACTGATATGTAGTTTCGTACGTATTCGTTAAAAGTCCGGTGACTTCTTTCTATCGTACCTAGTGTCTGGTGATGATATGCTGTCGATGTGCGTTTATCTATCTTCAATAGGTTGAAAAGTTCTGTCAGTATAGAGTTCTTGTATTCTGTGCCCATATCCGAAATGAACGTCTTCATTGGACCGTATATAAGCACAAAATTTTCAAATATCGCTTTTTCGATCGTCAGCTAGATTTATCTTTTATTTGTATTGTAACCAAGTATTTAGTTAAGTCACATATCATTGTGACTGCATATCTATTTCCATAAATTGACTTTGGAAATGGTCCAATTGTATCTACGTACACCGTATCAAAAGCCCTATTTGGTGTCTCCGTTATTGTCATTGGACTTTTTATATGTTTCTCCGTTGTAGCCAATTGACATTTATGGCATGTTTTCACATATTTTGCAATGTCTTTTGTCATATTTTTCCAGTAATAGTATCTCCTGGTTCTATATATCCCACAATGTCCTCCTTCTGTAGGATCATCATGGTATTTCAGCATTATTTCACGTATTGCCTTTTCATTCGTGTTATCAATTTGAGTTACTTCGTTTAATAGGCTATTCTGATTTTATTCAGTGTTTTATTGCCCATATTCTCAAATTCACTTGTCGAGACAAATTCGAAAATCATCTCATGTGGTGAAATTTGAATCTTATTAATATTTAGTTTACAGGCTATTCGTTCTAGC
This sequence comes from Cordilura impudica, assembly GCA_963682025.1. Taxonomy (NCBI): domain Eukaryota; kingdom Metazoa; phylum Arthropoda; class Insecta; order Diptera; family Scathophagidae; genus Cordilura; species Cordilura impudica. The sequence goes on from OY821521.1 coordinate 123,817,136, forward strand.
CTAGGGAAAAATTGTCCTAAGTCAATATTCCCTTTAGTAAACAAATCATATATTCTTTCCCTTTTTGATGTAACATCTGTTGGGTAAAATCTTTAATTTATAATATCTTTTGACGTCTATATTATTCAATGGTGTATATACCTTGGGCTTAGTACTGTTATTGATGTTTTGCTGATTTACTGCTGGTTTACTAATTTTCTCTTCCTTAGTCATCGATCTTGTCGTGACCCTTAAAACGGATGAAATCTTGTCGTTAATATCCTTTAAGTCATTTATTGTAATGCGCGACAGTGCGTCGGCAACATAATTATCTTTTCCCCCTGAGATATTCTACTGTGAAATCATATTCCTCCAGATCGAGTCTCATTCTCGTTAGCTTAGAACTTGGATTTTTCATGGAGAACAGGTATGAAAGTGGTCTATGGTCTGTTCGGACCAAAAAATGTTTTCCATATATATATGGTCTGAAATATGTGACAGCCCAGTGTATGGCAGTTAATTCCTGTTCAACGGTCGATTGAAAGTTTTAGATGCATAGGCCACAGGTAGGTGTCTACCTTCATGTTCCTGTGTTAAAACAGCACCGCAAGCATGCTTACTCGCATCTGTTGTTATGCAAAATTCCTTCGTAAAGTCTGGGTACTGAAGCAAAGTTGGGCTCATTAATGCCTTCTTTAGGTATTTAAACGCGCACTCACAATCTTTTGTCCACTCAAATGGTACTCCCTTTTTGGATAGCCTTGTAAGGTGTCTGGAATATTCAGAGAAGTTTCTAATAAATCATCGGTAATAGTTGCAAAACGCGACAAACCTTCGTGCGCCATCGGCGTCCGTAGGCGTCGGGTAAGTTTCTATCACCGAATATTTACTATCATCCGGTAATATTCCTCTATCAGTACATTTGTGGCCAAGGTAGGTTACCTCTCTCACAAAGAATGAACATTTTTGGGGGTGTAGTTTAAGATTGTGTTTACGGCAAAGATCGAATACATCCTTCAAATTTGAAAGCATATGTTTTTCAGAACATCCCAATACAACCAAGTCATCCATATATAGGAATGCTTGATTCGGCTTCAGACCACTGAAGGCAAATGTCATCATTCTTTGGAATGAATACGGTGCTATTTTTAAGCCATATGGTAGTCTAGTAAATCTGTATGAACCATTGTTTGTTGAAAATGACGTCAAGTCTCTAGAGTTCTTTTCCAAACCAATTTGATGATACCCGGACAACAAGTCCAAACAAGAAAAATATTTTGTTCTACCTAGTTGGTCTAGAATATCGTCTGTTCTAGGCAATGGGAATTTATCTGATATTAGTTTTTTATTTATCTGCATATAATCTATCACCAAGCGCCATCTTTTTTTATTTGATCCGGGAAGTGATTTCTTTGGTAGCAACAGAATTGGGCTATTGTATTCCGAAAATGATGGTTCGATTATCTTGTCATCTATTAGTTTTCCAACCTGTTTGTTTATTTCCTCCTTATGAGATTCTGGTATGCGATAATTTTTAATATACGTTGGTTGATTATCTTTTACTCTCAGTTTTTGTTCATAGAAATTGTTGGTAGTAATTGTTTCAGTCCCTAAGCCAAAAATATCATTATATTCCAAACAAAGCTTAGTTAAAATTGTTCTGAACTGTTCAGGAAAGTTTCCCTTCAAAAGGTCCAAAACTTCAGATTTTCTTTGGCTATTTTTATGTGGTTTTTGTTTTACTATTTCATAGTCAGACATTTTCTCGGTTTTTATGTTATTTTGCCTAATTGTTACTATTTTATGTGTGGTATTTAAAAAACGAACCAATGCGTTACTTGATTTTACCAGTGTATTTGGTACAATACACGTGGTACGATTTCTTGATTTGGTATTAGTACATCGTCTTCAAGCTCCGGAAACCTGATTTGACGAATCACTTCTGACCTTGGTGGGAGTATTATTCCATTGAAGCCATTCGTAAGTGGAATTTCTATTACATGCGACAGATTGGGTGGTCGTAGTACGAGGTAACCTTGGTTCCCATTGAAATCTAGTATACATTTATACTTCTAAAAAAAAATCCATTCCAAGGATACCGTCGCAAAGTATTGGAAAATTATTTTGTACTACTTGGAAATCATGTGGTATCAAGAAACCTCTAAATGTTAGGTCAATAAATACATTACCTAGTGAACGAATTTTACCATGTCCTATTCCACTCAATGTGGTTGTTCTATTTCTGTTAATTTGTGTTTGATAAAAATGTTTAGTTTTTATAACCGAAATATCTGCTCCTGTATCTACCAACAGTGTTACCGTGTTGGTCGTGTCGTTAATTTTTATATTAACATAAAAACTTAACCTGAGGTTAAGGTTGTATATGTAGTTGGTATTGTTATTATAATATATCTCAGAGGATTTTAGCAGTTTTCCGAATCATTTTCATGTGACTCTGCTGCTCTGACGTAATTTCTGTTACGTCTGTGGTTCTGATTTTGTTGAGCTCGATTTTTGGCTGCCTAGTGAGACTTCACATTATTTTCATAAAAAACGTGACGAGGAAATTCTAACAAGGGAATTATGATATGAGAATTTTTTAATATTTTTCAGATATTGAAATTAATTATGATGGAATAAAATGACAATGCTTTTTTATAACATATTTAAATGTATTTTAATAAAAAAAAGAGAGTGACATTGTATTATGATGTGTGGTGACAGAATATTCAAATGTGTAGACAGCTAAGACTAGAAAGAACCGAATCAGTCTTAGGAGGAATTTTCTCATATGCTTTCGTCAAAGCTCGTGTGCACGCTAAATGCACTTGTTGGACAAGAGATAGAGAGTTGCACTTTGGCAGACTTTGCCAGTGTTATCGCACTTTGGCAAACTTTGCCAGTTAAACAGTTTACTTTGAAGGTTGTATATTGATTGCTTTTATATTCAAAAGAATTTCGGTCTTTTATATGCTAGTAATTTATCTAATAATTCTTACTTAAATAATTTTATAATAGTCATAGCTTTTCAATTCATGACACTCCAAACACACATATTACAATTTACATTTCTTTCGCATTGATTTTTGAACATTGGACATAACTAGTCATTCAGCATGCATTCAAAAATCAATTCAAGTGAGTGAATTTGAGTGACATTGCTATTTGAGCATTAGTCATATGTCATTGGATTATTCTTCAACTTAGTTGAAGTTCATTGGCACCGTTTGAATTCTTACAAATTTGTCAATTTGGTTTCAAGTGGAATTCAATTACTCTAAACAACACAATAATTTATTATTTCGAAATATAACTCTTTACTCAAGGTTCGTGTATATTTAGAAATGTGTTGAATGCAAGAAAAGAAACGCATAAAGTAACTAAACAAAATAAAAGTGAACAAATAAATATGTGTGTAACATCACCACACCCTTACCCTTAAGATCAAATTTATGGGTTTTAAAATTTAGAATTTCATTTGCTAAATGTGTTTATATATGTTGTTTCTTTTGTTTGTTCAGATATACTTTTTTTTATAAAAAGATTTTTTTTGCTTTTGTTTTTTTGTTACTTTTTTAAAATATGTGGTCATTTCAAATTTTGTTTTTGTTATATAATATCATATAATATGTAATAAGTAATTTCTATATTTAGTTATTAAGTTTTAATAAGTTTACTATGTGATTTTGTGTGTAGTGATTAACAATTTATACAATTTTACATTTTCGTTAATATAATTTTATCATGATAATACCATGATATGATTTCATATTTCCTTTTACATCTAAAATTAAATTTTCATTTTCAGTATTTATAATTTCATATGGACCATGAGTAGTGTAAGTATTTTTTCTCCTACTCTCATATTTTACTTACTGTAAATCTCCTATTTTAAAGTTGCTAACATTAGTGTAACTATCATATTGTGAATTTATTTTCTCTTTTGCTACTTTAATTAATTTTTTAGCTCTATTTAATGCCGATGCTATTATAGCTTTGAACTCACTTGGTTTGTTATCTGCAATTTTGTCTGTAGGTAATCTCGCTAATTTACCAAATACTAACTCAAACGGTGTGTACCCTGTATCTTTGTTTTAATCTTAATATGGTTCTTCTGATTCCTTGATGTCCTCCAATTGGACTATCATGATATTATTTAATTAAATTTACTATTTTTCGCAAAGGCTTATATAAAATAATATTCAAATAAAGATTTTTTAATCTTTTCAACATTTTATTATAAATAGACGTGTAGGTTTCCTTAAACCTTTTCAATGACACGTGCTCAAATATTTCATTATCTACTAATAATGCGAGATCTCGGACCCGATTTTTATTCATGCAAGTAATTAATTTCTCCATAGTCATGTCTAGACATATAGGGTTATCGTTAAAACCTATGATAAAATCATCTTGAACTTTATTAATTTGACCGAATTCTAACTTCATAGACCACATCATTTTGTGCACATTGTTGACATCTGAAATGGACGTACATTCCCATATACGAATTTCTTTGGTACTGTCACTATTTTCAGGAATTGTTGACATCTGAAATGGACGTACATTCCCATATACGAATTTCTTTGGTACTGTCACTATTTTCAGGAATTAAATTTTGCCTTGCTTGCATACTTCTTCTGATGGGTAGTAATTTCTTGCTAACTGCCTTTTCATTATCAGAATTAATTTGAATTCTCGATCAGGCAACTGCATTAGTGTTCATGCTGCCTTTTTTGTAAACTATATCAAAATCGCAATCACATAAATCCATCCAATTCTTGTTAGTTTAGAAGATAGTTTTTTATGTGAAAACACCGAAACGAGTGGCCTATGATTGTTACTACTGTAAATTTTCTACCGTACAGGTATGGTCTGAAAAAATTTATGGAGCAATGAATAGCTAGTAGTTCTTTTTCTATTACGGATTTGTTTAAATCGTGTTTTTGAAGAGATTTACTTGCGCATGATATTGGTAAATCGTTACCATTGTTATCTTGCGACAGTACACCTCCTAATGCATAGTTTGATGCATCAGTGGTAAGCACAAATGTTTTTGAAAAATCTGGATATTGCAAAACGGGTGTGTTAATTAACTTCAATTTTAGAGTTTCAAATGATTTTTGGCAGTCGTCAGACCAGACGAATATTTGACCTTTCTTTAACAGATTATTCAAACATTTAGGTAAATCTGCAAAATGAGGTATAAATCTTCTATAGTAATTACAAAATGCCGCAAATCGTCGAACTTCATCCGCATCTTACGGGATTATTTTAAATTGCCTTATGTTTTGCAGGATCGGTTTTTATGCCGTCTTTGGTTATTAAGTGTCCTAAATAAACGACTCAGATTTTAAAAATACACATTTACTTGCGCTTAGTTTTCGATTATATTTTCTTAATCTTTCAAAAACATTAATAAGGTTTTCATTATGATGTTTTAAACTACATCCAAAAATAATGATGTCATCTACGTAAAGAAAAGCTTTGCTATCTAAACCTGAAAGCGCGATAGTTAACATTCGCTGGAAATTATTCGATCAAATTTTCAATCCAAAAGGTAATCTTTTAAATTGATAGTGGCCATCTGATGTTAGGAATGCAGTATGATGTCTAGAATTTTCATCTAACATTATTTGATGAAACGAGCTAGTCATATCTAAAGTTGAAAAATATTTCGATCTACCCAGTTTGTCTAGTACATCTTCGAATTTTCTTGAAGGAAATTTATTATTTACTAATTTTTTGTTAAGTTGTCTAAAATCAATTACAAGCCGCCATTTCTTTTTGTCTCCATCGCTCTTCTTTGGAACAACAAGCAATGGTGAGTTGTAGGCACTAGTGGAATTTTCTACTATATCGTCTATAGTATTCTTATTTTTTTTTGTGTGTCAAGTGCAAGTTTCACATTTTATAATAATTTTTTTATATTTTATTTACAATTAAAGATTTATTTTGTGAAGAAGAGAATTAAAGAAAAGAATGCATATTGTTTATTTAATATTGTATAACTTAAGTCTATTCTTATGAACTATTTGTTCTTTATTTGATTTCTTATCAACTATGGTTACATTATTTCTAAAATCTATTTTCTTAATTTTATATGGCCCTTTATATGCCATCTCTAACTTATGTCCTGCATCATTTCTTACTAAGACTAAATCTCCTATTTTAAAATTATAATCTAATTTTGTTTTATCATAATTAGTTTTTTGTTTTATTTTATTTATATCTAATAGTTTTTTAACTCTATCTATTGCTACTTCTTACCTAAATTTAATTTCCTTAGCATAATTATCTATACTAGCAGATTCCAGTCCTCGAAATTCGAGTGCAAATTCTAGGAAATTTTATTTTTTCATTAAATAAAGACCCTAAAGTTATGATAATCAATTATAGCCAATTCACAAATCAACACAAAAAAACAAACTCATTTTTATTACAAACACATTAACAAACTTAATAAACACACGCATAGCATTGTATAATTTTTTGTATGCGTTAGTAGCAAATTTAAATGCAATTTACTCAAAACAAAGGAATAAATTAAAAAATCTGTAAATCTGCAAAACGGCTAAAAAGAAATACCTTACAAATAATATACGTTTGGTCAAAATCGGGATAAAACGGTAGAACAAAACATCGGTCACAAGAAATCGCCTAGCCTATTAATATTATAGATTATAAAGTGGTGCAACTCTATCTACTTCACTTAACTGTCTAAAATTGTTTGGAAATTTTCCAAAAATAAGTTCATAAGGGCAATAATCATGTACTGTAGATGGTGTAGTGTTAAAACAGTACGTGAAATATTTGAGCCACTCATCTCAGTCGTCTTTATCTACTGATATGTAGTTTCGTACGTATTCGTTAAAGGTTCTGTGACTTCTTTCTATTGTACTTAGTGTCTGGTGATGATGTGCTGTTGATGTGCGTTTATCTATTTTCAATAGGTTGCAAAGTTCTGTCAGTATTGAGTTCTTGTATTCTGTGCCCATATCCGAAATGAACGTCTTCATTGGACCGTATATAAGCACAAAATTTTCAAATATCGCTTTTGCGATCGTCTAAGCTGATTTATCTTTTATTGGTATTGTTACCAAATATTAAGTTAAGTCACATATCATTGTTACTGCATATTCATTTCCATAAATTGACTTTGGAAATGGTCCAATTGTATCTACTTACACCGTATCGAAAGCCCTATTTGGTGTCTCCGTTATAGTCATTGGGCTTTTTATATGTTTCTCCGTTTTAGCTAACTGACATTTATGACATGTTTTCAGATATTTTGCAATGTCTTTTGTCATATTTCTCCAGTAATAAGTTAACATATATTAGAACCCGCTCTGTTTGAAGATTACATGTCTTATTATTTATTATTAAATAAATAAATAATATCTCCTGATCTTCTCAGTGGTTCTATATATCCCACAATGTCCTTCTATAGGATCATCATGGTATTACAGCATTATCTCACGTATTGCCTTAGCATTCATGTTATCAATTTGAGTTACTTTGTTTAATAGCGCTATTCTGATTTTATTCAGTATTTTATTGCCCATATTCTCAAATTCACTTATCGAGACTAATTCGAAAATCCTCTTATGTGGTGAAATTTGAATCTGATTAATATTTAGTTTACAGTTTATTCGTTCTAGCCTAGGGAAAAATTGTCCTAAGTCAATATTCCCTTTAGTAAACAAACCATCTATTGCTATGCTAGCATATATGGATTTTCCCCTTTTGATATAACATCTGTTGGGTAAAATCTTTAATTTATAATATATTTTGACGTCTATATAATTCAATGGTATATATACCTTGGGCTTATTATTGTTATTGATATTTTGCTGATTTACTACTGGTTTACTAATATTCATTTTATTAGTCATCGATCTTGTCGTGACCCTTAAAACAGATGCATTTTTGTCGGTTATATTTTTTAAGTCATTTATTGTAATATGCGACAGTGCGTCGGCAGCATAATTATCTTTTCCTCTGAGATATTCTACTGTGAAATCATATTCCTCTAGATCGAGTCTCATTCTCGTTAGCTTAGAACTTGGATCTTTCATGGAGAACAGGTATGAAAGTGGTCTATGGTCGGTTCGGACCAAGAAATGTTTTCCATATATATGGCCTGAAATGTGTGACAGCCCAGTGTATGGCAGTTAATTCCTGTTCAATGGTCGATTTGTTGCTTTCGCCTTTAGTGAAAGTTTTAGATACTTAGGCAACAGGTAAATGTCTACCTTCATGTTCCTGTGTTAAAACAGCACCGCAAGCATGCTTACTCGCATCTGTTGTTATGCAAAATTCCTTCTCAAAGTCTGTGTACTGAAGCAATGTTGGGCTCATTAATGCCTTCTTTAGGTATTTAAACGCGCACTCACAATATTTTGTCCACTCAAATGGTACTCCCTTTTTGGATAGCCTTGTAAGGTATCTGGAATATTCAGAGAAATTACTACTAAATCGTCGGTAATAGTTGGAAAACGCGACAAACCTTCGCGCGCTATCAGCGTCCGTAGGCGTTGGGTAATTTTCGATCACCGAATATTTACTATCATCCGGTAATATTCCTCTATCAGTACATTTGTGGCCAAGGTAGGTTACCTCTCTCACAAAGAATGAACATTTTTGTGGGTGTAATTTAAGATTGTGTTTACGGCAAAGATCACATACATCCTTCAAATTTGAAAGCATATGTTTTTCAGAACAATCCAATAGACCAAGTTATCCATATATAGAAATGCTTGATTTGGCTTCAGACCACTGAAGGCTAATGTCATCATTCTTTGGAATGAATTCGGTGCTATTTTAAAGCCATATGGTAGTCTAGTAAATCTATATGAACTATTGTTTGTTGAAAATGAAGTCAAGACCCTAGAGTTCCTTTCCAAACCAATTTGGTGAAACCCGGACATCAAGTCCAAACAAGAAAAATATTTTGTTCTACCCAGTTGGTCTAGAATATCGTCTATTCTAGGCAATGGGAATTTATCTGATATTAGTTTTTTATTTATCTGCCTATAAGCGCCATCTTTTTTCATTTGATCCTGGAAGTGATTTCTTTGGTACTAACAGAATTGGGCTATTGTATTCCGAAAATGATGGTTCGATTATCTTGTCATCTATTAGGTTTTTAACCTGTCTGTTTATTTCCTCTATGAGATTCTGGTATGCGATAATTTTTAATGTACGTTGGTTGAAAATCTTTCACTCTCAGTTTTTGCTCATAGAAATTGTTGGTAGTAATTGTTTCAGTGCCCAAGCCAAAAATATCGTTATATTCTAAACAAAGCTTAGTTAAAACCGTCTTAAACTGTTCAGGAAAGTTTCTCATAGTCAGACATTTTCTCGGTTTTTATGTTATTTTGCTTAATTGTTACTATTTTATTTGTTGTAATTAAAAAACGAACCAATGCGTTACTTAATTTTACTAGTGTATTTGGTACAAAGACACCTGGTACGACTTCTTGATTTGGTATTAGTACTTCGTCTTCAAGCTCCGGAAACCTGATTTGCCGAATCAATTCTGACCTTGGTGGAAGTGTTATTCCATTGAAGTCGTTCGTAAGTGGAACTTCTATTACAAGAGACAGATTGGATGGTCGTTGCACGAGGTAATCATGGTCCCCATTGAAATTCAGTATACATTTATACTTCTTAAAAAATCCATTCCAAGGATAACGTCACAAGGTATTGGAAAGTTATTTTGCACTACTTGGAAATCATGTGGTATCAAGAAACCTCTAAATTTTAGGTCAATAAATACATTTCCTATTGAACGGATTTTACCCTGTCCTATTACAATTAATGTGGTTGTTCAGTTCCTGTTAATTTGTCTTTGATAAAAGTGTTTAGTTTTTATAACCGAAATGTCTGCTCCTGTATCTACCAACAGTACTACCTTGTTGTTCGTGTCGGTAATTTTTATATTAACATAAAAACTTAAGCTGAGGTTAAGGTTGTATATGTAGTTGGTATTGTTATTATGATATATCTCAGAGGATTTTAGCAGTTGACTCTGCTGCTCTGACGTAATTTCTGTTACGTCTGTGGTTCTGATTTTGTTGACCTCTGTTAGGAATAGGTCTTTGTTGGGGTCTGCCGTTCTTACTGTTATTACTATTATTGCGTAATTGTGCCTTCCACGGCAATTGTGCCTTCCACGGTAATTGTGGGTAATTGTGCCTTCCACGGTATTGTCTGTAGTTATTATTTTGGTTAAACTTCTGCCCGAAATATAATACGGCATTTTGTTGCCCTGTTGCTTCAGTGTAACTGTTTATGAATTTGCCAACGGCCTCATTCATGTTACTGAATTGGCCTGCTTCCATGATAAGTTTAACTTTACCAATGGTGCAATTTTTGGTTAGTGCCTTTACTGCAACCTGTGTTGAATATTTACATGCCAATTCGTATGGCAAACCATCCGATAAATATGCATTTTCTAATGACTTTGTTAAATTCTCTATTTCACTGCAATAATTATTTGCAGTTTTATTGTTTTGTCGGGTATTCATTATTTTCGCTGCCAGTACCTCAACTGACTCGCCCTTTACCGAGTTTTTTAGTTTATGTATTATCTCAGTAATGGTTTGTTCATTACCTATTAAATTTCTTGCACTTCCCTTTTACTTTGTTTTTATTAAAGAGACTGCGATAGACTCGTGGTTACCTTTGATGGATTCTATTAACTGTAATGAGTCTATAAAGGAACGTAAATTTTGTGGATTTCCATCAAATTCTATGATCAGCTTTGAAGATGTGTTCAGAAAGTCAACGACTGTTTGTGTCATTTTTACTTCTGTACTTTCCAAAGAGATTCCAATAGTCTCTGAATTTTCAGTTTCTACCAAGCATCTTACCTCTTCGTGTAGTGTATCTGGTAATTTTACCTTAACACCCTTCTTTGACGATATAATCAGGATTTTAGTCTTGACGTCTAAGAAAAACTTTCAGCGGCTGTCCTATGTGGTGTCGTTAGTCTGTTATAGTTTGCATTTAGCAAAATCCTGATTTGTTCTAACTTTTCGCATAAGATCCTAATATGTTTTATTATTGTTTCCTCTTTTGTACTTCTATCTATATTTAAACATTTATAAGATTTGTCAAACTCCTCTTTGATTAGTCTCACCTTCTGAATTATTTCTTGCCAGTCTATGGGATAATTATTTAAATTTTGTTTAAATCATTGGCCCTGCTCAAATATTTCTTTTTGAGTTTCTTGGTGTTTAAGGCATAAATATGTAATGCAAAATTTAAGCTAATCAGTACGGTTATTATTATTAAACAATACTCAATTAATTTTAAGTCGATTGAGACTTCCTTTATTTCTACCTTGTTAATAACATTTGCATTGGGATTCTCTATTTTTGATTGAAGACCTCCCATTTTCCTTCGCTATATATAAAAAAAAAATTTTTTTCTCTTTTTATTGTTTATTTCTATTTAAATATTTTTCTGATTGCCTTAATGCTCTAACCGATTCTTCTATGCGTGGCTTGCTAATTATATCTTCCCTAGTAGCGGTTCCTGGCATGCCTATCAGTTTCCAATATTTGGCTAAACATACTAATTTTTCTCATAGCTTATATTATTTTACATGCATCAGTTTTATTTAATGTATATATTTAGTTTATAAAATATAAAATATTTCATTTCATTTTAATTTCAGTTTTTTTTTTAAACAGCATAATTACAAAAGTGTTTTTTTTTTATATATATAATTGCGCCAAGATTAAATATAAGCTTTTCAAACAAAGCAAATCAGATTTATTGAACTACATTCCTTTGTGGTTTTTTCTTACAAATTACTGTTTTTTCCTTTCTATTTCAATTTTTTTTATTTAATTGCCAAGAGCGGTTAACGCTTTCTGGCCTACGGGTGCATAACGGGATGCTCCACTTTTTTTTTTTTTTATTTTAGTAAAACTAGGATGAACTACCTGTCCGTTGCTTTATTAGATGACTAATATCATCAATTTTCGCCCAGAGTCTCGTGGCCTGCTCCCACGGTGGTGGTGTTTCGTTAAGGATTCTCAATAGAATAGCTTTTTCCCTTTTGAGTCTTGTGACGTAGCCGCCTCTCCTCTTTTTTTTTGTCACCAGGGGTATATTGATGTGTTCTTCCTTCGTTTTCTGCTGGAACGTCCTTCTTCTGTACTCTTCTATGGAGATAGGTTTTGGCCCTTCCGCCATTGATTTTGCAATCTCCACTGTCTTTAGGCCAGACAGTATCTTCCTTCAGCGCAGCTGATGGATCGTTGTGGCTGATCCACCAGGACAATATTATTATGCGATTTTTTTTTTATTATTTTCAGGATTGCTCAATTTGAGAGCATAATCCTTGTATTATATATATATTTTTTGTAATATATATTTTTTTACAATGCTCATCTAAGGAGCACTGGCAGGATCGCCATATAGTAAAAAGGTTCGCATATACAAAACAACATAGCAAGTATTAATATTTAATTATTATTTAATAGTATTTATTTATTAATAATTCTTCAGCTCAATCTTGTTAAAATTATTCTTGATTATTAATTGATTACTAATGATTGTTAATTGAATATTAATGAATGCTTTTGTAAAAATGTTCTTCTTTATATATAAATATTTTAACCTACATTAACAATAACGTGATACCTGCACCTGGGTCAGCATAAACATAAGTGTGCCAGCGTAACAACAACCTACAACAACAGCATACACATTCATACAATGTTTCGTAAATGCAACGGTCAACAATATTGATATTTGGTACTTCCGCATTTGCAAATATTGTACTGTATGCATTGTGGGTATTATACAGCACACTACAAAAGTTGTGTTACGCTACACGTGATCAAACAGTTTTTTAACTTGTTGGTTAATTTCCTCGACCTGTGGCAAACGATAATTTTTAATATATACAGGTGTTTGATCTGATACAGACAAATGTTGAGTATAAAAATTATTAGCTGATAGTTTGTCTCCTTCCAAATGAAAAATCTCACAATATTCTTCAATTATTCCATTTAGAGAATTTTTTAGCATAATTATCAATACTATCAATATCTAATGTGTCTAATAATTTCTCAAATCGTTTTCTATCCGTATTAGTAAAAGTCTGTTTATTTCTAGTTACACAAATATAATTGTAGATTGGTTCAACGTTGAATTCAATATTTCCAAGTTTTACATCTTTATCAGTTGTATTAAGTATTTTTACATGAAGCAATTCCTTCTTTTGCAATTACTTGAAATACTCCTTCCCCAAATAGTTTGTTTAGAATCAAACTGTTTTCCGTTAAATTTACGGTAATTTGATGTATGATTTCGCTACGCTTGGGTATTGTTATGAAAAAATCTTTTAAGATTTTTGATTTCATAGGTATGGTACATTCTTCATTGTCAACAACAAAAGTTATAGTAAAAGCTTCATAGTTTATTTTAGCTAATAGTTTGTTTAGAATATCGCGACATATTATTCCATCTGTTTTAATTGGAAAATCGTCTTCTATTATTTGGAATTTGTGTGAAATACTTTTATTAAATATGCTAAAATGCATATCAAGTGTACCTAACGAGGTAATGGATTCATTTGAAATGCCTAACAACGTACAACAAATGTTTTCGTGAATTGTTTCATTTATATTAAGAAGTTTCTTTTTGCATAAAGATATGTCAGCGCCAGTGTCTACTAGGAAACTTAAAAATTTGTTATTTAATTTATATTTTAATTCTATATAATTTGTAATATTACTCGTAATATTAAAAATTTTGTGTCCATTATATCCGTAAAGAGCATTTAATTGTTTGCTTTAGGACCCTGGGAGTTTTCCTGTACCACGTGTACATTTTGTGAACTATTATTATTACTCCGATTTTGGTTATTATTCCGATTTTGGTTATTCGAATTGTGATTGCGATTATTATTGTTATTTCTATTCGAATTATTATTGTAATTGTTATTCCTATTGGAATTGTAGTTTGTTTCTGTTGAAATTGTTTCCATTTGAATTATGATTATTATTGTTCCTGTTAGGATTGTTGTTATTATTATTATTGTTTGAATAATTATTGTTAGAATTTTTATTGGTAATTTCTACCCGTATTATTGTTTTGCAGGTTATAATTGGCATTGTTATTTCCCTGATTGTTTCTTCTATTGGGATTGTTTCTGTTATAATTGTTGTAGTTATTGTTCCTATTTCTATTAAAGAACATAACTTGGTTTTCTATTTGACTTTCTAGATTTAAGACTAGAGTTACTTCATTTAACGTTTTTAGTTGTGCAGCAAAGATGGTACTTATATACTTTTCATTCAAACCTTGTTTGAATATATATTTTTTTTTTAATTAATCAACACTCAGGGGATGCCCCCTACAAATGCAGTGCATTGTCTTGATCTCAGGAAAATATGTTAAGGAAGAAAGAGGGAGTAGTTCATTATTTTTTTTTTGCAGCGACAGACCAAAGCCTCTGGTGGGAATCGAACCCACGACCCCCGTATGATAGGCGAGCGCGCTACCTACCCACCTCATTTATTCTTTTTACATTGGATATTTCTGTTTCATTTTCTAATTTTAACTCTTGTATTTGAACTTCGTTTAGTTCAACTAATTTTAAAATTTTATCACAATAGGTGCTTATCGAATCATTTCGTTGTTGAAATCTCGAAAGTAAGTTTTATATTTTACTCACTGTTCGATTACCTTTATATCTATTTGTGAGTAATGTTTTTAAAGAATTGAAATCTGTTATTAGCGTGGAACCAATTGCTGTTCTAACGGTTAAACTACATTTTACATTTACTACGAAATTTATTAGGATTGGTTTAGAAATATCATTCAAGGTGTCGTATATTAATTTTATTATTGTTAAAAATGGTTAAAGTTCTTGAAAATTTCCTTTAAATTCAGGAATTATCTTGAATGCTGTTTCTCAATTGAATGATGCCATATTCGGTGTTTTTTCCTATATCTGATTCTAATTGTGATCTTTGTGGGTTTCTTCTTATGATTCTATTTCTTCTTCACTTTCTGATTGAGATTCTTCTTTTTCTATTGGCTTTAAAAATTTTGTTATCTCTCTTTTTAGTTCTACTAGCGTATGTAAAATTATTTCCCTTTCTTCTTGTTTAGTTTCATTTATTATTTCCTGACTAATTTCTTTGACTATTTGTAATTTCGCCCCAATTGTTCTCCCTGTGTACTTTCTATTAAGCTGTTTTCTTTAATTTTTTAATAATTCCTGTAGAATATTAAATTTGTCCATTTAATTTATGAAGAATTTTTAATTTTATTTAAAGTAAAATATGTATTTTTAGTTTTTAAACATATGCGGCGCAACTTCCAGATGCCGTCTAAATAGCAAATTTTTTGTATAAAATAATTGCAATATATATACAAACTATCATTAATATTACATGTGAGGTGTGGTCATCTTCTTCAGCTGCTGGAGTCGGTATGCGTACTGTCACGTATTTTTCGATGATTTGTGTTGTTTGTTTTCCCCTGTCTATCATGTTGTTAGCTTCATAACCTGAAAACATAAGCATTATAGATGTTCCGACATTCTTCCAACAATTCATTTTAGTTCAGCAGTTTGAGCTGTTGGTAGAAGTTACGCTTTTGTTCTCCTTTACTAATTGTGATTAATCTTCTCAATTCCTTTCGTTCTTTATCTGCTCTAGCTTTTTTTTTATATTGAGTCTATTTCCTCTTTTGACGGGATGTCTTTTAGCGGTGGTAGAATTTCCACGCTGGTGACGGACATTAATGTAGTGGAAGATTTTATATGATTGGAGGTTTAATAAGTAAGCGCAGGATCAGGTAATAAAATATTTTACAAGGTAATCGAAGGTTAAACAGCTGCTGGAATCTGGCAGCATCGCAATATGATGTGCGGTGACAGAATATTTAAATGTGTAGACAGCTAAGACTGGAAAGAACTGGAGGAATTCTCTCATGTGCTTTCCTCAAAGCAATGCTCGTGTGCACTCTAGATGCACTTGTTCGACAAGAGATAGAGAGTTGCACTTGGCAGACTTCTGCCAGTTGATTTGCACTTTGGCAGACTTTGCCAGTATTATCGCACTTTGGCAAACTTTGCCAGTTAAACAATTTACTTTGAAGGTTGTATATTGATTGCTTTTTTATTCAAAAGAATTTCGGTCTTTTATATGCTAGTAATTTATCTAATAATTCTTACTTAAATAATTTTATAATAGTCATCTTTTTTCTATTCATGACATTCCAAATACACATATTACAATTTATTTTTATTTTTTATTTTATTTATTATAGTATCCTATACAACAAGACATAAATCTTATAATTAAAGTACAGGATTAGTAACAAGTAAAAAAGCATTATGGAAATTTTACATTGCTTAAAGTAAAATTAAAGAATAATACAATAGATTATTAAAGCAAAACATTGAGTAATAGAAGATATGGATATCAACATAGGAGAATCAAAAAATGAGAATAAAATTTTACATTGAACATTGAACATTAAATAATTCAATTAAAAACCTTTTTATATAATATAATTAATAAGATTACAATAGCATAGAAAAATAATATAATAATATCAAAAATCAAAATTAAAAGTTTTTATGAGTAGTACAGAAAGAGTTCTCTTTTAAAATGCAGAGCGTTGCTTATAAATTTAATGGTCGAAGGTAGTGTGTTCCAAAGACGGACTGAATTAACATAGAATTGCCAGTCAGATATTAAACTTCGATGTCTTATATGTATAATGTTATTAGATCTACTAGAACGTGTAAATTGGATTCTTTCGAAGAGGTATGGTGGTTCATGAGTGTATACGATTTTGTGTAAGAGGATCAAAGTTCTTATTTTCAAGAGATTAGTAATTGTAACTCCATAGAGCTTTTTAGAGTACTGAGAGATGTGGTCATATTTCCTCAAATTAAAAACATATCTCAGTATAGTGTTGTAAGTTTTGTCAGACTCCTTGAGTCACAACTAGCATATATTTCGCAACCATATAGTAATGTAGGTATTAAATAAGATTTTGCAAGTAGAATTCTAATATTAGGTGGTGTAAAAAATTGAGTATTCCAAAGAGATCGTAACTTTGCAAATGTTTTTCCTGCAGCAGCATTTATGTGGTCAGACCATGTAAGTGTACAATTAAAAGTGATACCAAGATTTTTGGCCGTAGATACAATTTCAATTTTATTGTTATCAAGCATTATTAATGGTTCAACGGACAACTTTAAATTTTTCTTGGCAATTACCCAACACTTAGACTTCTTGGGATTTATACATAATCCATTCGAATTTGCCCATTCATGAACATGTTTTAGATCGGAATTTAGTTTCTCAACACAGTAATTTATATTAGTTGAGTCACCACTTATATAAAGTTGTACATCATCAGCGTACATGTGTACATTACAGTATTGTAGTTTTTGTTCCAAATCATTTATATAGAGTGTAAAAACTAGTGGCCCAAGTATTGACCGTTGTGGCACGCCTTTCAAAACAGGTAACGAGCGAGATATTTTATTATTTACACAAACAGATTGACTTCGGCCTGATAAGTACGATGAAATTAAACGTGTTGATAAAGTTGAGAAATTATACATTTTGAGCAGCTTTAAGCAGAGAACTTCATGGTCCACAGTGTCAAATGCCTTGGAATGGTCTAGAAGAACAAGGAATGAGATATTTCCATCATCAAGTTTGCTACGGATTTCTTCAGAAACATCAATAAGGGCAGTTATGCAGCTGTGACTGCATCGAAATCCAGATTGTCTTTTTGAAAACAACCCTTTATCATTAACGTACTTAACAATTTGTTGATGGAGTAATCGTTCAAACACTTTAGATAAGTAAGGCAATATAGCAATTGGGCGATATCCATTGTTTGATTTTGGGGTGGGTATAATTTTAGCATATTTCCAGTTCTTGGGATAAACATTCTTCGTGATGATATTATTAAAAATATATGTGATATAAGGTATAATTAGCGGGATTATAATCTTCAAAAATTTGGGATGGATGTTGTCAAACCCAACAGCATTTGACTTTATAGCAAGGCAACTCGATATAACATCCGATTCAATTACGCAATTAAAGGAGAAACTATTACCAGGAATAGTAGGCCGTTGTTCATAATAACTAATATTCGATGGAACATTAGGGAGAGTTGTAAACGACTCATTGATTTCATCTACGTCTATTGCAGCAGCATTCACAAATGGTGATTTACCAACACCAATTTCGCGTATAGTTTTCCAAGTGTTTTTTGATCCAATAGCTGATGAAAAACAACGAGAATAATATTCAGATTTTGCACTTTTGATCATCCTATTAACTTCTTTTCTAGTATTGCAGTACTCAGTTTGGAATTCTGTAGTTTTGAAAGTTTTCCAACATTTATACTTCAAATCTCTACGAGCGATCGCTGATTTGATTCCTGCATTGAACCATGGTTTTTTCCTAGCATTGTGTTTAACTGTTTTGACTGGAACAGATGCATTAAAAACATTTGACAAGCTGTATTCTACGAAATTCAGTTGATCTTCAACCAAAGGCATATAATATATAGAGTTCCAATCAATATTGGATAGCTCAAAGGACATCAGAACATAATTCATATTCTTAAAATCATAGAAAGTAGTTTCATCACATACATACTGCAACTGAAAATTAAAGGTTAGGAATATCAAATCATGTTTAGAGAAACAAGGTACTGATAACTGGTCATATAAAAGAACTTTTTTCATATCACTGACAAAGAATAAATCCAATAATGTACTAGAGGTGGAAGTGAAATGTGTTGGCACTGTACAATTTGTTGGGATTAAACCAATTGATTTCATATCATTGTTAAGATGGCTTTCAACTATCAAATTACATTTATTTTACATTTCTTTCACATTGATTTTTGAACATTGGACATAACTAGCCATTCAGCATGCTTTCAAAAATCACTTCACGTTTTTTTCTCCTCAATAAGCGAAATTGAGTGACATTCCTATTTGAGCATTAGTCGTGTGTCATTGGATTATTCTTCAACTTAGTTGAAGTTCATTGGCACTGTGTGAGTTCTTACAAATTTGTCACTTTGATTTCAAGTGGAATTCAATTACTCATATTCAATTATATTTTGGAATGTGTTGAATGCAAGAAAAGAAATGCATAAAGTAACTAACAATATAAAAGTAAAACAAATAAATATGAGTGTAACATCACCACAGTATCGTTTGTCATCTTACGAAGGATACAATAATGAATACTTTATTATAAAGGTTTGCTCAAGGTGTGTTTAGAAACATCACGATACAGCTTTCGCCATTTTTGTACTACTTGTAAAACATATTGTTTCTGCTCCTCATCTTTGGTGAGAAGGTTATTGTAGTTTGCAATTAATTTCACACCTCGTTCTGCTACATCGTTAACGACCTTTAGTGACTTCTCAAACCGCAATTCTTTCTGAAAATTTATATTTTCAGGCCAGCTACTGGGGGTTTTCTGAGAAAACCTGCATTAAAATGGAAAAGCTGAAAAAAATTCTCGCATTGGTAATTAAATGAGATAGTCCTGCATTAATCAGTTCTTCCAACTGGGGTCTTCGAAATTTGGGGTTTACAATTCTTGAATTTTCTGTCTCGGTTTCATTCAGAGTTAGGGCTCTGTTCGCCATATCCGATTTATCTTTGCCTGAAATTGAGGTATCAAATAAAACGAGAGCTACCAATTCTGCATTGAAATACCACAAATGGTTTGAGAATATCTCCAGAGCTCTCTTAGAAATATCATTGTCAACTTCCTGATAGTCCAACAAACGTCGCAAGAGGTCAAAATCTTGATTGGGAGCTGAGTATGATTTGCGGGCATTGAACCAAGCTTTACAATACACTCTAACGAGAAAAATACAGACAGCTTCTAAGGCACTGTGTTCCTCATCACTGAGTTTGAATAGTCCGCGGAATAGGAATATCGTCAGACAAAAGATGGCCTTGGCCATCCACCTGGCATGACTGATGGCACCTGCAGATTTAAATCCCACTTCCGTTCCATTCAGTGCTCCTACAAACACCAATAACAATTGTAACAGTTCCTTGTAATCGTCTCTGGGCTGTGATTCCATGAGTTTAATTTTGAAATCCACAGATATGTTCGCAATTAATTCAGGAGGTACGTGTTTCTTCACAGCTTCATTTCTTATATCCATCTCATATTGTTTCTTGTCGAGCCTCGCCCATGCATATTAGAATCTCTTGAATATATCGGAGTGAGACCCAGTTGTTGATCCGAACATACATTTGAAAACACCTCTCAACATGACTTCCAGAATATGGTGGCGGCAAGCTTGGTAAAGCAGCTCTCTACCCAACATTTTCTCCAAAATTGTACAAGCTCCTTTGAACATTCCTGTGTTTGATGGAGTGGTGCCGAAACACATTGCCTTGATAGTATGTGGGACACCCCATTCCTCGAGATACTCATATACAGCCAGGGATTGTTTTTCACCAGTGCTTCTCTCTACTTTAGGAACTCATAGCAGTTGTTCGTTTTCACCATAAGGAATTTAAACATCGGTTCGTTCTCTCTCCTCTGTCTTTAGAATGTTCGGTAAAAGTTTTCCATCCCAAAGAACTACAAAAGCTTACTCCTCTGTTATACTAATTCGTTCCAAGATCTTCTTAGTGTATTTTTCTCTGAATAATTTTCGCTTTTCATAAATGGTGTTTTTGACATTGAACTCATCAGGATTCTCACCAAGTGCTTCTATGGTACCTATGAGTATTAGTGTGACATTTCTGTCAGATACCTTACACCGCTCCAACAACAGAGATAGTTTCATGGTTAAAATTTCCCGAACCCCACGCTTCATCCTTTTGCTATGAGATGGTCCAGGACGTTCCTCGGTTTCTTGAGAAGTACAAACGTCCATTCCCAGCACATCCTCGAAATCTACATCGCATGTTTTTCATCTTCATCACTGTCCTCGTCCTCATCTTCTTCATCATCAGTTTCTATGAACAAAATAAGAAAAAATAAATTATAAAAACAGTTAGGTCGGTTAATGTTTGGTAATTGGTTATCTTGTTTTTTGGTGGTTTTCGTAAAAACAAGAATAAAAACCAGGGAACGTAAACGTACCTGGCATTTTCATTATTATTCCAGCTAAAATATATGAATCTTAACTATGTCGAATAAACATTCAGTTTGATGGGCAATATCAAAGATATCATCTACCTTTGAGGCGTACTCTTTGATTTTGTTCTATGCAAAATCCGATTGTTTATTCTTGTCCTTTTGTACATTTCTCCACTGTGCGTGAAGTTTCTCAAATTTAGTAATGCAATTTTTCACATGTTTTGTAGGAACCCGAGCTTTTTCCCAATAAATAAGTACTCCTTGTATGGTAATTCTTGGCGAATCTTTCAGATTTAACTTCCCAGTACGCAAATTATAGAATAAAGTGGCCAAAACCTGACGATTAGAGGGCAATTTACAACCGATTATCTGGTGCGCCGGATTGCCAATAATGAAAACTTTATCTTTTGTTGTTTCTTACGGTGGAGGTGGAAGCCAGTGTTTTACTACAATATTATATTTTAATATTTGCTTCGATATGCACTTTTAAACTTATCCGACCGGCTGCTGCTAGAGAACTAAAAAACTGACTTCTAAAATGTTTGGCTAGCGCTGTCCGACTTTGTCTGTCTGTTCTACCTTCTCTGTGTCTGTCTCATGTTAATGTCCTGCTCACACCTGTGTTTATTAGTCGTCCATGGCCTATGTTTATTTCGTGTTACTCACACCCATGGTGTTTATTATTAGTCCATGGCCTACTAATATCTTTTCCCTGTCCCTATTTGTCTTAGCTCCGATCCTACATACATTACAATACTACAAAACTACCATGGAGAGCACGTCCGGAACATAACACCAAAATGGTATACCAACAAATAAAGCAACAACCCCTGTGTTCTCGAAAGATATCAACAAACTCCAAACAACAAAAGATTAATAAATAAGAATCCAAAACAACATCACATTCCTCATCAAATGCAGACATAATGACTTGATTCCGAATTTTATCAAACAATGCCATGAAAAACGTTGCAGCCACTTTAAACAACAACAGTCAAAGCCTTCCGCCAAAACTTGTTAAGACTAAAGAAAATTTTATTGAAAGAACAAAACGTAACATACTGAACATAATTACACAAGAAAATCATTTTTACCTAAAGAGGAATAAAGAAGAATACATAAAAACTAAACACGACATCGATCACATCATAAGTGAAGAATTAGCCAATCAACTATGGAATTAGCCAATCAACTATGAAGAGAGCATAAAACGTCGCCATATCAAGAAATTCGAGCAGCTCAAAACACAACCCAAAAACACATAAAAAATTATGTACAACGACTCTAACGTAACTAACACCAAAATACCAGAAATACAAAACGTATACTCTCTCTTGGACCCAAACACACATTACCATACACACAAAAGGAGCTTCCTATATTTAAATTAATTGCAGACAGCGAAGAGTGCATACAATCAATAAGAGAAAAAGAAGAACAAGAAGTCGCACGGACAAGAGTCACTAACATACTTGACAACGAAATGAACAGACAACAGTTGGACAAAGTTGATAAATTCATGAAAGCAAACGCGGAATTTTATGAAGAAAAACTAAAATATTTTAGTTATAGAAGCAGACAAAGGTAACATTGCGGTGACAAATGACATGATGACATACAGATGAATTCAAAAAGATTCCACAAAATCCGTGCACAAAAAACCAGCGAAATCATTGACATATTGGGGAAGCAGGGTATTATCAACGACATAGAGAAATGCAGATTAAAAGTAACTACACCAAGAATGCCAAGAATATATGGAATGCCGAAAGTTCACAAAGAAGGAACACCACTACGGCCAATTTGTTCAAACATCGACGCACCAACCCACGAATTATGCAAATACCTAAAAACTTTACTCATAACGCTTACAGAAGGATCTGTATACAACGTAAAAGACGCCATATAGTTCAAGAACAAACTTAAGAACACAACAATTGAGAACGCCGAGGTCATGATATCCTCTGACGTAGTTTCACTTTTTCCCAGTATTCCAGTGGAGCATGGATTAAAACTCATCTACAATAAATGGCAACACATAGAAACATCAACGAAATGGAGGAAGGAATTTTTCTTGAATACACTAGGATTTTGTTATTTTAAATATAAAGACAAGATTTACACGCATGTTAAAAAGGTTACAATAGGATCACCCCTATCTCCGATTAATACCAACATCGTTATAGAGGACCTTCTTAACCTACGCATGGAGAAACTAACAATAAAACCTAAACTTTTAACCATATACGTCGATGACATTTTCGCAATACTGAAAAAGAACCAAATAGATATAACACTTGAAGTATTGAATAATTTCCACAAAAACATAAAATTCACGAAAGAAGAAGAACAAGACAACGAGCTACCATATCTGGATACAAAACTAATACCCATAAGCAATAAAATCAAAGTTAACTGGTACCAAAAACCCACATCATCCGGCCGCCCTATCAACTATTTTTCGAAGCACCCGAAACACATAATCAGAAATACAACATGCAACTTTATCAAACGAATATTATCGATCAGTGACACAATGTTTCACAAAGATAGCAAAAAAAAACAATTAGAAAAATACTCACCATGAATAGTTTTGATTAACTTCTTGCTGAACAAATTTAACACAGATAAAAACACGAGCACTACGAATCCAGAACAACCTAACATTTTCAAGAGCATCACCTACGTACCAAGAATAGCAGAAAGAATGAACAAAGTAAGTTTCTACGATGAAAAAAACATAAAAATCGCCTACAAAATGGACAATACTACGAAGAAATTATTCAGCAATACCAAAAGCAAAACGAACAAACTTGACAAAAACAACCTAATTTTCAGCATAAAGTGCAACGGAAACACACAAAATACCTGTGACAAATTTACGTCAGAACTACAAAAACCACTTTAAAAACAAGGCTCAGTGGACACAAATCAACTTTAAGAATAAGCAACACACAAAATTCACACCAAACGGCACTTTCGTCCCACTGCGCAGAAAACTCTCACTCTCCAGACTTTGACAACGTTCGTATACTGCAAGCAGAAAATACATACAACAAGAGAATGGCACTAGAGATGCTACACATCATCAATACGCCGAAAAATAAACGAATCAATTACAAAGCAGGCACCGAAAATTTAGAACGTGCATACAGACATTTAATATGCAAAACATCAGTCGTTCCAATGAAAACGAAGAGCGAATGATGATGAGTCTGCTATAGTTCGATTCGAGTAGAAGTAACAGTAATTTTAAATATATTTACGCTGATCCCTGACTCACTGACTGACTGACTGATTCTGTAACGCTGAAATAATACACACACATAGCACTCCCTACAAAGCTATGCGAAATACACAAACAAAATTTAATCTTTCTCATCTAATACAAACCCGCACACAATTTTCTCTCTTCTTTGTTACCGACCAGTGCTGCTAATAAAATCTTCTAAAAATCGACAATTTTGGAAACTAAATCGCCAAAATCGTCATTTTTAAAACAAGAAATTGTCAAGAAAATTTCACCGCTTATAAAACTCGAAAAATATTAAAAAAGGAACCAATAAAATTTATTTATATCATTCATATTACGAATATTATTATAGCATTGGTTATTTCTATATATAAAAATGTATTAGTGATGAAATTTCAACAAAAAAAATTTAACACAGCAATCAATTAAATAATTTTATTGATAGCTGAAACATATAATATAGGTTTAAATTATAGCCGTAATTAAAACTTAAATCTTAAATGGAGATGCTATTCAAGGCATTTCCGTTTTGAAACGACTTGACCCAGAATTAAATCTATACATATTTTGTAATTTACATTTACACTGAACAAAAACTATCAATTTTCGATAAACAACCCATCAATTGTTAACTCTTGAAATCGTAATTTTTATACTACTGAAAATTTTAAATCTTCAATCATCATTTTAACAAATTTAACAAATCATTTTAACAAATTGAAAAATCGTCGAAATTACAATTAGTTGCCAAAACTGCCAGCACTGCTAACGACAAAAGCACTACATATGCATTTTTACTTCTTTTATCAAACTAAACTTTTCCGTTTGTCGGTTTTGTGTTTCATCTCAAAAATGTTTTGTATTGTTAGGAGTGCTTTCGCTCCGGTTCTCTGGTACCAAGGAGTAGGCTTTTTTTTAATAAATATTTGAGAAAAAAGGGATCTTTAATGTGGATTTTGTTGTTTTCCAACGTATGATTTCGTTTAAAGCTCTGTATTGAAAAGCACTTGAAAACATAGTGCAATATTAAGTTTAAAATTTAAATTATTCTAACTTTGCATAATTAAATTACATTGTAATTTCAGAAGAGATGTGGGAAAATAATTTATTTTTTCACACATATTATTAATTTTTGCATAATTTGCTTTCAAAAAATTTTTACAAACATAAATTACATAAATAAGTATATTTAAGATTTTAATTTGAATAATTTATTGAAATTATCATGGAAGAATTAAAGGCGATTTGGAACAATAAGTTTTTTTTGAAATAAAACTAATACGCTCTTATTTTTTATTTTTTTGGATTTATACCTAGACAACTTTGCAAAAAAAATGTAGTTCTCTTTTTTCAGTTTACATGTATGAGAGTGTTGTGTCAAAATTTGAAGTAAATCAGAGCAAAACTTAAGAAAATACAGCCGACCGGCCTCATACTTTAAACCGATTTTCTCGCTAATAAATGTTCGAAGACCGTGAACATCATAACTCAAAACCTACTTGACCGATTCTTTTGAAATTTTAGACACTATACACATAAATCATCAGGTAACCACTAAGTTTTTTTTTTAATTCCATTTTCCTCACCATTTTTTAACAACAAATTCCCGAAATTGTATAGCAAAAATGGTTTTTCACTTCAAAATGCTGCCAAAAAAATAAATCGAAAAAAATCTCTTCGTGACTACCTCAGGAAAGATGTCACCTTTTAAACGCATTTCAACTTTTTTATTTCACATGACCCGGTAACGAGTTATAATCTTCACCGCAAAACAACTTTTTGTCGAGGCGCCTCCGGAGATTCGCTGTCACGGACTAATTTATTAAAATTTGTAATTGAAAATTTTTCCAAGGATTCTTCAAATGTCATGCTATAACGTGTTTATGAAATACATAATCTAACATTATTCATGTCTTCAAAAAAGAATTATGAAAATACGACTTTTTAAGAAACTTTTAGGAACCTTGCTCTAAAACGTTTTTTTTTTTATGCTATTCTATTTTTTCTACAATAAAATGGAGTGCGGTTATAACGAACTCGGCGGGACCGGTCAAATTAGTGCGTTATAGACTAAGTTCGTTGTAACCGTAGTATTTTTTTGTTTTGTCCGAAAGATTTAAGAACTTTTTTTAGTTGAATAAGTTTATTTATTTTGATGCATTTTAAAAAGTCATAAAACATAAACTAAATTATTAAAAAGATACATATTTATAGTTTGTCTTAATAAGGGTTAATAAGGGTTCATACTCCTCATCGCGATTTACGGCACGAGCGTTTATTTTATGAAGATTTTCACGTACGAATTATGGGGTTAATGAACCAATTACAAGATGTTTAAAGCTTTGTAACAGTTTCTCAATCCTTTTAAATTTCAGCTTAGATAAAAATAATTTTAAGTTGAACTTATTTAAGGTTTTTAATTAATTCATATTGTAAGTTTTTTTAAACTAAAAAATATTAATTATTGCATAACATTATTATTATATTTTTATAGTCTGTAAGATGTAAATCAGTAGACTAAATAAATAAATAAATAAGACTAAAATTACCGAGTTTCTATCAAAATAAAATATTTATTTAAAATCATATAAAATTAAAAGCTCCTTATGTATAGAAGCAGAAAGTATTAAGCAAAGGTTGACTACTGGCAAACTCTTGCGAAAATATACATAAAAGGACCTTTTACTAAACTTCATTTGAAAATCGAAGTTTTTGATTTGTATTTTTTGCAACTGTTTTTCGATTATTTTTTTTTTAAAGAAATTTTAAAAACATTAAAATTAATTTTTTTTTAAATATAAAAAATATAGGAAAATACTGAAATGGATAAAAAATTTTGTTTGTTGAAGTCAAAATAAACGGGCGCCTAGGCGCCACACAATCAACTAGTTATATATAATTAAGAATTATATACGGAATATAAATTAGTCACAATAATATTGCCTTTCGCTTGAGACATACATCATGAGAAAATAATGGGAATTTCCGCAGATAGGACCCCCAAACTTGGCTACTAAACTCAAAAAACCCGTTTTTTGTAACTTTGAGAACCCAGCGGCATGGGTTAACATACTCCAATCGTGCTCAAATCTTGGCTATCGTAAAATCTGCAAAGACTTATCATTTTGTGGGGTTCCCGTTGTCAAAAATACAACATTGATTTTTTACGGTCACCCTAATATATATATTTAGTTATTTTTTTTTTAATTTTACGCGGAGCGAAAATATGTATCGAGCCCTTGCATCGTACATCCATTCGTATGGTCTCGATGCCCATATAGCCTGAGATTTGAATCGTTGCAGGCAAAAATCGATTTTTTCCTGACTTTTCGACTTATTGAATAATAAACTCATAAAAACAAAGTTTTTATTAAAACTCTTTCTTTCCTTATGCATATGAGTTTTGAATCCCTACGTGACCGTGCGTTACTATGTGTGACTGTGTATGACTATCCCAAAATTAATCTGTAGTCACAACAATACTATGGGCCAAGTTTCAGATCAATTGGATGAGGGGGAATGGGTTACCCCATGACAGACAGACAGACAGAGAGTATGAGTTAAAAGAAAGAGTTTAAAAATATAAAATTTTCTTATATTTTGTGTCTTTTTTGTGGATAAATTTTGGTTATGTATGTATATGCTTTGCTGTCAAAATTTTTCACTAAAAAATATTACGAACAAATCAATCAATATGCTCAATATTTGTTATGATTGAATTATTAAACAATATGCTCAATATTTGTTATGATTGAATTATTAAACAATCATTCGCAAAAAAAAAGAACGTTTGCGAAATGTATTAATAAAATTGCTTTTACTTGTGAGATAACGTAAAAACTTTTATACCATGAAAAAACCAAGCCACAAATGTATTAAGTAGTGGCAATTAGTTATGCGAACAATCGTAGTGTATTCGGTCTCCGCATCCTGTTTTGAACACAATATGTCCAAATATTTGGATTTACACAATACCAATATGGAAGTAAATTTAAACAAACATTTGTTAGATTGAGGTTTTTGTTAAGAGTTTGAAAATTATTATTTTACTTATTTTTTTAAGCTTTGTAAATACGTTTATATTAATTAGATCATTAGCCTTTAATTTATGTGAATATCATGCACTTTTATATATATATATATACTTATTATTTTCTTTTAATACAGATGTTCTTCAAATATATTGCGTGATACTTATTCTCTCGGTGGAAGTGTCAGTGCCGTACGTCCACCAAGTATATTGCTACCAGATGTTTCACCTATTCCAATAAGACCATCATTGACACCAAAATCACATATTCAGGATACATCATCTGTATCGGGAAACCGAGAGACACGAGCTTTATCTAATAATAAAATTGGAACACGATCCGTTAGCCAAGAATCTGTGTACACTATATTAATTCGATTGCCACCTGATGGAGCCAATACGAGCAATGGTGTCGATATGGTACCATCGATAAAAATGATACACGAAGACTCACCAACCGCTCCCACCAATTTACTTCCTCGAAGAGCATTGCCATCTAGAGACTCAGAATATAGCTTACCACTTGGACGGCGAATGTCTCATATTGCTTCCGATGTTCGAATTCCTCTAAATGCAAAGATAATTCCAAAGCAACTTGAAAAATCTACCCACACAACAGCTAGAAATGTGGGTAAGAAGAAGAAAAAATCTCAAGAAAAACGACAGGAGTCAAAAGCAGCTAAAACTCTATCTGCTATACTCTTAAGTTTTATCATAACCTGGACCCCGTATAATATTTTAGTATTGATAAAACCGCTAACAACCTGTTCTGACTGTATTCCAAATGAACTTTGGGAGTTCTTTTATGCCCTTTGTTACATTAACTCCACCATCAACCCAGTCTGCTACGCTCTCTGTAATGCATCATTTCGAAGAACTTATATTCGTATTCTGACTTGCAAGTGGCATACACGAAATCGTGAAGGCATGGTCAGAGGTGTTTACAACTAATATGTGTTAAGGAAGTATTAAAGGAGAAAACATAACTTAATTGATTAAAAATTATACAATTCCCCAAATCTCGTTACCTAATATGTATTAACTTTTTGTTTGTTTACAGTATATTGATCCTTAATGCAAGGATTGTATCTTTACAGGAGCACTTTTGTTACCCGAAATAAAAACGATAATACTTAATTATTGAACTTAGTTTTTTTTTAATTTAATCTAACGAATATTCAATTTAGGAGTTCCGCTGCAAAAGGCTTACTTAAAAATAGCATTTTCAGATACTGATGTGTGGTTCGAAAATGGTTTGTATTAACAGTTATCTGTGGTCACTATGCAAAGACCGCCACTTTCACTAAACATACATGAGAGAGCAGCGAATTATGTCTTACTATCTCCACTTATGTAGGTTTTAAACAAAATTTAATAAATAATTTTGTTATTCACACCATTATTGAATGAAAGGTTTTAAGTAAAAAAGGGTAAGACCATTTTGAGAATCATTATCCAAGTTGATTTTGTTATTTTTGTCCGTCCGTCCGTCTGTTTGTTAATTTAAAATTTTGACAAGGTTCAAGTTTCAAATATAGAGATATTAAGATGAAATTTAGTACAAATACTTTTTATTTCCCAAAGACAACCTCTAATGAAATTGATTAGAATCGACCCATGTTTTGACCTTGCCTAAATACAGGCTCCCCTACCCATTAGCCACTAAGTGTTTTCTTAGAACAGTACTTTCCGCTTAAAAGTGTTTCTTTTAAAATTCTTCGGAATTAAGGTACGACTTGATTCTGGAACACTAGTGTTATAAGCCATATCCATCACGCCATAGATATATTCACGCCATCTGTATATTGAGACAATGACCAACAGTGTTACAAATATGTTAAGAGAAAAGTACAAAAACGGGAATTATGGACAGAGCTAATTTTCGATTTTATTCTGATAGAAAAAAGGAAAAACCCTAAGTTTTAAAAACAATTCTTCGGTAATGGTTTTTATACCCTCCACTCCAGTGTGCAGGGATATGTATAAGTTTGTCATTCCGTTTGTAATAATTAGAAAAAAAATCTGGAACCACAAAAATATATATATTCGTGATCCTTATAAGCGGAGTTGATATAGCGATGCCCGTCTGTCTGTCTGTCCGTCTGTGGATATCACGAGCACGACAGGATAGCTGGGCTGCACGTTCGTACGAAAAAAGATTCATTAACATCCTGAGAAGTTTGCTGTTTAAAATCATCAAAATCGGTTATTTAGGTCCCGTGAATTCAAAAAAGAACTAAAAAAAGTCTTGAAAAAATATAATTTGTATATGTAGTTCTTGTCACGATCACGCCCTCAATAGGATAGTTAGGGTACTCATTTTTAGTGAGAATGAATCACTAAGATCATGAGAAGGTTTCTATTTCTAAAATCATGGAAATCGGTGCAACAGGTTCAGAGAAATCACTGAAAAATTAAAAAAAAATTAAAAAAAATATGAGGTTTCTATATTGTTCTTGTTTCTATATTATTCAAAATTTTGTAGTTTAATGCCTACTACTGTTGCAAATATCTAAATACTCAAAATAATATAAATATATTATATATATATATATATATATATATATATATATACATATATACATATATCCGCATATTAAAAATAAACCTGTATATTATTTTATTTTATATAAAAGTCTGCAATTTTTAGAATTGCAAAAAATAGTATGATTTAATGGTTGTATTTTTAGTACAAATGCCTACTTGCATTAAAAAGTAAATGTAAAAATATTTACCCAGTAAAAAAAATGGTGTTTAAAAATAAACTGCATTTGTGTCAAATTTGGGTCAGTCATGTAAAAAAAGCATTAAAATAAATCGACTCGAAATATTTCAAAAATTATATTAATATAATCTATATAATAGAAAAAAATCAATGTGAGTCCCATCACAGGGGAGATGTGTAAACATCTACACCTTTTCCAATTGTATTTCAGAAAATATCAAATGTATTTTAGAAATAATCAAATGTATTTCAGAAAGTATCAAATATATTTCAGAAAACATCAAATGTATTTCAGAAATTATCAAATGTATTTCAGAAACCATCAAATGTATTTCAGAAAATTTTAAATATATTTACACCGATTTTCCCTTACGCTGTTTTTGTGATTGTATTGTGAAATTGGATATTAACCTCCCCCCCCCCCCTGAGCGCATAGATGTTTACACATCAAAAAATATATAAAATAATTAATAAAATAAAAGTGAAAGTGGATTATCCGACCGTAATTTTAATTAAGTGTTACCTAACGTAGCCGTTATGTAACGTTGCAGGTTTGCGAAAATTAGGTAAATTGATATTTACCGTTTTGAACACCACCTATGTGTTCCTTTATATTTCGTTAAAACACTATGGGCCATTATGACAACTTGCCAATAGCTAAAGTTAAGATGTTGTCGGGCAGATTAATAGTTTTTCGTTATTACAACTATACTTTAAGCTAAAAGTGACCGATAAGCTAAAGGGAAGATATTGTTGCCTTTAGCTTTTAACGTGAGGTTTATGTATTTAATGTTGCCACATTTTCTGATCTATGAAGAAGAAATGCACACCAATTTAGTTTTGTAAATAAATTTATTTCCATATACTTAAATATATGCTTGTGTATTTTTTAAAAAGTTTTATTACACACTTAAAACAATTATGCAACTTATAATGAAGGTTTTTAGTTTTTATTCTATTGTTTGCTTGCGAACAAATAAAGGAACGTTGCCACTACGTATTTTTTTTGGTGTTGCCACAATATCAAAAATATTAATTTTATTTTACTGGAAAGTTGTAATAACGAAAAGAAGTTAAAGGTAACTTTATTGCACACTTTAACTAAAGTTACCTTTAACTAACATTTACTTTAAAGGTAAATTGTAATAATGGTCCTATGTGTTTCTTTTCTGGTTTTTAGATGAACTACCTTTTTTATTTTGCAAACACCTACACACCCCGGTAGGTGAGTAGGTAGCGTGCTCGCCTATCATGCAGGGGTCGTGGGTTAGATTTCCACCAGAGGCTTTGGTCTGTCGCTGCCAAAAAAAAAAAAACTAAAATAAAAAAAAACTAGCCAAATTAGAATCTGCAGACAAGCCACTCGGCTTCGCGGAACTAGGCTTACAAAAAAAATCATGTGAGTCCGATCACAGGGAAGATGTGTAAACATCTAGTAATTAAAAATTTTTTATGTAATTTTTTAAAATCAAACATAAAGCGTCATCTATTTATCACTTATAGCAAAAACTGTTTCAGCTAATTCAACAACCTTTGCTGTAAAACGTTAAAAATATCCCAATATAAACGTATATAAGTGATACATAGATGACGCTTTTAAAAAAGTGGCATTAAAAAAACAATGTTATATCATAATTTTTTCACCAATACAATCATAAGTCACACAGCGTTATCTGCTTCAGCTCACACCGATATGAGTTACGCTGTTTTTGTGATTGTATTGTGAAATAGAAATTTACACCCCCTGCGCGTATAGATGTTTACACATCAAAAATAATAATTTTATTCTCATGCTTTATTCTAATGACAAATTCTTATTTCTTTATTTCTTAATTTACTTAATACTATATTCCTACGTTGACCAAACAGGTGTTAACATGAGAAACTTAAAGAAATGCTTAGAAATGCAGTGTTAATTTGCAGCACACTTATTGTGGGAACAATAAGTTATTCACACGGGTGTTAACTTTGAAATTATATACCCAGGTGTGGTTTTGTGTTATGACAACTTGTGCCGCATTTTTGGTGAGAAAGAATTATTTGTTAACCTGTGTAAACTTGTGTTAACTTGCAGCACACTTACTGTGAAAACAATAAATTATTCACACGGATGTGAAAGGAAGTCGTCATCGGCTTTCTTACGTGTCTTACATTTTCGCCTTATCGATCTGTATAATATTAAGACAACCAGTGAGAGAATGGTTATGAGAAAAAGGAAGTTGTTAGCTGTAGAATGGGTTTTCATTCTGTTTTTCAAAGTTTCTATGTGAAAAAGATTCTTAAAATGTATTTTGTTAAAAACGGGTAAGGATAACTGTTTTATGTTGTTGTGTGGGCCAACGGGATTTCTGGGTTAAAAAAATATTGCGGTTTTTGTTTTTAAAAAGCGTTTCGTTGATGGTAGTTGATTCTTTGAATGTTACAAGGTAAGTACCATTTATTTAGTTGGCGATTTTTCCAACGGCTTAATCATCGCCACTGCATCATTAATATAAGAATGCCGTCGGTAATCTCCGAGATAGGAGGTAAATGCGTTGTCAATTCGGAGCAATTGGCTTCGTATGTATTAAGCATATTTTTAATATTCGAAATTAATTCTTTGCAGAAAATTGTAGCACTTTTTTTATTACAATACTCAAGTATCTTGTACTCATTTTTACACTTTGCCACCAGATTGGATTCTAGTATCTTTTCATTGTGGTTGTATTGCAGAGGTCGTGAATAACAGGAAGTTATATATAAAACATAATAATATCATTATTCTGGACAATCTTAAACTTACTATTTATTTATAAATCATTTATACTTATATCAAAATTTTCGAGCTTAAAAATAAATTTTATTTCTTCATTGTTTAATATAACAGAATTAATAACATCGGCTTTAGCTAGTGCTATTGATATGGCGCAATTTTCTAGGTCTTCTATGATTGCTTTAGTTCTAGTGTTCGTTAATTCGTAAAGATGCAATGTGTTTATTTTTGGTCTTCATTGTTTTGTAACAACAGCCCTGTTTTCGTTTTTAGTTAATTCAAAACGTCAAAGTCGGGTGTACCAGCCACAATCCTTAATGCTGTTCCCCCTAAGTTAAGGCTGCGTGCTTTTCGGTGACGAATTTTAACAGTGTCCAAGAGTCTATCTATTTGTTGCAAGACGAGTCCCAAAATCTTCCACATATGGGCTTGTGGAATATATTCGATTAAGTTCTCAGTCTCTATTCTAAGTTTTTCGTACTTTGTCAAGTTAGTCAAATACGCGATAGCAGCAAAGTCGTTAAAAATTACTATGTGTGCTGCTATGATGGGGATATATTTTGATGCGGAGTAGTCTATAATTTCGCCAAATGTCTGTGATATCAGTGAGATACTGGAAATTAAAAGAAATTTTGCGTTAGTGTTTTACAGATTTTATTTATTTTCTATGATCTTTCTATGTCTTTTATCGTAAGTTATCTTTATGACCTTTTCTATTGTCTACCATAATTGCTGTATCTAGATCCTGCTGTATCAGCTTTTCTACAAAAACCTTACCAAACTTATTACTTAATCGCTTATTTCTTCTAACAAATACTACCTCTCCTTCCTTTAATTTTGTGATTTCCCCAGTCTGCCGCTGTGTCAATTTGTCCTGAGCTTCTTGAACTTTTCCAATTTCTCCTTGCAAAAGTCATTCATAATATCAATAGGTTTTGCACCTACAACCGAATGAACGGTTTGATTATACTTAAGGGTTGAGATAAGAACAAGAACGATTGTGTTGCACTTTTCTAGTACATTTTGATGCATCAATGAGCTTCCAATGTCACCGCAAGTAGTATAGCAGAGCGCGCCACCATATTTAGCAAATCTCGTACCCATACTCACCTTACTTTGGTTCAAAACCTAATGTTTAGCAAAAACTCACACCCATATTCACCTTACTTGGAGTTGAAAACCTAATGTTTTGCAAAAACTCACACCCATATTCACCTTACTTGCAGTCGAAAACCTAATTCTTAGCAAATCTCGCACCCACATTCGCTTTACTTATAATTAGCAATACTATTATTCATGTTGAATTTCACAATTTTTAACAAACCATGAGCCTTACTTAGAGTTGACAACCTAATGTTTAGCAAAACTCACACCCATATTCGCTTTACTTATAGCTACAATACTATTAGTCATGTTGAATTTCACAATGTTTAGCAAAAAACATTAGAGATTGTTATAAAAAAACAACTGTAAGTGTTCAGGGGGATAGCGGGGTAGCTTGTAAATAAAATATTTCAAGCATTTAGAAAACAAAAATAAGTGCTAGTAATATATTCAAATATATTTACAAATCGCTTTATCAAAAACGTACCTTTCGGGTGTTCGGGTGTTTCAACCAGTGATTTTTCTTATTATTTTCATATTTTCTTCCTTACAATTCATGGCCGTATTTACATAAAAAATTTATCTTAAACCTAAGGTGACCAGCGTAGACATCCCTACCCCCTTGCAGGAATGCAAAACAAGGAGACACGGGAGCTAGGTGGGCACATATAAAATTCATAAAATAAAAGGGTAAATTTCAATTAATAATAAATACGCCCAGAATTGTAATGTAACATGCTCACCGTAGTTATCCGAAGATGCTGTTTTGTTAAATAGCAGAAGGTATATGACTTTTTTAAAATTCGTCTAAATATTTCTATAAAAATAACAATACTACAGAGATATGAAGTCAATTTTATATCAAACTGATGATTTTGTAATTTGTTAAGCAGTTCTTACGAAACCTGTAACTGGGCTTTAATAATCATATGGTTTGCGGCTTCTCTAAATTGTCGAAAACTCTTATACGGTTTAGTAAAGATTGTCAAGCATTGATTTTCATAAATCTAATCGCCGATCAAATAAATAATAGTTGTGTTGAAAAAAAAACTTTATAATAATGACAGAAATACGAAATAAGATAAGGAAAATAATACTTTGTGTACAAATTATCATTATAAGAATTACTGTTTGAGCACCATCTATCAACAAAATTTAAAACGTCTAAGAACGCATAATCGACGCTGATGCACCTTCGATAAAGTTATCGAGTATTGATAGAAACATGCACACGTCAGCCACACCATTATCTTAGTAGAACATTCATATGTAAATTCTTTTTCAACGTGCTTTCAAAGTGACACGACATAAATTTCCCGGAAAGTTTCTGGAATTCGTTAATAGTTCAATTTCACCCTGCACGACTTCAGTTTGCAATTAATAATTAACTAGGGTTTAATAAATCCTGCACGAATCGAGCTGAAAAGGTAACAATCCCTTTATCTGAATGTTACTTCTGAAGGTAACCTTACATTTTTATATACAGATAAAACCCAATTATACTAGTCGCGGGAAGTTCTTGAAAAATCACCTGTACAGCCATTGCCAACGTATTCCGACTAAACATGTTCTCAGTGATATCTACCATTTTAGGCAATGTAAATTAACTTCATACAAAGAAGTTACTTGTTGGAAATAAAAACCATTTCAGTGGGGGACTCATTTAACGAGCCACCACTGTTAAATTTTTTTTGGTACACGTTAAAGGCATAAAGCTAATTGTTCTCAAAAACAGAAGTTTTTACGTTGAACGAACATCAACAGTAATAACAGGTTATAAATAGACCACGAGGAAGTGAAGCCAACATTAAAAATTAAAGCATATAGTAAATAACTTGATCAAAGGTAGATATTTCGGAAACTTCATGGGACATTTCACAAAACAAGAAAAAAAAAAGAACCAACTACACACAATCGATCAAAAAATTAGTGAACATTTCACGACGTATTAATCTCGTGCCCCATGCCTGAATACGTAAGGCGAGTTCCAACTTTAAACGAATAAATCAGCTAAGAGTCAGAGGCAGCATCTATCGGGAAAGCAGTGCCTTAACTTGCAATTATATTCCCATCTTTAATCCAACATTAGTCGGAAGAATTGTCGACAAGAACAAACTAAAAGAAAATTTATTAACTAGGAATCATTATATGTAACTACGTCATACATTACAAAAAAAGAAAAAAAAAACATAATTCTAGTGTTCATAGTGCTATCATAATATCCCGTGTAAAAAGGCTCTGTATTGTTTAAATTAACTATCTACAAATATAGCATAGCTATAAGTATAATGTGCTCCATTTTATTCGCGGTAAATCATTAAAAAGAAAAGCCAAATCCCAGAAAACTGTTCATAAAAAAAATCAGTAAAAGTTGTATCATATAGCACTATGAATCTTAGTTTTATTAGTATTCATTAAAAAAGAAAAGAAAAAATTCATTATATTTTATTTTTTTAAGAGTATATCATTAGTATGGAATCCCCCCTATTACTTCAGCATTTATGCAAAACAAAAGAATTATTCTGTTAATATATAGTTACAACACCAGTGCACCCGCAGTCTGAAGAGGCCTCATCACACCAGTGGTTGCCGTAATGTTCGTTGGTGAGTCTAATATTTCTTAAAATTGTCTGTATATTTTTTTTGTTTTGCTTATTTTGATATGAAGTCGGTTGTTGAAGTTTGTGAAGAAGCAACAACTATACAAAAACTACGTCATCCATTTTATATAAATCACCAATGTGTTTGATAATGGTCATCATCTATAACAAGGTCACTTGGTCTCTTTTATATCGTTCTCAATCCCTGTAAGGAATCAATATAGTTTTTGCTTCTTTCGGACAACAGTAATTACATAAATATTTTTCCTGCCTATAACAGCATTCCCATTATATGTTACAATGTTTAGCTTTATAGAAAGGAACAGAGTAGTATTATAGTATTTTATTAAGATTCTTTTTTTTTTTTTTTTTTTTACAAGAAAAATACTGATAAATGCGATAGGAATGTTTTAGTCGACTTCTAACTTCGTTCAGCACGTTATAACCTTTTTATATAAAACGTAGTTAGTTTTAAAATTGATCAATTGATCAATCAGATTAATTTTGATAAATTTAGATTGTAACTGAATTGTTAAATAAATTATGAATTATTAAAGAAAAAACACAATGGAACGTTAAATCTAATATTTTTGTTACTTGGTGAGGGAAATTGAAAGGGATTCGGATAAGGGTCTCAGTATCATTATATCGCCGCTGAGACATAGGTAGGGCGGGTGAAGAAGCGTTAGCCCTAATCAACATCTTGGGTAGTCCAACACATACCATACAAGTCCATCGATATACAATTCCACCGTAGGTTCATTTCAGGAACTATTCATATCACGTCCATTCTTCTGATTGTTTAGTTGCTCTTTCTTTATCATAACTGAGGCAAGGGAGTCTAACATTTTTATGTATAACAAATATTAGCATATGTGGATACTCGAATAGCAAAAATAGACGCGAACCCTCAACTAGACTGTCAGCTAGCAGTGTAAGGCTCCCCATCGTCTGTATTTGCCATTCTAAAATTATATTTATATAAGTATAGGTAGATGTCACGCTGACTGCATATGCCCATCAGCTTATCGTCTTGTTTACCCAAGATTCAAATACCCGGTAAATTTTATATACTTCAAACAAATATTTATTGGATTACTCCTATTGTTCATTACATAATTGGCGCCCAACGTGGGGCCTGAGAACTTTACAGTTTTGGCTCAAAAATTAGCTATAATTTCTATAGGTTTTTAGAACTTAAATCGTTAGTAAAGTTGTAGATTTTCTTTTGGAAGTTTCTCTATCAGCAAAATGAGTCTCAGTTTTCTGGATCTTCGTCTATTTGAAGAGTTAAATTTCGAATATGATGACCGAAATTCGCGGCAGGGTTATTTTGCTGAATGAGAAACTTATGGAAGAAAAGTTTATTCTTGACAAAAAGGTAGTAAAATATTTCGCTAAATTTTAGTATTGTTGACCCAGGTATCAGTATCCCGATTTTTACTAGGAAATACTTAAAACTAGCATCTTGCTGATTTAAGTCCAGGGGAATTGGTTAGATAGAAAAGTATTATGGAATACTGGTTTGTCAACTAAGAAAAGTAGCGAAACTGTTTTAGTACACTCGATAAACAAAATTGTGTCCTAAATCTATCTTGATTCGACTTGTATGTGTATTTATTTCGATCTTGTTTCATAATTCCCACATCACCTAAGTAACAAAATTCTAACTTTAAAGAAAAATAAAATCTAAACTTAAAGAAAAATAATTAAATAAAAAAAAAAAATAAATAAAAATTAAAAAAAAAAAAAAAAACAAAGGAAATCGCGGAACAAATTTTTTTTCCCTACCTTCTTATTAACTTTTGTTAGTAATTTTAAGTATACTTTCTAAATGGGGTTTGAACATTCTCCTCCCGAAGGTGCTGAAAGACCGGAGGGTCCGGAAAAGGAAGTTGTTTGCATTGTCTGCCACCTGTTTATCTTAGAGAATCAGGAGTGCCTCATAATAACCAATTGCAGTCATGTTTTTCATCGAGCGTGTGTAGAAACTGCTTTAACTCAAGTAGCTGAATGTCCGGATTGTAAAAAACCTTGTGAGTTATCTGACCTAAAGAGCTTCAATATTCTCAATACATTTCGTCACAAACCGAGTGATCCAGCAAGTTTACCTGTTCGAGGTAAAGGTCGAGGTGCTATACCAAAAAAGTACCACACCAGAAATGTTACGAAAACTCTTTTCCCGGAAGGTCAAGTTTCTTTACTTGATTTAACCGAAAATCAAAACCAAAATGTGACAGATTCGCTAATGGACGTTCCCCCACCAGCGCATATGGTACAGAAAAAAGCTCATAACGCACTCCCAAATAAACGTAATATAAATTCTTCCAATCAGAATTTTCAGTCACCGAATACAGTATCCATTAATTCCCGTATTTCCAATAAAAACTCTAATATATACAAAAACCGTCAAGATATGATAAATATTGATTCTACACAACTCTCAAATATTATTGAAACTAGTATTGTGCGCATTTTACAAAACCTGAATGTTATTCCTAGCGACCCACAAATATCAGATAATCAGTTTAAGTTTCCACCTGTTCAAAGCAACCTGACACAACAACCTCCCCGCTCAAACCCCTCATTGCCACAACCACTACCGTGTGCAACACCATCCTTGCAACAAGGATGTTCAAATCAAGCAACTAGTCCACAACTAGAAGCAAATCTTTCACGTCTCAGAAATCCTCTGCCTACGTATCCTGTTTACGGTCATTTCAATCTAAGTGCTGATAAAGCCACTTCGATTATCCAGAATTGGAATCTAAAATTCGATGGGTCAGCACAAGGGCTTAACATAGAAGAGTTCTTATATAGAGTAAGATCCTTAACATCTGATACTTTTAGTAATGATTTTAACGTTATTTGTAAAAATTTACATATATTACTAACCGGAAAGGCACGAGATTGGTTCTGGCACTATCATAAAAAAGTAGAACAGATTGATTGGAATGAGTTTTGTGCCGCCATTAAATACCAGTTCAAAGATTTTAAGACAAATTTTGATTTACGTGAAGAAATCCGTAACCGTAAAATGCAACCTGGTGAAACATTTGACCAATTCTATGACTCCATTTACAATTTGTTAGATAGGTTAGATCCCCCAATTTCTGATAATGAACTAATAGAAACGCTCAAGAAAAATCTTCGCCCTGATATACGGCATGAACTATTGTATGTGCCAATTTACACCATAGCTCATTTACGGAAGTTGGTACAGATGAGAGAACATCTCATGAATGATGAATATTTTAGCAAAAATATCCCTCATAAATCGCTTCCCAATAAGTACTCGAGTAAAAGGATCGCTGAGATAGAATTTTCAAAATCGCAAGAGTCTACTAACACTATAAAGGAGGAATTGAATGTAGACGCCTTACAACAGACACCAAATTTATCTAAATGTTGGAATTGTGCGAAAGTTGGTCACCACTGGCAAGATTGCTTAAACGACCGTTCAATTTTTTGTTATGGATGTGGAGCCAGCAACACATACAAGCCACAATGTTTGAAATGTGCGGTGAAAAAAGCTTCTGATTCAAAAAACTTCTCAGCAACGAATCACTACCAACAACCCCCATAATTTCACAAAATTTATCTGATATATCCACCCACCCATCCATCACACCCACCATTTTTAAACGTTCTTTTAATATTTATAATAATCCGCAATGCCATATTTCAAGTTTCGTCCGCTCAGTCAATAAGGAAGTCGAAACGTTCCACCGTTCGACTGCGTAGCTTCTTTAAGAATAAGAAACAAACCTCAAAGTATGTTATTTCAACTGTCATAAATAATTCTAGTGATAGGAGATATTATGCAAACGTAAAATTTTTAACATTCACAGAGTTAGGTCTGCTAGACACAGGGGCCAATATATGCTGTATTGGTAACAAATTAGCCCAAATAGATTTTTCTGGTTTTCAGCAATATCATAGAATGAACTCTTATGTAAAGACCGCAGATGGGAAACTCCAGAAAGTGCAAGAATACCTTGATGTTGATATGCAGTTTAAAAATGAGGTCCGGCAGTTAAAAATTTGGATTGTGCCTTCTTTTTCGCAAAATTTGATATTGGGTTTAGACTTTTGGAAGTCATTTCATTTAGCATCGAATTTATTTGAATCCGCGATCATTTGCAGTCCTTCCGCATTGTCCGATATAAATCACTCCTCCGAAGTCCTGTCCGTTAAATCACAAGAGCCTTATTCAGATTCCCTTAAAACCAACTACCCCTTAACTTCAAGCCAACTTGATCAGCTGGAAGCTATTAAAGCTTTATTTCCCAACTTTGAGAAAGAAGGTTTGGGCACAACTGGCTTAATTAAGCACAATATCGATGTTGGTAATTCAACACCGATAAAGCAGAGGTTCTATCCAGTTTCTCCTGCGGTGGAGAAATTGATGTATCAAGAAATTGATCGAATGTTGGCTTTAGGAGTGATAGAGCACTCGTCATCGCCTTGGAGTTCGCCCATGCGCTTAGTAGTCAAGCCTAGTAAAGTGCGCCTGTGTCTTGATGCCCGAAAGGTCAATAATTTGACAAAAAAAGATGCCTATCCGCTCCCAAGCATAGAGGGAATTTTTGCTAGACTTCCCAGAGCCAACCTGATATCAAAATTAGATCTGAAGGATGCGTACTGGCAGATCGGCTTAGCCGATCAGGCGAAGGCGCTTACGGCATTCACAGTCCCAGGAAGACCGTTATACCAATTCAAGGTTATGTCCTTTGGGCTTTGTAATGCCCCCTCAACCATGTGTCGCCTTATGGACGAAATTATACCCTCAGATTTAAAAACCAGTGTCTTTGGGTACTTAGATGACCTTATCATTGTGTCGGAAGATTTTTCTACCCATTTGTCAATCCTAGTCAGGATTGCAGATCAATTTAGAAAGGCAAATCTTACCCTTAATCTCTCAAAGTCTCAATTTTGTGTCACCGAAACAAAGTATTTAGGGTATATTATAGGTCACGGGGGGATAAAAACTGACCCGGATAAGGTTGATGCTATAATGTCTTGGCCCACTCCAAAAAACCTAAAACAGGTACGTGGTTTTCTTGGTCTTGCGGGATGGTATCGCCGTTTCATCTCCAATTTTTCCTCCGTAGTTTTCCCTATTACGGAAGTTTTGTCAACAAAAAAAAAATTTGTTGGACACATGAGGCTCAAAGCGCGTTCGAAAAGATCAAGTCCTTATTAACGTCTGCCCCCGTCCTTGCTAATCCCGATTTTAATGCTAAATTTTACGTACATTGTGACGCCAGCAATTTTGGGATTGGTGCCGTTCTGGTCCAGCTCGATGAAAACAGAAATGAAAAACCAATCGCGTTTATGTCCAAAAAATTAAATACAGCCCAAAGAAATTACAGCGTAACCGAAAGAGAGTGTCTGGCAGCAATTGAAGCAATAAATAAGTTTCGATGCTATATAGAAATGCAAGACTTCGAGGTAATAACGGATCACTCTAGTTTAGTTTGGTTGTTAAGGCAACCAGATTTAAGTGGTAGACTTGCACGCTGGGTTCTTAAATTGCAAGGATATAAATTTAGTATTAGCCATCGAAAAGGCAAAGAACATATTGTGCCAGACTCCCTCTCTCGAATACACGGTGGTGATGTTTCCGGAATTGAGCTGGCAGAACCAGAAATTGATCTGACTTCCAAGCATTTTTTTGATCCGGACTATATAGATTTAAAAGAAAAAGTTTCGCAGAATCAATCGAAATACCCGGACATAAGAATAATCGAACAATTTATATATATTCGTACAGAACATTTTCAGGGAGATAAGGAACAACAGCAAAATGCGTGGAAATTATGGGTCCCTCAAAAACTTCGAATTTCTGTTATAGCCAGAGCTCATGATATTCCCATTGCCGCTCACGGCGGAATAAACAAAACTTTGGAAGTCCTTCGTAGAACCTTTTACTGGCCAGGAATTGTTAAGGACGTTCGCAACTATATTAGACAATGTGACATCTGCAAAACTACGAAAGCTCCAAATTTTATCACCAGGCCTGAGATGGGGCAACAAGCAGTGTCAACGCGGCCTTTTCAGAGGTTATATATAGATATTCTAGGTCCGTATCCAAGAAGTAAAAGAGGAAATATAGGATTATTAATTGTACTTGATCACCTAACCAAGTTTCACTGGCTTTGTCCCCTACGTAAATTTACCTCTTTTTATATACAAAATTTTC
This sequence comes from Cordilura impudica, assembly GCA_963682025.1. Lineage (NCBI taxonomy): Eukaryota > Metazoa > Arthropoda > Insecta > Diptera > Scathophagidae > Cordilura > Cordilura impudica. The sequence goes on from OY821521.1 coordinate 123,860,924, forward strand.
TGTTGGAATCTATATTTCATCTGTATGGTGTCCCTGAGGTTATAATTAGTGACAATGGATCTCAATTTAGAGCAAACGAACTCAATGCTTTCTTTACTACCTTAGGGATAAAGCATATTTACACAGCCCTCTACTCCCCACAGGCCAATGCGTCAGAGAGGGTAAATAGATCCCTGATAGCCGGAATCCGCGCTTATTTGAAAAAAGACCAAACAGTTTGGGATGAGAACTTAAGTTCCATTAGCTGCGCTTTACGCAACTCTTTCCATCAGTCTATACAAACATCTCCATATCATGCTGTTTTTGGAATAGACATGATAACACATGGATCATCATATCCTCTGCTCAAGAATCTTATGCTGCTGAATGAACCAGTACATCCTCTCTCAAAAGATGACAGTTTGACATTATTACGGAAAGAGTTAGGAGAGCGGATAACGGCTGCTTATAAAGTTAATCAGAGCCGATATAACCTTAGAACTCGACCAATTTCTTACTCGGTAGGACAGATAGTTTTTAGAAAGAATTATGCTCAGAGTACTTTGGAGAAGAAATTTAATGCTAAACTTGCCCCTATTTTTCTTAAAGCCAAGATTCGAAAATAAATTGGGAATAACTATTATATCGTTGAAGATATGGATGGAAAGGAAGTCGGAACATACCATGCTAAGGATATTAGAACGTGAGAGTGTAGGTTCCGGATAATACTTTAAAATATAATTTAAGTATTATCCGGTTTTGTAATGTAACATGCTCACCGTAGTTATCTCAAGATGCTGTTTTGTTAAATAGCAGAAGGTATATGACTTTTATAAAATTCGTCTAAATATTTCTATAAAAATAACAATACTACAGAGATATGAAGTCAATTTTATATCAAACTGATGATTTTGTAATTTGTTAAGCAGTTCTTACGAAACCTGTAACTGGGCTTTAATAATCATATGGTTTGCGGCTTCTCTAAATTGTCGAAAACTCTTATACGGTTTAGTAAAGATTGTCAAGCATTGATTTTCATAAATCTAATCGCCGATCAAATAAATAATAGTTGTGTTGAAAAAAAAACTTTATAATAATGACAGAAATACGAAATAAGATAAGGAAAATAATACTTTGTGTACAAATTATCATTATAAGAATTACTGTTTGAGCACCATCTATCAACAAAATTTAAAACGTCTAAGAACGCATAATCGACGCTGATGCACCTTCGATAAAGTTATCGAGTATTGATAGAAACATGCACACGTCAGCCACACCATTATCTTAGTAGAACATTCATATGTAAATTCTTTTTCAACGTGCTTTCAAAGTGGCACGACATAAATTTCCCGGAAAGTTTCTGGAATTCGTTAATAGTTCAATTTCACCCTGCACGTCTTCAGTTTGCAATTAATAATTAACTAGGGTTTAATAAATCCTGCACGAATCGAGCTGAAAAGGTAACAATCCCTTTATCTGAATGTTACTTCTGAAGGTAACCTTACATTTTTATATACAGATAAAACCCAATAATACTAGTCGCGGGAAGTTCTTGAAAAATCACCTGTACAGCCATTGCCAACGTATTCCGACTAAACATGTTCTCAGTGATATCTAACATTTTAGGCAATGTAAATTAACTTCATACAAAGAAGTTACTTGTTGGAAATAAAAACCATTTCAGTGGGGGACTCATTTAACGAGCCACCACTGTTAAATTTTTTTTTGGTACACGTTAAAGGCATAAAGCTAATTGTTCTCAAAAACAGAAGTTTTTACGTTGAACGAACATCAACAGTAATAACAGGTTATAAATAGACCACGAGGAAGTGAAGCCAACATTAAAAATTAAAGCATATAGTAAATAACTTGATCAAAGGTAGATATTTCGGAAACTTCATGGGACATTTCACAAAACAAGAAAGAAAAAAAAAGAACCAACTACACACAATCGATCAAAAAATTAGTGAACATTTCACGACGTATTAATCTCGTGCCCCATGCCTGAATACGTAAGGCGAGTTCCAACTTTAAACGAATAAATCAGCTAAGAGTCAGAGGCAGCATCTATCGGGAAAGCAGTGCCTTAACTTGCAATTATATTCCCATCTTTAATCCAACATTAGTCGGAAGAATTGTCGACAAGAACAAACTAAAAGAAAATTTATTAACTAGGAATCATTATATGTAACTACGTCATACATTACAAAAAAAGAAAAAAAAAACATAATTCTAGTGTTCATAGTGCTATCATAATATCCCGTGTAAAAAGGCTCTGTATTGTTTAAATTAACTATCTACAAATATAGCATAGCTATAAGTATAATGTGCTCCATTTTTTTCGAGGTAAATCATTAAAAAGAAAAGCCAAATCCCAGAAAACTGTTCATAAAAAAATCAGTAAAAGTTGTATCATATAGCATTATGAATCTTAGTTTTATTAGTATTCATTAAAAAAGAAAAGAAAAAATTCATTATATTTTATTTTTTTAAGAGTATATCATTAGTATGGAATCCCCCCTATTACTTCAGCATTTATGCAAAACAAAAGAATTATTCTGTTAATATATAGTTACAACACCAGTGCACCCGCAATCTGAAGAGGCCCCATCACACCAGTGGTTGCCGTAATGTTCGTTGGTGAGTCTAATATTTCTTAAAATTGTCTGTATATTTTTTTTGTTTTGCTTATTTTGATATGAAGTAGGTTGTTGAAGTTTGTGAAGAAGCAACAACTATGCAAAAACTACGTCATCCATTTTATATAAATCACCAATGTGTTTGATAATGGTCATCATCTATAACAAGGTCACTTGGTCTCTTTTATATCGTTCTCAATCCCTGTAAGGAATCAATATAGTTTTTGCTTCTTTCGGACAACAGTAATTACATAAATATTTTTCCTGCCTATAACAGCATTCCCATTATATGTTACAATGTTTAGCTGTATAGAAAGGAACAGAGTAGTATTATAGTATTTTATTAAGATTCTTTTTTTTTTTTTTTTTACAAGAAAAATACTGATAAATGCGATAGGAATGTTTTAGTCGACTTCTAAATTCGTTCAGCACGTTATAACCTTTTTATATAAAAAGTAGTTAGTTTTAAAATTGATCAATTGATCAATCAGATTAATTTTGATAAATTTAGATTGTAACTGAATTGTTAAATAAATTATGAATTATTAAAGAAAAAACACAATGGAACGTTAAATCTAATATTTTTGTTACTTGGTGAGGGAAATTGAAAGGGATTCGGATAAGGGTCTCAGTATCATTATATCGCCGCTGAGACATAGGTAGGGCGGGTGAAGAAGCGTTAGCCCTAATCAACATCTTGGGTAGTCCAACACATACCATACAAGTCCATCGATATACAATTCCAATTTACAATTCCGTAGGTTCATTTTAGGAACTATTCATATCACGTCCATTCTTCTGATTGTTTAGTTGCTCTTTCTTTATCATAACTGAGGCAAGGGAGTCTAACATTTTTATGTATAACAAATATTAGCATATGTGGATACTCGAATAGCAAAAATAGACACGAACCCCCAACTAGACTGTTAGCTAGCAGTGTAAGGCTCCCCATCGTCTGTATTTGCCATTCTAAAATTATATTTATATAAGTATAGGTAGATGTCACGCTGACTGCATATGCCCATCAGCTTATCGTCTTGTTTACCCAAGATTCAAATACCCGGTAAATTTTATATACTTCAAACAAATATTTATTGGATTACTCCTATTGTTCATTACAGAATGGACGTTTATGACGATGGTAGCAGGAGTTCCAGAAGATGAGGGTTGGATGATGTTGTTTCCACCGGCTCAATGACATCTACAGTTGTTGTTGTTATTAGTGGTTTTGTTGTTTGTGTTGTTGCTGTCCTTTTTTCCACGCCTTTGGTTCCACTTGTTGTTGCCTTTGTTTTTATTCGTCTTGTTGTGGTTCCTATGGCCATCTCTACGGCATCGCTCTCTACACCGGCAGTCTTTCAACAAATGTGAATATCCGAGGCAGTTTATGCAGCATCGGAACTTCTTTACTACCTGTAATCGCTGATAGGGGTTCATGGCTCTGAATGCGTCGCATTTGCGTAAGGGATGATTATTTTTACACACCCTACATTTCCGGGTGTCGACCTTTACCTCCGACAAATTATCGGGTATGTCTTTGCGAGGGCGTTCGGCGATGAGACTGCCAGGTTGAGAAGGCATCTATTAAAAAAAAAAAAACGAAGAAAAACAAAGAATTAGTTATGTTCGGGATTAGCTTAAAAGCAGGGTAAAAGCAGCGAGAAAACAGTCAGTAGATATATCACTTGTAGCCTCAAGATGAATAGCCTTAGTAGCAAAACAGACAAGTACCAAAACATATCCCTTCGACATTCTGCAACCACGGCCAGCGTATGATGGCGAGAGAGGGTTGTTCTCTCGGGCGGCAGAGCTGCCATAATCTGCCGACCCTTTTTCCTATATAATACACACTTATGACAATGGCGAATGACGTACCTTACACGTTTTCTTAACCTAGGGACCCAAAACTCATGTCGCATAAAACGAGTCATCAACGAGTTTTCTCCATGAACAGAGTATTCATGAATATATTCGAGATACAAAAGAGTAAAGTAACCTGAGTAGGGCAACAACTTTGGACATCTCCCCTCAAAGGTGAAAGATGGAGACTCCGAGAGTCCGCCATTCATACGCATGAAACCGTTTGAGTCCAAAAACAGGTTAAGTGCTAACAAACAACTAAATCCAGATAATTGAGCTCCTGAAAACAAAATAGAATATTCGGCAAAATGAGATCTCTGACACACAACAATCAGACGACCTTTAATAAAATTGAGTTCATCTCTACTTAATTCAAGAGACAAATCAGGACGAGTAGACTTATATTTAGGGTGAATACATCGAAAGAAACGAAAAACATGAGCTTATACTCGCAGAGCACGATGTAAGTTCGAGAAGCGTTCCAGTATTATTTCTGATATCGGGGAACTAGTTTCCGCTTCCACATGCACGTGGTGAGTAGCAAGTCTGAAAGACTTCTTAGGCCATTCGGATTGTGAACGACTTAGCCCTCGAGGGCCATTCCACTAAATGTCACATCCAACGAGATCGCGAGCTGACATTCCACGGGTTGCCAAATCAGCTGGATTGTCTCGTGAATCAACGTGATTCCAGTTATCAATGCCAACTTTGTCCGAAATTAACGAAACTCGCTTTGCAACAAAAGTAGGCTAATCATAGGGGGCTTTTGAAGCCATGACAGAACAATAGTAGAATCTGTTCAGCAAAAAACTTTCGACACGACTAAATTCAACTCAGATCGAAGTGAGTTTACTATTTTTACCAGCAATGTTGCACCACACAGTTCTTTCCAGCCGTGGTCAATATATTACTTTCATTGGCGCTACCTTTGTTTTTGCAGCGAGCAGATGTGTAACAAACACACCATTAGGGTTCGGACCCTACTATACAAAGTGGCTGCATATGGTTTCTCAGAAGCATCACAAAATGCATGAAGTTGAACTTCACACTGGGGGTATAGTCAACCCAACGGGGGATATTAATCCGTTCGATGTTACGATAATCATCGACAAATGCAAGCCAACTTTTCAAAGTCATAGTTTTCAAACATTCGTCCCATTCAGTTTTGTCTTTCCAAAATTTGTTCCATAACAATCTTTGCAACAACAATTTTAGGTGCTAACCACCCAGCGGGGTCAAGTAGCTATTTGAGATAAGACAACACGTTTGGTGACGGCAGAACAATCGGGGGTTGGTGGCTTGAAAAAGAATGAATGATTCCCAGCATTCCAACGTAAACCTAGAGTTTTAGTAGTAGAGGCCTCAGACAACTTTAAAAATTCAGAGCCCAAGAGATGTTCAGGGGGTAAATTTTCGGTTAAACTCTGATTATTTGTGGTCCACTTATGAAGTGAAAACCCGGCAGAATTTAAAAATGAATCAATTCATTGCGATTGCGAAGAGCTTCTTCTATTATATGTGAGCCCGCAAGAACATCGTTAACATAAATTTGATTTAACAAAATTTCAGAAGCTGCTGGGTAACGAGAACTACAATCTTCTGCTAACATATTCAAAGTTCTTATGGCCAAATATGGGGCACAGTTCACACCAAAGGTAACTGTGTTCAATTCAAAATCTTCAACTTCACTATTGGGGTTTCGACGGAATAAAATTCGTTGAAAGGAGGCCTGAACAGGGTTGATCAAAATCTGTATATACATTTTTTCGATGTCGGCGTTAAACACATATCGGAAAAATCGCCAACGTAAAACTAAAACAGTCAAATCCGATTGTAGAACGGGCCCAGTGTGCAAAATATTATTTAAACTTACTCCATTGGAAGAGGGATTTGAGGCATTAAAGACCACACGAAGTTTTGTGGTAGCACTATCAGGTTTAAAAATCGCATGATGAGGCAAATAGTAAGTAAGTAAGATGATTTATCTGAACTAACTTTGATCATATGATTCAAAAGGGAATATTCTTCAATTACTTTATCATACTGATCTTTAACTTCGTGGTTTTTTTGCAAACGAGACTCATTCCGATAAAATTGGGAAAGCGCTATATTTCGGGATAAACCAAGCTGAATATTTTTAGGAAATTCTCGTTTAAAATGGAGAGAAACAACATAACGACCTTCGTGATTACGATAAGTTGTATTTCGATAAAGATTCTCTCAATATTTATCATCATCCGACAATTGATGTGATTTTGGTATTTCCTCAAGTTCCCAGAATCGAGCCATTTGAGCTTTCAAATCTATGTGATTATAGAACGAAACCACTGAATTTAAAGGTTGAGGATGGGAGTTTGAAACCTTTCCGGTAACAATCCAACCGAAAACTGATTTTTGAGCTATAAGATCACCACTGGGATGTTTTTGAACATCAGTGAGCATAATTTTAGAATATATATCGGCACCTAACAATAAGTTCATATGCGTACATTTCAGACCTGATAATAATATTTCGGGTAAATTTGAATCCAAAAACTTAGAAAGGGAATATGTGGGTAAACGACCGGCTAACTTCTCGACAACATAATTTTGAATTTGATTTTTAATACAATAAATAAATAAATAAAAAATAATAAGTCGTGTTTCATTATAATCAAGCGTGACCGGTCAATGATGATGTATATATCCATCAAGTGTGACCGGTCAACGATGATGGATATATCCATCATCGTTGACTACTAAACAGCGGTAGAGTGAGCAGTTCAGATATATATTATATGGTTTACATACTTTCATAGGTTAGAGTAAGATGCAAAATCACATGTACACAAAAGTTTCGGTCAGTTTTGGCATATTTGCCTTAATAAAATGATAGAAACTTTGTTCTACGCGATGACCGACACTTCAGTCAGTAGTGACGGTCATATCACCGGTCAAATGACCGTCACTGTTCTTGTGGGGATGTTAACATGTTAACTAACATGTTAATGTTAAAACACAGCTCTTTTTTCTTTTAACTAACACACACATGTTAACACACAGTTCTTTTTTCGTTTATATATATATATACGTAAATATACAAAACTATACAGCTTTTTTTTGCAAGTTTTTTGTTTAATAATTAGGGGGACGTTTATAAAATTATAGGATTTTGTTAAACGTACAAATAATTCAACGTAAAAACGTTGTTTATGATTATTATTATTATTAAACGTATATTATAGAATGAAAATTTTTAAATGTGTTATATATGAGCAGGTCTAATACTAGATTTGTTTTTTATTTTCTGTTTTAAAGAATTATGCACGATAAGCATAAAAAAATGTTTTTTCGTTTAGATGCAAAAATAAATGAGGAACAAATGCACACACACGCTTTTATAAACGAAAAGTATGGATTTTATTAAACCTATAAGTAATTCGATGAACAATTTTTTTTATTATATATATCATATTTAAATTTTTGTTTTTTCAAAATATTTTTGAAATCATATTTCACATAGTCAAATTTTTTTAGCTATTTTGTTATTTTCAGTTAGTTCCTATAGTTCTTTTTCATTTCCAATATATTTTAGCTTCTTAATTAGGCAAAAATATATCCAATTTTAATGTTTAGTATTATAATTTAAATATCACTTTTCAGATTTTAATATTTATTTACTAAATTTGTTATTGCGTCACACCAAATCTTTATATTTTTTCAAATATTAACGATTTTCAAACAATTTTTTAAAAGCCTTACTTAGAGTTGAAAACTTAATGTTTAGCAAAATTCACACCCATATTCACCTTACTTATAGTTAGCAATACTAATAATCATGTTGAATTCCACTTATGGCACACTTTATATATTCCAGTACATCTTTTAGCACTAGTTTTTTGGCATCAGTATGATTTTTTTTTTCAGTTAACTTTGAATTTAAATACATTTTATATATTCTATTGAGTTTTTTTTAGAGCTGACAGATTTTAATATTTATTTACTGAATTTGTTATTACATCAAACCAAATTTTATTTGGTTTTCAAATATTAACGATCAAATCTTTTCTTTTCAAATACTAACGATTTTAAACAATTTTTTATATTTGCATTTCAATTTTTTAAATTAAGTTTTCAGTTTTCAGGTTTTCAATTTTTAATTCTAGTTTTTAAATTTTTAGTTTTTAGTTTTTAGTTTAATTTATTATAGATAGGCGTCTTTCAGTTAGTTCCTATAGTTGTTTTCATTAATATTTTAGATTTTCATTATTTTTTATTATTGTTTTATTTTAGAATTTTATAAATGGTTATAATAACTAGAATCGTTTATAAAATTATATAATTTTATTAAAGGTAGAACTAACTCAAAGAAAAATTTTTAACAGAGCACTAACATGGTCACAATTCTATGCTTTTTTATATTTTATTTTTATTTTTAATTTTTTATTTTTTTTTTTAATTTTTTGTTATTTAGTTTTTTTTCTTTAATTTTTGATTTTTAAATTTTTAGTTTTTAGTTTTTATATTTGCTTTTCAATTTTTTAATTTAAGTTTTTAGATTTTAGGTTTTCAATTTTTAATTTAAGTTTTTAGTTTCTAGTTTTTAATTTTAGTTTTTAGTTTTTAACTTTCAGTTTTTCAATTTTAGTTTTAGTTTCTGAATTTTTAGTTTTTAGTTTTTTAAATTTTTGATTTTTCAATTTTAAATTTTTAGTTTTTAGTTTTTATATAATTTTTATTTAGTTTTTTAAATTTTTAATTTTTCAATTTTAAAGTTTTAGTTTTTAGTTCTTATATATGCTTTTCAATTTTTAATTTAAGTTTTTAGTTTTTTAATTTAAATTCAAGTTTTTAGTTTTTAGTTTTTTAATTTTTGATTTTAATTTTAAGTTTAATTTATGAAACACTTTTTTATATACTTTTATATTTTGAGTAAATTTTGATTAAATATACAAAATTACATCAAAAATTTTATATTTAGTCTAATTTTAGTTCTTCATGTAATTTTTTCTATACAAATTATAAAAGTTTCCTACAAGATATCTACAAAATTAATTAATTTACTAAAATTTAAACATATTTCAAAATAATAATTTATTGAAATATTGAAAACTTACTGTATTCTTATAGATTTTTTTTTATATTAACAAATTTCATATGAAGTTCTTTTGTATAGTTTTTTACACATATGAAAATAAATTCATATAGCTGCGATTATTTTTATGAAAAACTAAAAACCGAATGTTTAGTACAAAAAAAAACTTTTGGCTTTGGTAATTTATAATATTTTTTTATAAGAATAATTCAAATATATTGTTAACAAAATGAATTTTTGTAGCAAACCATTTACATTAAAAAAAAAAAAATTGTTGAAACAAAACAGAAATATTTAAGTAAAAAAATACTATTTATGTAATTGTTTTTTTAGAATCATTTGTGAAAATATTCGCTTTACCGACGGCAAAATATAACTTTTACAATATTCAAAATATATTAAATTAATAACAGACCTGAATGATAAGATAAAACAAACTATATGATATACTACAGAAATCTTAAACAATTTTACCAACATTTTTCTACACAGATTGTAAAATTTTCGTACAAAATATCTACAAAATTAATTAATTAACTAAAATTAATTAAATTTACTAAAATTTTAAAATATTTCTATAGTCGTTAGATTTATAGTCATTTTTCAGACATATTGCAATTAGTACTGTAATTAATATGCAAATTTTAATTTTGTTTCAATGGTTCGTGGTAAAGAAGAAGAAGAAAGCATTTCAAAAATTCATAACTACACTGTATCAGCGATTTATTGAACATTGAGATAATTGTTATGTTATAATTGAATAGATTGTTTCTATATGAAATTTTTACTTAGGGCGCAAAGTGGCTGAAAATCGTTTTTCATTGGCCAAAATTCTGTAACTTTTGAACCGATCAAAATATTTAAGTAATTTTTTTAATAGATAGATATCTAGTTCAGCTTGACTCAGTTTTAATTACATTAAAATTGATTCAGGACTTTTTAACGAATTCTAGGTCAAAGTTGAACTTTTGATTTTTTAACCTTTAGAGCGAAATATGTGTTTATTATTCTTTTATATATTAAAAAATGTAATATTTGGATTTTAATAATAATTATAAACATTTTTTTGTAATAATGGGATTTTTTTAAAGTTACACTCAAAAAAATTTTTTGACTAAAAAAATTAGTAAAATCAACTGGAGATTTGCTGAAAAATTAAAAATTTTTTGTTGTCAAATTTGCAAATTTGTTTACACTCAAAGAATATTTACACTTAAAAAAAAACGTTAATAATATTATCTAAAAATCTTGCTATTACTACAGAAAAATTTATTATTTTTTGCTGTCAAATATGATAATTTTAAAAAACATAAGAAAAAAACTACAATAGATTGTAATTGCATTTGTAACAATGGTAGGTTCTGTTTATTATTATTTTTTTACTAATACTATGTTTTTCGTACTTAAATAACAATGAAATGCAATTATAATTATTATTCATTTGACTCAAATATTGATTGCAAATATTCCATATATTGTTCTGTGTTATTTCTGTTCTTTAGTAGTTTTTTGACTTCTTCATCTAAATCCCGATGTTCCACTTTCCATTGATTTCGAATACTAGAGATGAACGGATCTGACGTTGCCAATAATATATTAAATAGATCTTCATTTGTGGAATTTCGCGAAATTTTTCTAGTATTGTGCTCTCTATAAAATCTGTAATCCTTATTCCTTTTTTCCTGAGCCTCCTCTGATAGATCTCTAAGTAGCACCAAATGATATTTAATGACATCTTCTCCATGATAAAGGATTTTGTGAACTGTTGCCGACATATTTCTCCATGGGTAGTTGTATGTATTTTTGCAGTTTCCTTAGCATAATCTCCAAATTTTCTAGAGTCAATTTCTTCATTGCACGCAAGTACTTCTAGGATTATTTTAAATCTGAAAATAAGAATTAAATCCACTCCTGTTATTTCAAATGCTGTTTCTGAATCTGAAAATAATCTTCTTGCGGTATTGCCATCATTTGTATTGCCTGATTTTGGTTGATCTATAATCAATCCAAATTTGCGATATTCATCTTGAACATGTTTCTTTTTTGAACTCTTAACTCTTTGTTGGTTTCGTTAATTCTTATTGATCCTGAAGACCCGAAATCCAAATCATAACTGATTTTTAGTATGTGTTCCATAAGTTGTATTCTTGCATGTAGTGGTGATAATCCAAAGTCATATGCATCGATATTATCTAATAATTTTGTCGGGACTTGGTTTAATTGGCTTGATGTTGCTTGGCATATAATGCAGCTGGATGCAGCCTTCGCGTTAGTGAAAGCCTGACCTACTTTCCCATCATTGGGGAATGGGGTCTTTCGCAGTGGCTGAAAGCTCTCTGTCTGCTATACACTTGGGAATAGCAAGAAGCGATTCCATTGTTGAATTTCCCTAGCAGCTCGCAACTTCCGGTATTATACCAAGTATTCCCTGGTAATGTCGTACAAACACCCATTTGTCGGCAGCTAATGTGAGAAGGCGGCAGCTGGAGTAACCCGAATGGCACGCAAAGTTTGGTGCGTCTCAGGTAATTAGGTGACAACCGCATAACAAGTCACTGAAACTCAGCTTTATCCTGGCTGTTTTTACAACCAGGAAACCTGCCTAGAGGTTTGTTGGCAGCCCCAACACTAGGATCGGATGCATTGGCCCAATCAGTCAATCAATCCTAAACTAAATGATTACAGAAACGTTAATTAATTCAATCAATGATCCCCCAACGATGACGACTTTTGGCTTCAAAAAACAGTTTATGATTGGTACCTGCCACGTGAGAACACTCTCTGAAATTTTCAGACTCGAGCAAGTTCGAAAAGAAATGGTGTCTTACAGTCTCGACATTCTAGGCTTAAGTGAAGTTCGTTGGTTAAATAGTGGTTCTACACAACTGCCATCCAGTCACCGCTTTGTCTACTCCGGCAATACCAATTACTTGAAAAACGGCGTCGGTATTCTTTTATCACCAAAAGCCAGAGATGCACTCATAGAATATAGGGCAGTATCTGAGCGTATAATCACTGCACGATTTAATTCTAAGTTTCGTAAAATCTCCATTGTGCAATGTTATGCACCAACTGAACCTGATGAGGATAGCTTTAAAGATGAGTTTTATAGTCAGCTCGAATCCGTTACAAACTCTTTACCAGTTGGCGATATTAAAATATTTCTTGGTGATTTTAATGCCAAAGTAGGAAATGATAACAAGAACCTACAGGCGGTAATGGGCAAACATGGGCTAGGTTCATCTAGAAACAATAACGGAGACAGACTTGTAGATTTCTGTGCTCGCAACCGTCTCTTTATCGGTGGAACTAAATTCCCTCACAAGGACATCCATAAATATACTTGAGAATCGCCGACTGGCCAAACATTCAATCAAATTGATCACATCATGGTCAGCAAACTATTTTTGGGATCACTTCTTGACGTTAAAGCTAGACGAGGTGCTGACATAGCTAGTGACCACCAACTTCTCGTTGCCACACTCCGGCTACGACCCGCGGCTGTAAATGGCACTGGTAGAAAAGCCGAAAGGTATAATACAGCGCGTCTTCAAGACCCCTCCACTTCAGTTGTCTATAATCAAACGCTTAGATCAAATTTAGCACGAAATGAACAATATTCATGGTCGGACGTAGCGAAGGCCTGCAAAGATTCCGCAAAGTCGGTTTTAGGCCTAAAGCAGGTAAAAATTAAGCCATGGATAAGCCCTGAAACCTGGGATGAGATAGAAAACAGGAAACATCTTCGAAACTTTCGTATTCGCGCCAAAACACCAACACTAAAATTACAGGCAAAGTTAGAATACCGACAATCCGCACGCAAAGTAAATTATATGGTTCGTGCGGACCGCGAAAAATATTTTAACGACATTGCGGATCAGATGGAAAAGGCCGCTAACACGGGAAACCTCCGTGGTGTTTACTCTGCTATTAAACAAATGAGTGGTAACAACATCAGAAGCACCGCTACGCTGAAAGCTAACGATGGTCCAGACTTAACCACAACTGACGATCAGCTCGAACGTTGGCGTGAATTTTTCTTAACGCAGTCCTTGCCCGAAAACCAGACCGAAATTGCAAGAAGTTCTACAAGGCGTAATCCGAGAAGGGATATCTCAACAGATCCGCCATCCTTTACGGAAGTTGCAACTGCATTAAATAAGATGAAAAATTCCAAATCACCCGGCCCCGACAACATCCCTGCAGAACTGTTAAAATATGGTGCTGACACGCTAGCAGATTTTCTCACTCCACTCTTCAGAAATGCGTGGCTTAGCAACAAAATTCCCGCAGATTGGAAAGAGGGAGTAGTCGTTACAATTCCCAAAAAATGTGATTTAACGCATTGCAAAAACTGGCGTGACATTACTGTCCTAAACGCAATTGGTAAAGTAATGTCCACTTTAATACTACAACGTATCTCGCCAGTAGTCGAACAAATTTTGCGAAGAGAACAATCTGGTTTTAGGCCTGGACGATCTTTGTCGATCACGTAAGCACGTTGTGCATAGTAATAGAACAATCTGCAGAATACAACACGCATCTGTACTTGCTTTTTGTTGATTTTGAACGTGCTTTTGACACGATATCTCGAACATCTATGTGGTCTGCCCTAATAAACAAAGGTATTCCAGAAAAAATTGAATAATATGTGAACTCTACAAAGATGCATTAAGTAAGGTCCGTTTTAACGGAAAGGAAAGCCAACCTTTTTTAACTCTAACTGGTGTATGGCAAGGTTGTGTCCTACCCCCACATTATTTCTTTTACTATTGGATTGTGTAATGGAAGAAAGCAATAGGGAGGCCCCGATCGGCATTCAATGGAACATGACAGAATTCCTGAATGATATAGACTATGCAGATGACATATGTTTAATGGCTCATCGCTTTGCAGATATTGAAGAAAAGATAAGAAGACTCTCCAAAAACGCTAAAAAAAAAAGTTGGATTGAGAATAAACTTCAAGAAGACTAAACTTATGCGCATTGGTACTCATGTAACAACTCCATTAACAGTAGATGGCAATGTGATCGAAGATGTAGAAAATTCTAACTACCTCGGTTGCAAAATAACCCAAAATGGTGGATCGGAATCTGACATTTATGATCGCATAATAAAGCACGTACCGCCTTCCTCAAGCTACATAAAGTCTGGCGCGCTAGGAACATTTCTAAAAAGACTAAATTACGAATATTCAACTGCAGCGTAAAATCAGTTTTACTGTACGGATGTACTACTTGGAGCTACACGAAGCTCACACTAAGGAAGATCCAAACATTTATAAATCGATATCTAAGGCAAATATTAAACATCTTCTGGCCAAATTGGATATCAAATGAAGATCTTTGGCAGCAGGCAGATTGCTGTCCTATCGAACTCGATATACGAAGACGAAAATGGACTTGGATCGGTCATATTCTCAGAAGACCACAGAACGATATTGTTAGAGAAGCTCTTGATTGGAATCCTCAAGGTCAACGTCGACAAGGACAACCTCGCAACACATGGATACGATGCACAAGAAAAGAACTCGAATCAGCTCATTCAACATGGAATCAAATTAAACTACTTGCAAGAGACAGAAATAGTTGGAGAGAAGTCATTGACGCCCTATGCTCTTCGTGAACATTATATTTAAGTATATACTTGTTATATTAAGGTAAATGCACTGTAGATATTTCAATAAATAAAGGACATATATATATATATATATGTATATATATTGTCAGCACTAATTGGTAGCATACTTCAATTTGCTGCCAATGTAACTGTAATTGTAATGTCTGTAGTGTTGCAATTTGGGCCTTGATATCACTAACTTCTTTGCTAATGGCATCATGAGTTTCTTTTTTGAATTCAAATTTGATTGGCCTGCAGTATTTCGTAGAAGATGGTGTCTCATTTTTCCAATATCCATTGTTTGCGTTTTACTAGTCGAAGGCTCTGAATCTTCCAAAATCTTTTTCAATCGCAATGGTACAAATGATACCATGAACATATCTGAGTCCGAAATATTTTCACATACTACTTGTTTGTATTGTTTCTGTCCGGAAGAACCATCACATCCCCATTTACAAAAATTAGCTTTGTGTTTCCATACTTCTTTGACTTATTTCCTTTTATTGATTGAAGCAAGCGTTCGGCTGTGTGATCAAGTAGAGATTGTAGTTGTACCTCTGCAGAAATTGGTGTGATTGTAATAGTGTCCTTTGATGGCAAACAGTCCATTTTAGCAGCGGTTATGTGATGATATGCTGGATACATATTTGAGCCTTTTTCAATCGCACGCAACCTGAGCTGAATATATTGCTGTTTTGTTAATTTAAAATCCAGAAATAATGATAATGCCTCCTCATTTGTGAACTGTTTTGCATCGCTCGGAGTTGGTATACTTCTAAGAATCCGTTCTGTTCTCACTGGACTAGCTTTAAGAACTTTTTCAATGATATCCACTTTTGTTAATTGGATCTGTGATCGTAATTGATGTAGGAAAGATTCTTTTATATTTGTACAACCAATTTCATCGTAAACATCTTTAAGTTTCCGCCTCTTAGATCAATCGCTGCAGTTGTCCAATGATTTGCGTGGTCTTCCAGCCTTATCTTGCTTTGCTGTTTCTGCAGCGACAGTAAGTTGGCCTTCTAACCAGTTTGCACTTTTTATATAAAAATTTTGTTTACTGTAGCAAACTTCTTTGTAGAGTTTTTTTTAGTGCTTTGACGAAATTAGATAATTGCTCTTGTATTTCGGTGCTACACGAATTTAAGTTTAATTTTATTTTAACGTAACTAAGAACATCTTCCAGGTTTTTGTTTCCAAAATACTCTTCGGCCAGCTCTTTATAACTGAAGCTCTCCATACTTTTCTGAATATTTTTATTTGCGACTGTTATTGCTGAAATATATTAGAGCAATTGAGTTTGTATTCAAATGTCGATTTCTTATAAGCCATCATACTATGTTTCTAGGTAAAATAATAAGGTAAGAAAATGGCATTAGTGCATTACTACCTAAAATAATATTTAAAAAACCCACTATAGAAATGAATTACCTGTGTGTGTTTTCTGTACTCATTGCATTAGTGCATTGTTAATAAAAAGGTATAAAAAAGGTATGATAATAAAAAACAACTAAGAAAATTATAGTCGGTCTAGACCGACTATACGATACCCAATACCATGCGTTTATAGACCCTATCCATTAAACCCAACTAACTGGATATAGAAAATAAGCATAAACAAAATTTGAGTGGGATTTTTATTAATTTTTTTGGCTGCAGATATGAAAAAGTTCATAGCGGATACTATACCTATATGGGGACTAGGCCCAAAAATCGACCGATCCTGGCCATGTTTGGTAAAGTCTCTTGTATTTTGCAAAAATATATACAAACAAAATTTGAGAAGAATCAGTGCAATATTTTTGTTTTTTGATAGGGAAGCAGCTCTATGTGGGATATATGACTAAGAGTTGTCCCATGCGGATCATTTTTGGACTACTCATTAATGCATGTAATAAACGTATATAAACCCAATTTGACTAAGATCTATATGACAATTTGGATCTTATGGCAATTTATGTCGATTTCATAGGGGTCATTTGTATGGGGGCTAGGTCTGAACACGGATCAATTCTCACCAATTTCAGCAGCGTTCATTCTGTGGCCGATAGAAGCTTATATACCAAATTTCATCAAAATATATTCATATTTGCGACCTGCAGTTTCATTACAAGGTTTACACGGACACACAGACGGACGGAAGGACGGACATCGTTAAATCGAATCAGATGGTGATTCTTGTTTGCGTGTGTAGCAAAAAATATATAAAAAAATAAAAACACAATTTAATTTAAGATTTTTATAAAGAGAAAATAAAATCTCTATTTTATTTGTATATACAAATGTATTGCCTTTGTTAAAAATGCACAAATGGGGTTTTGCGACATAGCACGAATTGTACGAAGGTACCAAAACGATTGATTTTTTGATAAAAAATAAAGAGAGAAGGTGGCGAACAATATCTAAGTACCGTTAACGGTTTTACTAGTTAAAATCTACGTAAACACTCCTTTCAACGATGTATAAAAAAAGGACTTTCATAGATTTTAACCCAGAATTAACCCAAAAATGGCTAATCGACTCGAAGCGGAAAAGTACAAAGAAAATATTAAATTATACTTAAACATTGCCCGACACCTTGCAACATCCAGGTATGTTGCAACAATAATACTTTAACAAATAACTTAAATATCTTAAAATAAGGCATAGTTCAGTTTAAAAATGTGAGCTTGAATTCAATTTATTAAAATTTTTTTTTTCTTTAAAACACTTAAAGTTAAATTGGCCAGTAGGGACCTCGACGTAACAATTTTTCATAGGCCAGTAGGGACCCCAATGGAAAATTGATTATAAATTAGTATGAACCAGTAGGGACTCTACAATTTGAGCCAG
The DNA here is from genome assembly GCA_963682025.1 of Cordilura impudica. Lineage (NCBI taxonomy): Eukaryota > Metazoa > Arthropoda > Insecta > Diptera > Scathophagidae > Cordilura > Cordilura impudica. The sequence goes on from OY821521.1 coordinate 123,878,932, forward strand.
TAAGGACTCTACATATGAGCCAGTAAGGACTCTACATATGAGCCAGTAAGGACTCTACAATGGAGATGAGCCAGATATGACCCATATGATATGAGTCGTATATCGACGTAATCGTTAACCGACAAAACCGATCGTTGTCCATCTTGGAACTGGCAACCGTATTTGATGAACCAACGTTTCGCAGATGTAGCTTGCACTACAGCAAGAGTCTAAAATCGCACGTACCGAAATTGATTTTCCGGGTGCATTTAATTTTACTTGAAGCGTAGGCGACAAATTAAGGACATGACGTATAGGCAAGGAACGAACTTCAGAAACGGACGACGATGGACGAGACTCACGTTTGGCACGATTTTTGTGATCGGAACCACGCGATTTTGAACTTGCGTGCAATAATGTGTTGTGGTCACCCTGGCATACTCGGCATTTGGATGTGCTGGGACACAATTTTGCCATATGAGAATGGGCCAAGCACTTCGAACAGTATCGATGAATTATCACCATACGAAGGCGGCGCTCATAACTCATATCCCGCAACAAATGACAGAAGCGCAGAGGGTGACGTCGTTGGCAGAGTCTACATAGAGGGGATGATGACGGTTTAATCGGAGCCGAGGTAGACAGTGGCTTCGAACCCGAGGCTTCCATAGCTTTCGTAGTCACCACGACCGGCGATGATGCAACTGTCTCAGTATGGACAGTTTCAACAGCGGGCGTTGCTTCCAGTGGCGGATTTACCACTGGAACGATTGTCGTTGTTGGTGTCACTGCTGGACTAGGAACAGCTGCAGGAGAAGCTTTAGGTTCCGAAATCTCCATAGCATCCTCATAATCGAGCAGAGCATCGTCGAAAAAGTTGGGGAGAGATTCCATATTTCTATGAAACAATAAAAAATTTAAAGAAAATATGGAAGAAAACAAGCAAAATTGTCGCATTTGGGGCACAGAAAACCCGCACGGATTTTGGTCCAGAGGCATAATTAGGCCATTTTTCTTCGAAAATGAGCAAGGAGTGGCCGTTACAGAAAATGGCGATCGTTATGGGGCCATGTTGAACGAATTTTTGTTCACAAAAATTGAAGAGGAGGATATTGGCAACATTTGCTTTCAACAGGACGGCGCTACGTGCCACACAGCCGAAGCTACACTCGATGTTTTGCGCCCTGTTTTTGAAGATCGCATTATCAGCCGCAGAGCTGCTGTCGTTTGGCCACCTCGGAGCTGCCATTTGACACCGTTGGACTATTATTTGTGGGGATGCCCTCAAAGATAAGTGTTACGCCAACAAGCCAGAGACGCTTTAAAGGACAATATTCGTGAAGCCATTGGTGAAATACAGCTGCACACAATCGATAATGTGCTTAAAAATTGGACCGATCGTGTAGGCTACTGCATGGCCAGCCGAGGCAGCCATTTGAATGAAATTATTTTCCATTATTAACCGGAAGGATTGTACTTTCAAATAAAAAAAGAAATTTGAGATAATATTCAGTAGTTTTTTTTTTATAGAATTTAAAAAAAAAAAGTTATTTGGCGGACCCTATATATGTACATCCATACATAACAATAAAAATAATAACTCAGTTTTTCTGCTTTGTGTTATACCTACATATACGCTCACGCGAACGTTTTTTTTTTTTTTTTTGTGTTTAAGCTGCTTAAGCTGAAAAGAGTGTTCATTTCTCTTCACACTAATATATACGCACACGCATTGTATGGGTTTGTTTTTTTCTATAACATTTTAGTCACCCTACTGTCCGTTTTAGTCGCGACATATCCAGTGTGTTTTTTATTATTATTTTTTTTTGTGCAAATTTTGGTTTTGCTTCTAATTTGTTAAAATAATACCACATATTAAGAAAATAAAATTTTTTTAATATAGTTTTATATTATTAGTTTATAATATATTATTATTTTTTCGCATTTTTTTTTTAAGTTTTTTTATATTGTTATTTAAATTAAATTAACTTATTTTAAAATAAATTCGAACCAAAATGTCGGGAACTGCACTTGATATTTTTATTCGCGATTCGGATACGCTCATTAAATTTGAGGCGAAATTCAACGATATTCGTGAGGAGTTACATTCGGTATTTAATCTTGAAATTCGTGGAAAAGAATTGGACTGGCTTTGGGAACAAGTAAAATCGACATATCGTACTTGTTTATCATATTTTGAAAATTCGGATGACGCGGAACCGGCGGATTTTGACGCGGCTGAATCGAAATATGAAGCCACTTTTAACGCGTACGTTAATTGTTTATCTAGGATTAATGAACGATTACATCATTTTAAATCCAACGCGACCCCGAAAGAGCAGTCTCAGTCTCCGAGTGTAAACCTCAATTCAGCTGACAACTTTTGTCATAATTTAACGCTTCCGCCATGCGATACCGACGTTTTTGAGGGCGATTACATTTCTTGGCCCACTTTTAGGGATCTTTTTACAGCGGTTTATATCAATAATTCTCGACTTAGCAATATCGAGCGGCTATGCCATCTAGTTCGGAAAACTAGTGGCGAAGCTCGGGAAATTGTTCCGAAATGCCCTCTGACTCATCAAGGTTTTGATGTTGCGTGGCGCAACTTGAGGGACGCATATGATGATCCGCGTATGCTGGTTAATAACCAGTTAAAATCGCTATTTAGCCTTCCCTTTCTTGATAAGGAAACCTCGTCGGGATTAAAAACTTTACAACGCGGAATAAACGGTTGCCTTACGGCTATGTCAATTTATAATATCTCGACGCACAGCTGGGATCCTATTATTGTATTTCTTTGTATTCAACGGTTACCTTCGCAAACTGTTAGTCTGTGGGAACAGAGTATAAAGGACAAATCAGCTTTGTCACTCTGGAAGGATTTGGACCTCTTTCTGACAGAAAGAGTTCAAACTTTAGATTGTTTACGTGATCTTAGGGGTTCAGAATCTGCTAAACGGCTTTCTGAACCTGAAATCAAAGCGCATCATACCAATGCTGCTTCAACTTCAAGTGCTTCTTGTGTTCTTTGTAAGAATCAAATTCACTTTTTACGTTCTTGTCATCGATTCAAAAGTTTATCTGTTGCGGATCGATTTTCTACGGTAAAAAAGTTTCACTGTTGTGTCAATTGTCTCGCAAGGACACATGAAGCTAAAAATTGTAGCAGTTCGTATAATTGCTCCATTTGTAACAAGAGACATCATACTATGTTACACCGTGAATTACCATCTTCTGAAGTTTCTAGGGATACTAATCGGTCGAATTCGGGTGTTAGTTCGGTTTCTGTTTCAAGAGTTTCAAACTCCGTACCTGCAATCGCATCATCTTCGAATGCCAATCATGCCACAGCTCCTACAAATCGTCAAGTATTTCATACAGCACAAAGTAGGACTGTACTTTTAGGGACGGCTATGGTGAATCTTATTCATCAGGGTACTACGTACCCAGCCCGGGCCCTTATTGACCCTGCTTCTGAAGCATCGTTCATTTCTGAACGTTTGCAAAATCGCCTGAAAATTTCGACGCATTCGACGAATGCTCAAATTTCAGGAGTTAATCAGGCAGTTACGGCAATGTCTAGAAAACTTTGTTCATTAAAAATTGGCTCCACCTTCGATTCATCCCTTGTATTGGAAATATTGGCACTTGTTTTGCCAAATATTTCGGGTAATTTACCATCATTTACAGTCCACTCGTATTTAAAGGAAAATTTGCCAAACCTTCGTTTGGCCGATATTAATTTTGATGACAGTCGACCTGTTGATCTTTTGCTTGGCGCGGATTTATATCCAAGAATTCTGTTGGGAGAAATCCGTCGCAATATTTTGGGCTCTTTACTAGCTCAGAACACTATTTTTGGCTGGATTATTACTGGTCCAGTTGTACAACCTCAAGTTCAGGTATATTCTACGAATGTCGAATTTTCAGAGGAAGATTGCCTTAACAAAAACCTTTTCAGATTCTGGGAACTTGAGGAAACTCCTAAAAGAAAAATTCTGTCTCCATTTGACAAATTTTGTGAGGAAAATTATAAAGCGACTACTCGTCGCGAATCTGATGGTCGATATGTAGTGACTCTCCCATTTAAACCTGAATTTCCTGAAAAATTGTCTTTAGGGACTTCAAGACCTGGTATTATGGGACAATATCTTAGCACCGAATCATCTTTACTACGTAGACCTGCAATTAAGGAGATGTACGATGACGTCGTTAGGGAGTATTTGTACATAGGACATATGAGACCGGTATTACCAAATTTTTCATCTCCTACCTCTTTTTGTTATTTATCTCATCATCCGGTGGTAAAACTAGAACGTAAGACAACTAAATTGAGAGTTGTTTTCAACGCTTCAAATAGAACTTCTAATGGAATTAGTTTATACGATTGCCTTTACGTAGGACCTACCTTAAAAGCAGATTTAGTTCTACTTATTCTTAGGTGGCGTCTGTTTAAATTCGTCTTCAGTTGTGATATTACTCAAATGTATAGACAGATTCGAGTTGATCCTTCTCATACCCCTTTTCAACGAATTTTGTTTAGGGATTCTCCGACGGAGACCGTAAGGGACTATGAATTACAGACAGTGACTTTTGGGGTTAACTGCGCCCCATACCTTGCCATTAGGACGTTATTACAACTCGCGGACGATTCTGAGGCTGAGTTCCCTCTCGCATCACATATTCTACGAAAGTGCATGTACGTTGACGACGTTTTGACAGGGACTCATGACATTTCGACTGCATTAATGGCTCGTGATCAACTCGTCGCTGCTTTGGCATCTGCTTAGTTTCAGCTAAGAAAATGGACTTCAAACGAACGGAGTATTTTGAAAGACATACCTTTGGACCATTTAGTTGACGCTAAATTATTGACCTTTATCGAATCGAGTACTTCAGACTTTAGGAATTCAGTGGAACGCTCAGTGGGACTCGTTTTTTTTTAGTGTGACTCCTATTTCATTAAAATCTGGGCATACTAAGAGGGAGATCTTATCGACTATCGCGAAATTGTTTGATCCTGTAGGTTGGTTAGGTCCTGTAATTGTGGTTGCTAAAATTATCATGCAAAAAATTTGGCTTGATAATATAAATTGGGATGACATGCTTCCGATTTCGACGGAAGATAAATGGAAAAGATTTGTAACTTCTTATTATGAGGTAAATACTATTCGTATTCCAAGATGGGTTAATTATTCGCCGGGAAATTCTGTTGAGCTTCATGTTTTTCTGATGCCTCGGAAAAGGCATACGCGGGGGTGATTTATATTCGAATTCAGGCCTCTAACGGCGAAATTCATACTCACCTACTTTCATCGAAAACCAAAGTAGCCCCCATCAAATCGATTTCTTTACCTCGTTTAGAGCTGTGCGGGGCGGTGTTAGCCTCTGAACTTTTGAAGATGGTAATAAGTGAAATTGATATTAAAATTGATCAAATTTACTGTTGGACTGATTCGACGATAGTTCTTTCTTGGTTAATGAAAACGCCGTGTTCCTGGACCACATTTGTAGCGAACAGAGTATGCCGCATTCAAGAAAATGTAGGAAACCATAATTGGTATCATGTTCGTTCTGAGGATAATCGTGCAGATTTAGGTAGTCGTGGTACCTCTCCCACTGAGCTGGAAAATAGTTAGCGTTGGTGGCATGGTCCAAGATGGCTGGGTCAAGACAAAGTGCACTGGAATATATCTACGTTATCTTGACACTGACATTGAGGGTCGGGTTGTCAAAACTCATGCTTCCTTCTTTACGGACGTTAAGGGGGAAGATATATATGTGGATATTTTGAATAATTACTCTCGTCTTGGTCGAGCTCTTCGGATAATCTCATATATTTTGAGGTTCTTTTACAATAGTCATCCAGCTCATAGGTCAAATCTTTATATGAATGTGGATAAAATCTTTGCTGGTTATGAAATCAGAAGAACAAAATTGCATTTAGCCATTATGGCTCAGAAACATCACTATGCAGATGAATAAAAGTGCCTGTTACACAAAAAACCGTTAAGTTCAAAGAGCTGCCTTATTTCTTTGAATCCCTTTCTCGATAAAGACGGTGTGATAAGATTGAATGGTCGCTTGGTTAAATCACCATCCCTTCCATATACGGAGAAATATCCTATTATTTTACCTTATTCGAGCCGATTTACTCAATTGTTAATAGAATTTGTTCATATGATTTCCATTCACGGTGGAAATCAGTTGATGTTGCGAATACTGCGCATTGAATATTGGGTTCCACGCTTGAAGTCGAAAATTCTTGGAGTCATTGGTCGTTGTAAACGGTGTATTATTGACCTAAAGTATCTTGTCGTCAAATTATGGCGGCTCTGCCCCCTGAAAGAACTACTCCGACTAGACCATTTATGACAACGGGCGTTGATTTTGCTGATCCCTTTGACATCAAAAGTTTCACGGGCAGAGCTTGTAGGATAACGAAGGGCTACGTTTGTATTTTTGTTTGCTTTTCTACGAAAGCAATTCATTTAGAGGACACGTCTAATTTATCGACGCCTACTTTTTTATCTGCCTTTCACAGATTTATTTCTCGACGAGGTTTCCCCTACACTATATTTTCGGATAATGGCACAAATTTCGTAGGTGATTCGCGTGAATTAGAGAAGGATTTTAAGATGTTTCTTAAGGAAAGTCAGATTGCAGTGGGTTCTATTTATGGTATTCAGGGTTTAACTTGGCGGTTTATACCGGCCGGGGCACCTCATATGGGTGGCCTTTGGGAAGCCGGGGTCAAGAGTTTTAAACACCATTTTCGTAAGGAAGCGCAATCTTTTAAATATACTTTTCAAGAACTTTATTCAGTTCTCGCAAGAATCGAAGCTTGTCTAAATTCACGTCCTCTTTGTTCTATGGCGGATAACCCTCGGGAACCCGTAGCTCTCACTCCTGGTCATTCTTTAATAGGCTCCCCCGGAGCCTGAAATTAATGAATCTCCGATAAGTCTTGTTAATCGATTTCGAAAAATGAAAGCGTTGTCTCAACTTTTTTTTCGCCAATGGAAAGAAGAATATTTAATGACGTTAAATCAGCGCTATAAATGGAAATATCCGGAACGCGATCTACAGGAAAACGACTTAGTCGTTATCAAACATGAAAATCTACCTCCGACATCGTGCCGTTTAGGCCGGGTCATAAAAGTTTATCCGGTTCGAAGGACCAAATGTTTGCGAATGTAGCAAAAAATATATAAAAAATAAAAACACAATTTAATATAAGGTTTTTATAAAGAGAAAATAAAATCTCTATTTTATTTGTATATACAAACGTATTAACTTTTTTAAAAATGCACAAATGGGGTTTTGCGATATAGCACGAATTGTACGAAGGTACCAAAACGATTGATTTTATAAGTTAAAAAATAAAGAGAGGAGGTGGCGAACAATATCTAAGTACCGTTAACGGTTTTACTAGTTAAAATCTATGTAAACACTCCTTTCAACGATGTATAAAAAAAGGAGTTTCATAGATTTTAACCCAGAATTAACCCAAAAATGGCTAATCGACTCAAAGCGGAAAAGTACAAAGAATATATTAAATTGTACTTAAACAATTCTGATTCGATCGGTATAATTAAAGATAGGTCTAGGTCAAATATTTTTGGTAGTTACAAACAGCAGCACAAAGTCATTATACCCAAACCACATAGTGGTATAGGGTATAAAAACCCATGTTACTAATGAATTACATCCTCTGTGTATTGACATTCTTACTTACAAATATATTATGGTAATAGAACAAATAATGAGTATTATAAGCTATAAAATACCTAAAGCACAAGTTTAATACACCATTGTATACGAGTACTTAAAGGGCTGTTTAAATTATCGTAATTTAATTTTTTTAAGAGTAATTTCATTAAAATGAAAAAAGTGTTCTACCCAGGGGTCGTCACGGGTGTAAAAGGACACTTTCACCTTTCTCTGGGTGGCATACGTTTCTTGTTCCCTTTTGTTCCCTAGAAGTTCTATTCCACTAAATTTGAAATTTGAGAAAAATATAGTAGTTTCATAAATATTTCATAACGCCCCTAATATTAAACGGTAGAGTTGTGACCACTTACAACAACTAAAGACTGTGTATTGACATTCTTACTTACAAATATATACTGGTAATAGAACAAATAATGACTATTATAAGCTATAAAATACATAAAGCACAAATTTAATACACCATTGTATACGAGTACTTATAGGGCTGTTTAAATTATCGTAATTTGATTTTTTTTAGAGTAATTTCATTAAAATGAAAAAATGTTCTACCCACGGGTCGTCACGGGTGCCAAGCTATATACAGGGTTAATGAGGACAATTTTACCTTTCTCTGGGTGGTATACGTTTCTTGTTCCCTATTCCCTAGAAGTTCTATTCCACTAAATTTGAAATTTGAGAAAAATATAGTAGTTTCATAAATATTTCATAACGCCCCTAATATTTAACGGTAGAGCTGTGAGCACTTACAACTGTCGTATAAGTTAACAACAAATTCGTTGTCAACCCAAATAAAAGCAAACTGCTTGGTTGCAGTATTCTAAGCAGACAAAATTCCAAAGAATAAATTCTTGTTTGCGACGGATGTGGTGGTTTATTGTAACTTACGTTTTGCAGTGTCAGTAGTTTAAGAAAATATAATAAGAAATAAAATTTTATATGTTTTAGTCTGGTTTTGGTTTTTAAATAAAGAAGTACACACAAAAATAAAGTAACAACTTGTCTTTTTTTATTTAATTGAAGTGTAAAATAAAATAAGTGGCGCCCAACAAAAAAAGTCATAAGTACCCCACAGGCTACTAGACAACAGAAAGTACCCCATAGGCTACAAAAAAAACTGCAATCACCCAAAATTCGACTGTAACCAACCCAAAGGCTACACTACAAGTGAAAGTACCCCAAAGGCTACAACGACTGAAGAATCCATAAGGACTACAGTACGACACCTGGTAGATAAGTGGAATAGAGGCTGTCTACAGAGGCAACTCGCATAAGCCGAAAGAAAATATCGAGTCCCCTAGTACACTGGGAAAGGGAAAATACTCCTATTTTTGGACTCATGTGGCCGCTTATCCTACTGTAAGTAAAAGTGACTTAAAGTGTAAATTTATAAAATTTTAAAAAAAAGAACTGTGTTGGAAATTCAAAGAAAACGAAAATTTTTAACACAAAAGCTTAAATTTATTTGAATAATATTGGAAAAATTTTTAAAGAGTATGAAAACAACGGAATTTAGGAAAATAAAATTAAAATAAAATTTTAGAAAACTGTGTGAGAACTTTAAAGAAAACAAAAAAATTTTTTTAAAATAATAAAAAATAAAAGCTTAAATTTATATGAATAATTTTAAAAATATTTTTAAAAAGTATGTAAACAACGGAATTTAGGAACATTCAAAATAAAATTAGAAAAAAAGCTGTGTGTAAACTTCAAAGAAAACGAAAAAAAATATTTTTTTAAATAATAGAAAATAAAAACATAAATTTGTATAAATAATTTTAAAATAGTTTGAAAAGGTGTGAAAACAACGACATTTAGAAAGAATTAAGATCTATATAAATCATTTTAAGGAAAAGAAAATCTAACGTAAATTTTGTAATAATTACCATACGAACTAGATGTATAATACTGGCATTTAGCGAATTTAAAGAGAGAAGAAGTCTGATTATATTTTTGTAATAAATCAAATCGCAAAAAAAGAAAAGAAAGTTACAATGGCTAACCCAAGTAATCTTATCAGACCTCCCATCCCTAATGTTCCTAATCCTACTACTCCTAATCCAAGTCCCAATCATACGGAAGGGGGTACAAGACCCGTAGATTATGACGATGTTTTGAGAATTTGTGCACAGCAGTGTCAAATAGCGGTTCGACAATTTATGAACCCAAACGCGGATATATCAGGCGTTGATCAGGGAATCGATAACGGGAATATCTCAGACTTAGACAAAATACCCGATGTGGTTCGGTGTCTCCGCGAATTTTCAGGGAATCCTTCTGAGTACAGTTCTTGGAAGAAAAGCGTGGAACGCATTTTGAAGGTTTATGATTCAATTAGGGGATCTCCTAAATATTACGGGATTTTGAGCGTCATTAGAAACAAGATTATTGGAAACGCGGACGCCGCTCTCGAATCCTACGATACACCACTTAACTGGGATTGCATCTCAAGATGCTTAACTTTACACTATGCGGACAAACGAGACTTGACAACGCTGGAGTACCAGATGACTATGTTAGTACAGGGCAGCAACACATTCCGAGAATTCTATCAAATTGTTTACTCGCATTTGTCTCTGATTATGAACAAGATTTCTAGTATGACAATTGGAAAAGAAGTATTAGACCTCTTGACCCAAACATACAGAGATAAAGCTCTGGACACTTTTGTGCGAGGTTTAAAAGGTGTCTTACCAAGACTTCTTGGTATAAGAGAACCTACAGACCTGCCACAGGCTCTTCACTTGTGTTTGAAATTGGAGAACCAACAATACAGGACCCAATATGCTAATGCTAATATAAATTCGAGTAAAGTGAACAAATTTTCTCACCAACTGCCACCTCAGTTACCTCCCCGGAGAAATATTCAGAATTATACCCCTACTTATACCCGACAGGCATTCAGATCACAACCATTCCAGAATACAGGTGTGCCAATGCAACATCATGGGCAAAGCTTTCCTAACCAATGGCCCCAGCGGCAACAGAATTGTCAAATGCCTCAACGGCAATTTTTTTCGTCACCTAATTTTCAACCCCAAAGACCAACCGCACCCAAACCTCAAACCCAACCAGAACCCATGGACATTGACCAATTCATGCAATCTAGGAGAATAAATTATATGAACAGGCCAGCACAGGACGATAGATTTGCAGGCAAAAGACCATTGAGCCCATCTGGTCAAGTACGCCAACCGACGAAGATGCAGAGAAATTTTCATTTGGATACTGGCAACGAACGGGAGATGACTAATGGCGACTACGATTCGGATATTTTAGACTATGAAAATGAAGAACAGCTCCCACCCTTTGACGATTACATTAATGAATACAGTAGGGAAAACTTTGAAAATGACCAGGTCGATGCACAAGAGTTCGTTGACATACATTTTTTAGACTAACGAACTCGTCCCTCCCATATTTTCAATATAGGACGAGTTCAGGCCAAATTCTAAAATTTCTCATTGACACTGGTTCGAATCAAAATTATATTCAACCCCAATTAGTGAAGAATCCAATCCCTAACGAGGAAAACTTTTACGCAAATTCTGTAAACGGTAGAACCGAAATTTCCCAACACACATTCATTAACCTATTTCATAATAAAATCAAATTTTTTTCTGCTCCCAATATTAAAGTCCTTTCGCGGGATATTAGGAAATGCTAGCTTAAAGAAACTATCGGCTACTATTCATACAGCCGATAATTATATGATTATTCAAGATAGAATAAAAGTGCACATAAAACAACAGCCATCCCAATCCGTGAATACTATAAGTGTTCGAAATGATCACATGACAATGGAGCAAAAGGAAAAACTCGGAAAAATTATCGGAAAATACGCACAATTGTTTAGTGACCCAAATGAAAGATTAACCTATACAACTTCATTTGTTGGTGAAATACACACCAAAAACGAAGATGCCGTTTATTCAAGGTATTATCTATACCCAATGCACCTTAAAGACGAGGTGGAGAGCCAAATCAAAGAACTATTAGATCAGGGCATTATTCGGCCATCGCGGTCATCCTTTAACTCTCCAATATGGATCGTGCCGAAAAAGGCCGACGCTTCGGGCAAAAAGAAATTTCGACTTGTTATCGATTATAGGAAAATCAATAACGTGACTGTACCCGATCCCTAATATAAATGACGTTCTGCCACAATTATCTAAAAGCAAATGTTTTTCTGTAATAGATTTGAAAAGTGGTTTCCACCAGATACCACTAAGGGAAAGTGATATGCAGAAGACTGCATTTTCAGTAAACAACGGCAAATACGAGTTCACCAGACTGCCGTTTGGTTTGAAAAATGCGCCGTCCATTTTCCAAAGGGCGCTGGATGACATTTTGCGGGAACATATAGGCAAAATTTGTTTCGTCTACATAGACCATATTATCATTTTTGCGGAGGACGAAGAAAGACACTTACAGAATTTGCAAACGATTTTCGAAACTCTCGAACAAGCGAACATGAAAGTCCAGTTGGACAAGTGCGAATTTTTGAAAAGCGAAGTAGAGTTTTTAGGCTTTATAATATCTGAATCTGGAATTAAGACCAATCCTAAGAGAATAGAGGCAATCAGTAAAGTTCCGACACCGAAAACCTTAAAGGATTTGAGATCCTGTCTAGGTCTTGCTAATTTTTATAGACGATTTATAAGGGACTATGCTAAGATAGCAAAGCCCTGACAAATCTTTTAAGAGGGGAAGGTGGACGTGCATCCAAACATGCTTCAAGCAAAATCAAAGTAAATCTTGACAAAGATGCAATTGACGCCTTTAATAAGCTGAAACAAACTCTGATATCAGAGGACGTTCTCTTGGCCTATCCCGACTTTAATAGGGAATTTCATTTGACGACGGATGCTTCCAGCCATGCGCTTGTAGCAGTTTTGTCTCAAGATGACCGACCAATTGTGTTCCTGTCCAAAACTTTACAAAAATCAGAGGAAAATTACGCGACGAATGAAAGGGAAATGTTTGCGATAGTGTGGGCTTTAAAGTCACTGCGAAATTACCTCTATGGTTCGGCAAAAATAAAAATTTTTACGGACCATCTCCCTTTAACTTACACTTTGAATAATAAAAATTCCAACCACGAGCTAAAAAGGTGGAAGGCATTCCTAGACGACTTTAAATACGAATTGATTTATAAACCCGGCAGCACTAATGTCGTTGCCGACGCTTTGTCGAGAGCCTCGAATGAAGTTTCACACATAAATTCTATGACGGCAACGCAACATAGCGACGAGAGCTCATCTCAAAATTTAATTCAATTTACAAATGTCCCTCTGAACGTCTTCAAAAACCAAATAATTATCTCTTCTGATAATGACACACAATCATATAAGTTTGAGATAGTTTTTCCAACGTATCACAGGCATACGATTGTAGAACCGGACACCTCCACTGAAATCCTAAGGGATGTCCTGAAAAAATATCTGAATCCGTCCGTACTTAATTGCATCAAGACAACCGATAATATTCTCGGGAAACTTCAGGAAATATTCCGGGACAATTTTAGTCGATGGTGAGATATACCAGGACCATGGTAACCGACCTTTTAGATGAGGAAGACCATTAAAAAGAGATCATTAGGGAACACAATAGAGCACATAGATATTGCGAAGAGAATAAGAGACAAACCTTGACTAAATATTACTTTCCACAGTTGAGCGCAAAAATACGGCGACTGGCGGGGACATGTAAAGTATGCAAGGAGAATAAATACGAACGCCATCCGAACAAGATCACCCTTAGTGAAACGCCCATTCCACAATATCCGGGACAGATCGTCCACATAGATATTTACATTACGGACAAGAATCTCGTACTAACAGCTATCGATAAATTTTCTAAGTACGTTCAGGCATGATTGTTAAAATCGCGAGCTACTGCTGATATAAAACAACCTCTCTGTGAGATTCTACTATCGTTCGGTATGCGCGAGATTGTTGTAATGGATAATGAAAAATACTTCAACTCAGCAGCAATTACCTTCATGCTGGAATATCAATACAATATCAAAATATTCAAAATTCCCCCATACTCGAGTACGGTAAATGGACAGATCGAAAGAGTCCATTCTACACTGTCGGAAATAATGCGATGTTTAAAGTCAGAAAATGCTCACTCCACATTCTCGGAACTTCTATACAGGTCCCTATACGAATATAACAACTCCATACACTCCACAATTCTAAGGAAGCCAGCAGATGCCTTTTTTGGGAAAAAATTGTTTGCAGACCCTCGTGACTTAGAAAGGGACAGATTGGAAATAATTAAGAACATCAAGGACAAACAGACAACGGACCTTGAATTTCTTAATACAAATAGGAAAACCCCCATAGATTATAAAATAGGTCAGAAAATTTTCGTGAAACGAAACAGACGATTAGGGACTAAACTAAGCAAAACGTACACTGAGGAAATAGTTAAGGAAAATAAAAACTCGGTAGTCATAACTGAATCCGGCAGGACTATTCATAAGAATAATATAAGGAACTAATGGCTACCACTCTTTACAGGGTAATACTCGCTTCAGCGGGAGCCTAGGTGAAGATTCTCGATTACACCAATTCTCAAATTGTCGCAATTAATATTGGCTACGCTAGACTTCAAACTGGAACTTTCAAACTCGTACACGTTATTGAAACGGAAGATTACCAGGAATTGATAGGCAAATTACAACTTTCCATACAGCGTAACATCAGTCAATCTCATCCCCTATATCCCTTCCTTTCATACGAAATAACCGAACTACAAAGCCATTTGAACAGATTAAAACCGAGAATAAAAAGGTCGCTAAACTTTATTGGGTCAGCATGGAAGTGGATTGCTGGGAACCCAGACCATAATGATTTCGAGATAGTTGAACAGAAAATTAACAATGTATTACAAAATAATAATCATCAAGTAATAGTCAATAAGCTATCCGTTGAAAGAATAGATGAGTTGACCAAAACTACAAATGAAATAATTAAAACTATTAAAAGTAACGAAATAGTTAAAGAAGCTTTCGTTACAAGACTTAAATATAAAATTGATACATTAAAAGAAGAATTATTGAACATCCAGTATGCCATACATTGGGCAAAGGTGGGAGTAGTAAACTCATTTATTCTATCAAATACTGAAGTAAATATTGTTAAAGAGATATTTGAAGGAGAATCTATACCATATGTAAATCTGGAAGAAGTGTTTGAATTTTCAGAGGTCAAGATTGCCTCTAGCAATACTTCGTTAATTTATATCTTAGATATACCTACAGCTAATGATAATTATTGCTCTAATATCTTGATTAAGCCGACAAAGTTTGGTAAATTTGTTAATAAGATTAATTACTCAAATGTACTAAAATGTAATAATACAATATTGAACATAGAAGAAAAATGTAAAACTTATAACAAATTAACGATATGTAAAATGCAAAACTTTAAAAATATTGAAAATGACACATGCCTAGCAAATCTTTTAAATAGTCGCACATCCAACTGCACTCTCACAAACAATGAAGATATTCCTACTGTAGAAGAGATTTTCCTAGGAACTTTGTTAATAAACCAATTTGATGGTACTATCTTCATTGATAGTGAACCACAAAATTTAACTGGAACATTCATCTTACAATATAGTATCGCTTCAATAATGATTTTAAATAAAACTTACAATTATTTACAAACCGTTCATGTTCAGCCTTTACCGGCCATACTTCAACCGAAACTTCCCGGTGCAAATATTGAAACCAAGGTAACATTTGAATCCCTTAAGGAATTGCACATGAGCAGTACTAAAGCTATTAATCTATTAGATATTAAAAACAAATTAGTTTCTGCTACTAATCTTTTGCTGTATTTTATAATAGCCCTTGTAATTATCTTATTGAATAAGATAAGAAAACATAGGAAAGAAGTTATTACCTCCCTGTCCTCACATTCACCCATTGTTGAGTCACCTCCACAGATAATCGTGACAACAAGAGCGGTACCCAGAATCTCCCAGATTCCATATTTTTAAATCGATCGAGGACGCTCTCATTTTAGTGGGGAAGAGTTAACAACAAATTCGTTGTCAACCCAAATAAAAGTAAACTGCTTGGTTGCAGTATTCTAAGCAGACAAAATTCCAAAGAATAAATTCTTGTTTGCGACGGATGTGGTGGTTTATTTTAACATACGTTTTGCAGTGTCAGTAGTTTAAGAAAATATAATAAGAAATAAAATTTTATATGTTTTAGTCTGGTTTTGGTTTTTAAATAAAGAAGTACACACAAAAATAAAGTAACAACTTGTCTTTTTTTATTTAATTGAAGTGTAAAATAAAATAAGTTATATGTAACACATTCGTTTATGCATGTATGCAAGCACAAGAAATTGCCCGTAACAACAGAGAATTAAAACAAACAAACATACATATACACATATGTACATTTGGCTAGCGACAATAATAAATAGAACAAAAAGTATCAAGTAAACTTGGGGTAGGGCAAGAACGGTAACTAACAAATGACTCAGTGTGTTTGTTGACTGAGCAAGTTAAAATACAAAGCAATGAAATCGAATAGAGTTGAACGATCAATATGTAATACGCTAGATTTGATTTCATATGCAAACTGTATAGAATACACATTCCGATGTATTGTATTCGGTATGTACTTTAGCCAGTACAATTTCTACTCGTTTGTTTGAAATTGTACTCATGTTTGAATTATGAGTAATTATAAAATATAAAGACCCCACCCTTCTTTTTTTCCATAATCGCCTAATGCCAATGTACATAGCCATTATTAAAATCATTATGATAGAACCAATATTGAAGAGTATTGATTTTTATTATGGAGTGACTTATAGAAAGCACTCATTATTATTCATTTAAGTATTTAGCATTTTTATATATGTATAAGCATGAACTTTAACAATAAAAAAGAAATTCTACTTGACAGCTTAGATGAAGAGGTTTTCTTTGAAAACAAGTCTTACCTAAGCATATCTTTAAAAGGAACTTACAAAAATATAAAATAAAAAGAATGTCTATTTCTTAAAACACATCCTGCATAGCAATTGCACACAATACTTGTAAAAACACCACATGGCGATCTTGCGAACAATCAGATCCTGCCACTGCTGAAACAATAAATCCTGCCGAACTATCAGATCCTGCCACTGCTAAAACAACAGATGCTGCTAAACAATAGATCCTGCCAACTAAAAGAAGGATATCAACAAATGAATCCTGCCAAACTCCAGCAACATTTCAAATAAATTGGTTCGTATAAAACTTATAAAAGAAATAACCAACAGACATCGCATGCGCGATTTTTAAATTTTAAAAAGAAAATTGTGAAAATATTGTAAAAAGGAATATAGAAGAACAAAAGTGTAATATTTTATGGTAAAAAAAAAAAAATTTAAATAAATTTGCATAATTGTGAAAAATTAATTCAATGTTATATTAAGAAACATTTTGAAATGTAAAGTAAATTCAATTTCGTTTAAGTTAAAATAAATAAAATGTTAATGAGAAATAATATTTTTGTGCAACAAAAAGTATATATAAAAATTAAAGAAAGATGTTATAAATTCAATTATAAAAATTTTTTTTAATGAAAATAAAAATTTGTAATGAATAAATGGTAAAAATATGGATTGAAAAGGAATTTTTTTTGTGAAGATAATTTTGAATAATAATCCATAAATTGTTGAATAGTAGCAAAGTGGTTTTGAAAGGAAAATTATTTTGCATATAAATGCAATTATATGTCAGCGTAGGTAAATCATTTTACGTAAAACACCACAGTTAAATGAATAAAACGAGGCCAGCAGAGAATAAAGGAGAAATTTTATCGACAAACTATTTCCTAGAGAAACGAATGGAAGAGCCTTGGGAAGAAATTGTCGAAGGAATGAAAATTGCGGAAAGAAATTGGAAAACACAACTAGAGCAATACGGAGAAGAATCACCAAAACCAGAAATTTTGAAGTTGGGTCCGAAACCAATTCAGATCAAAAAGATGTTAAAAATTGATGAACCAAAATATGAAATATTCCCATTGCCAAAAATTCGTGAACCAAGGACTGATTTTGTAAATCGTAAAAAGAAGGAGCTGACAATAGCAAATTCAGAATTGTCATATGCCGAGGACTCGGAATTGAAACTGAAAATAACCAAGATCAAATTGGAAGTAAAAGAATTCAGAAAGGCAAAGAAAATAAATAAAAAGAAATGGGGAATGCCCAAACAAAAGTAAATGAGGTAATAACAGCCACAACGCAAGCTCCAACAGCAATAAGCGTTAGTATTGAAATCGTAATATTTATCTGTGTAGTGATAACTATAATCGTAATAATGAAGTATTTACGCAGATACGTAAAGAAACAAATACGCAGACATAACATAAGAGCTGGTTTACAGCAATAGAAACTTCAAAGCCACATATCAAAATGTTAGAGTATATAAAGATTTTTATTTAAAGAGAAAAGAAAAAAAAGAAGCGAACTTAACAGTTTTGTTGCAAATGTAGAATTAGTGACGGACACTATACCAGCAGCGAAACAAAACGCATTTTTCAAATTTGTGTTCAGAACACGTTTGGATGCTAAGGTTCAGAATGTGGTAAGCCAGGAAACTGTTCCAGCAACAATAGTGGACTTAATAACCGCATTGCGGAAGGCATATAAGCCAACGGGAAACTCGAATAATGTTTTGAACAGAATAACTCGCTTGACACAGAAAGGTGAATCGGTAAGAGAATTTGCGAACAGAATACAAAAATTGATTTCAGAACTAAATGAGATGCAAATATTAGAAGTCGGAGAGACAGATAGAGCTTCTATAGTGAGGACGAATAATATTATAGCAATCAACACTTTCAAGGCTGGTTTAAGAGATCAACAGATTTTGTCAACACTTAATGCGAGCAGAGTAGGGAATTTCGTTGACGCATTGAATGTTGCAGAGGAATCTGAGGTTGGTTCGACGCAAAGGCAAATATTATATGCTAACAACAACTATGTTGCGAATGGAAGACAAAGACCGAGATGCGATAATTGTGGTTCGAAACATGGCGACAGATGTCCAGCCAACGGTGAAAGATGTAATAAGTGCGGTAAATTTAATCATTTTTCGAAAGTATGCCGTTCGGGAAACCAAGGCTTCAACGGCAATGGAAGGGGTAATAGAAGTGTCAATAGGAACAACAATGGCGTAACAGGAATAATAACAGGAATAATAATAATAACTACCATAACAATAGAAATGGCAACAACAATAATAATTACCATAACAATAGAAATGGCAACAATAGAAATAATAATAATAATTATCATAACAATGGAAATGGCAACAACAGAAATAATAATGGAAACAATAACAGAGAACCTAATAGAAGTTTCAACGTACATAGAGCAGAGACTCAGGGAAACTTCCAAATGCCGGAGATTACGCGGAGAGAATCTC
Organism: Cordilura impudica; assembly: GCA_963682025.1. Classification (NCBI taxonomy): domain Eukaryota; kingdom Metazoa; phylum Arthropoda; class Insecta; order Diptera; family Scathophagidae; genus Cordilura; species Cordilura impudica. The sequence goes on from OY821521.1 coordinate 123,898,102, forward strand.
CACGGGGCATGAATTAGAAATAAATAGAATATTTAAAATCTCACCGAATCTGAGAAATTTCATCAAGCTGAATATATTGAATACTGATCATACCTTGACATTTTTGATTGACACGGGAGCCGACATCTCTCTGTGCAAAAGAAGTTTTTTTACCGTTATGATGTGGATTCGAATGATGATTGTTGTTTAACAGGGATATCAAGGGAACAAGTTAAATCTATTGGTTCCACAATGATGAGAATGAGCATAGATGAAACAATTATGGAACATAAAGTGCAATTAGTAGAGGACGACTTTCGAATAAACACTGACGGAATCCTGGGTAGGGATTTCCTATCAATATTTAAATGTAGGATAGACTACGATAAGTATGTACCGACTATTTAACTCGAATGATGGGAACATAGTCATTCCCATACATGATGACATAGTTGAAATGAATCATAAAAGAATACACCAAGAAGCGAGATTGTAGTACCATTTGATATGGACATAAATGAGAATAAATTGATAATGAACAGAGAAATCACTGAAGGTGTGTATTTGGCGAACGCTATAATACCAAAAAATGGTAACAAACATGTGAAGATTTTAAACGTGACAAATGATACGAAAATAGTCAGAAATTTCAGAGTGGAGACAGTGCCACTAGGTGACTATGAAAATATCAAATTTGACAGATTTAAAAAATTACTGATAAATTTGAATTTGAACGGTACAGGCAAAGAAAGTCAAATTGACCTGGAGAATATCATAGAAAAATATCAACATGCATTCCATTTGGAAGGCGAAAAGTTGACCTCAAATAATTTCTATAAACAAGCAATTAACTTAAACGATAATAAACCAGCATATATAAAAAATTATCGTTTACCTCATGCACAAACTGAAGAAATAAATTCCCAAGTACAAAGGTTATTAGATGATGGGATAATAGAACCATCAATAAGCCTTTATAATTCACCTTTATTATTGGTTCCAAAAGGGGAACACACTGATTTAGAAAAATGGAGACTAGTAGTAGATTTCAGAAAACTAAATGACAAAGTCGTCAATGACAAATTTCCATTGACAAGGTTGGACGATGTATTAGACAAATTAGGTAGAGCAAAATATTTTTCAACGTTGGATATGACAAGTTCATTCCATCAGATAGGATTAAATAAAAATTCACGTCCTTATACTGCTTTTTCGACGACAAATGGTCATTACCAGTATACGAGATTACCATTTGGTCTAAAAATATCATCAGTTTTCAACGAAAGTTGACAAAAGCTTTATCGAGCTTAGATTCTGAAGCATTTCTCTACGTTGATGATATAATTATTTTCGGATGCAGTTTGAAGCATCACAATGCAAACCTAGTGAAAGTTTTGGATAGATTGGCCAAATACAAATTAAAATTAAATGCTAGTAAATGTTGTTTTCTGAAACCTGAAGTTGTATATCTTGGTCATTTAATAACTTCAGAAGGTATAAAACCAGTTCCTGGTAAATTTAATGCGATACATAAGTATCCAGTACCTAAAAACGCAGATGAAGTAAGACGATTCATTGCGTTCTGTAACTACTACAGAAGATTCATTGAGAATTTTGCAAATATAGCAAATTGCTTAAATGAATTACTAAAAAAGGGAGTGAAATTTGGATACATATGATACTTTGTCGTAAATTAACACATCTCTTTGGTTTTTCCGATTCAGCCATTACTCTTTTGAAAAATTACTTGTCTGGGCCAGCTCAGAAGGTTATAGTGGGCGATAGGGAATCTTGTATGAAGATGGTTACATCTGGGGTCCCACAGGGATCTGTTCTTGGACCCCCTTTTATTCAGTATTTTTGTAAATGATATTTTTAGTGTTTGCAAATATGTCCGAGTTCATGCATATGTTGATGATTTACAGCTTTACATCTCGAATCGAACTGATTCTATCGACGTAACATGCTGCAAAGTTAACAAAGACTAAGAGGCAATAGGGAAGTGGGCACATGTGAATAATCTACTGCTTAATCCAAATAAATCAACTGTTTTACCAATTAGTAGATACAAACTTAATTTTGATTCACTTCCAGGAATTTTTCTGAGAAGTTTTGCTTTTAAGTATGTGGAAAAGGTAAAATACTTGGGCTTTTATATTAACTCCACCCTTTTATGTGGTGATCATATTTTAATATAGTACGTAATGTGTATCTTACCCTTCGTAACCTTAGATTGTCCTCCAACATTACACTGATTAAAATTAAGCGAAAACTCTTAACTCAGTTGATAGTCCCACTAATTTCATATTCCGCTGAAGTTTATAGCAAACTTGACTCCCACTCTTTGCATAAGCTGCAGGTCTCTTTTAATAATGCTACACGGTATGTCTATGGTCTGCGGCGGTTTAGTAGCATATCAGGGTGGAGAAAAATGATACTTGGTTGTGACTTAGTGGCCTTTCTTCGAATGAGAAACTTATTATTCCTACATATATTACTTCACCAGAAAACACCCGCGTATCTGTATGAAAAAATTGATTTCGGTAGGTCTACAAGATGTATGACATTGATTATTCCACGATACAGACACCAAAAAACCAGCAGATTCTTTTTCGTTAATGCCATTAAACTTTGGACCACCTTACCTACAAACTTAAAACTAATTGCAAGGAAAAATAGCTTTAAGCAATCAGTTTTCGAATACAGTACTAGAAACAATTAAATATTTCCCTTTCTAACTACTAATTTTCTTAACTTTAATTTTCTAAATTGCTGTCTTATTTACTTATATTTCATTTTAGTCCTTGACCTTGATAATCAACTCCCCAGTTGTACTGTTAAATTTGTAATATTAAATTTATATTGCTAAATTTGTATTAATGTTTTAATTTTAATTTTTTATTATTTTTTAAAAATGTACTAATTATGACTTTCATTATTTTGAACTATAAAATAATTATATTCTTATTGTTCTAATAATGCAATTAAATAAATAAATTATATAGGGCCTAAGACTGTACATGCACTGTATACGGACAATAAAACTTTTATTTCATATTTGTGACATTGCAAATCTACTCTGGAAGTGATGCTAAAAAATACGTTCTTAACACAATATGCATTTATAAAAAAATATGCAACAACAAATCAATGCCTAATTATTGGAAATCCATTGATTCGAAAAATTATTTGGTCAAAATTGATTGTACTGACTACATGCCATGAAAGGCGTGGTTATTACAAAAATTTTCTAATGAAATCACTAATACATCTTTTTATCAGCTGTACAAGAATTAAAACATACATTTAACATAAATGCAATCAGAGGAAGAGGAGATAAAAACGGGATTTGAATAGACATTTGTATTATATAAAATTATTTGCGCGCTTTAAACATTTTTAAATATTACAAAATTTATATTGCCATTTTTAATATCAGCGACATTATATTCTTATTAAATCTATTTTAAATCTGTCTTCTCGAAGTTTTCCTTGCAAAAATTAAGATACATAGAGAAATATATGAATTCTGCAAGAAAACCACAATTTCAATAATTCTAATGAGATCTACAAAAAATTTATGTTCTTTATAAAAACGGTTCTGTGGCATAATGATTGTGAGGATGAAGCAGATCAGAAAATTAAACTATTGTATTTTAAATACTTTCTTCTATAAATATAAAAACATTTTCAATTTTATGTTTAATAATTATCATAAAAATTATCTTAAAAACTACTAATTTTAACAAATTTTTAATATAAAATTTGACGGTAGTAGTATTGAATTCTAAAATTTTTGGGAGTGCTTGTTTACACTTATGTTAATTTTTTTACCCTTTTTTATACTCTCACACCAATATGCAGACGGTATGTATCAGTTTGTCGATCCATTTGTAATGCATCGATATATATTCCGGACCCCCAATAAACTATATGTATTCTTGATCCTTATAAAGGGATCAGATATCCGTCTGTCTGTTGAAAACATTCTGTCCAATTCTATCCAAGCCTCAACGCCATCCGCAAAATTACTCAGTAACTTTCTCTAAGTATACCTTAGCCACATCACGTTAAGTTTGCGAATTTGAATTGGCATAGAGAGAACCTAAAATTTTCATTGTTCCATAATTGCCAGGTTGCATCTTCAAAGTATTTAGTAGCCTAAAAATTCCAAATGTATAAAAATTAAAATAGGTTTACCGAATAATAGCACTGGGCATGAAAACTTCTAGCCATCTGATAAAAACTTTCTACACGCATAGCTTCGTTTTCAGTATCAGAGGTACGCAGTGCCAAATGTTATGCCTTTTGATATTTTTTTGAAAATGAAATGATTGGCCAAATGATTAAGAACCATAGGACTAGTAGAATCTATGGTATATTCCTTAGATAACATTTAAACACCCATATTGTTGGATTCTGGTTCATGAAGATTCAATTTTAAAATGTCCAAACCAATAGGAGCACCTACACAATTGGGATCCAATTCAAGAGTATTCAATTTCAAAACACAATGACCAATACGTTATTTTCCCAAGAGCGATGGTATATTAGAGGGTGATTGCTTCAGAACAAAATTGAATTGAGCATCGGCTTGTTCCATTTTATCACCTTCTAAAAGGCAGAAATAAGCTCTTCCCAATATGTGATTTTGATCATACATTATGATCTTGTCAGCGGTGGTATAGAGATTCGTGGCTTTCATGAAAAGTTCCCGCTTTTTATGTTATCCCGATTGGCCTCCTGGACATAATGACATTTGATCTTTTTCAAAGTCACGATAGTTCCTGGTGCCATCATTCCTTTCTGTCTCTAATAATGGTGTGGAATCCTCAGTTTTATTTTGTTTGTAGTAAGCAAGCTAAAACCAAGATTTCAAGTAATACAAATGCATAGGAATCACAAAAATTTGCATATCTCTACTTACCGTCTCAGAATGCTCAAGACTTATTGGCATTGTGGAAGTTGATCGGTATGTACCTCTATTAAATTTTAATATGGAATAGAAAATTAAAAGAAAATTAGTTACAATATTTTCATAACTTACCCCATCCGCATCACGAATTGGTAATTATAAAATTTTACGTTTTCTACAAAACACATTATATTTTGTTTACAAAGTCGGTAATTTGTTCTTAAGTTAACGGTGTCAAAAATATATTTTTTTTTTAGAAAAGTACATATGTCAACATTAAGTAAAACTTATTTTGCTTTTAGAGGCGAATTGGCTATTTATAACGTATATATAGAGTAAAGTCTGGCAACTTCAGGCGAGATAGCAACTGAGCGGAAAATTTTGTTTATAATTTTTTATAAATTTTGTTTATTTTATTTTTTTAAATATTTTTATTACTGACTGCAGACAATTCATTTGTGTCAGCAACTGTGGCCGCTGCAGAGGGTATTTTTTCTTCTTTTAACATCCTGATGGCAGGGATGGAAGAAGACGATGGCGGGTCTGCTGTATTACAGCCGCCAGCTGATTATATTATTGGAAATGGCGGTAACGAAATTTCATTAAAACGACAAAGACTTGATGGGTCTAATTCTCCGACTAATGTGGACGTTTCTGCTCTGTCTGGGAAACCTTCCTCTATTTTTGATCCGTGCCAGCAGAACAAATATCCTCCTTTGGCTAATTTGGAAATTGTTAATACTGATAACAAAGTGAAAGTGGAAGGCGTAACAACAAAAACAATGTGAATAATGGTACTTCTGAGCCGAAATCGACAAAGAAACCTGGTGGTAAAACAATTTTTCTAAATAACGTAAACGTTAAATTACTTTGTGAGCAGTTGGAGGCAAAAAAACCCGAAAATTTAATTTAAAATAAATAATGTGAATAAGCATAAATCAAAACTATATCTTTTGGATGTCAAGATTCATGCTGAAATGATGACTCTTTTAAGGGAGAAGAAAATTAATTCCTATTCTTTTACACCTAAAGAATACAAACAAATATCACTTGTTGTCCGTGGGTTATACTACAAAATAGAAACGGATGAAATCAAAGCGGCGTTAGACGGAATAGTTCCTAATGTGGTTTCTAAGGTGACTAAATTCAACACATCTTATTCTAAGAAAAATAACGTAGACACATGCCTATTTCTTGTAACTCTAGAACCTGGGAAGAAATTGGGAGATATTACTAACATGAAATATTTGCTTAATCAAACAATTATATGGGAAAAGCCCAAGGGAAAGGAACATGAAATCCAGTGCCGTAGGTGTCAGCACTGGGGCCACATATCTCGGAATTGCAATTCCGAATTTAAATGCGTAAAATGTAATGACGTTAATCTACCAGGGGCCTGCCCCGAAATGAAAATAATGACGTAAATCCTAGCTGTGTAAACTGTGGTGAATCCGGAGACCCCGCAAATTGGAGGAGATTCCCAGCTTACAAAAAATATTTAAATAATAAAAGAGACCGTATGAATAAGGCTCGTATTTTAAAATCTACTGCTCAAAGCAACGTCATGAAAGTAATAAACTCCTCTACGACAAATCCAGGTGTATCATTTGCCAGTTTATTTAACACACAAATAAATCAAAATTATAAACCTCGCAAAATACTTCCTGGAACCAGAAGAGTTGTCTTTAGAACGCGAAATAACCAAATTTTTTATTGATTATAAAACCATTGCAGAAGCCAAACCAGATTTTTTGCGCCTACTTAATAAAGTTAAAAGTTTTTACGGGCCTTAGATAGATAAACTTCATCACCTTCAATGTACGATCTCTTATCGTAAAGATATTTAAAGATAAAAGGATACAGTTTTTTATATGATTACTCATCAATTGGTGTGGATATAGTAATTAAGGATACAATTTCATACAGTCGAATAGATGTTGAAGATTTAGGACTATATGGTAATTTTATCCAAGAGATACTTAGTTGCTTCCCTATATATTCCTTCAAATCTCCCAGTTTCCTCTCTTAATAGTGGACTGGATAGTATCCTGCAGCTCGCTAGTGGCTTTGATGGTTTTATTCTGGGCGGAGATCTTAATGCCAAGAATCCTGCTTGGGGTGACCAAATAGAAAACTTCAATGGAAAGAATCTTTACAACTGGCTCCAGAACCACACATAGGATATATTCCGGCTTTGCAATACTACGCCCTCCTACCCAAATGGATCGTCTTTCTTCGATCACTTTCTTCTGAGTCCACATCTTATCAACAGTACTTTAACGAACTTTAAAATATCCTCCCTGTGTACATTCTCGGACCATTTCCCGATTAAATTGGAATTGCGAATAGATTTCACGGAGTTTATATTGAGAAGTCCAAGATTATATACTTCATACAAAAACACAAACTGGCATCATTTCCAGCGTGATATGGAATTTGTTAGCCTATATATGATGCCTCCTGAAAATTGGAATTTACAAAATTCTTACTTCAATTCACAATGACCATTCGGAGAGGATTGAGTTAATAAATAACAAAATGCCATTGTCAGAGAATATAAAAAAATTCTTTAAAATAAAATATAGATGGCAAAGAGATTTGAAAAAAATATTCCACCGCACAGGCAACAGACTCTCTGATGAATATAATATAATTTCAAAACAAATACAACTCTTGAAAACAATAATAAAAGAAGCAGTTAATATTGAAAAAGCTAGAATTTTTAACGACAAACTGAAAAAAATGAAACCGGGACTAACAGCCTTCAAAGAAATATACAACATTTTGGCCAAAAGAAAAACACCATTCTGCCAACAAATAGTTGTTAATAATACCACATTTTGCAATAACCTTGAGATTTCCGAACTCTTTCGGGAATATTATTCCTCTGTATATAGTGCTGACGATGTTCGTAGGGGGTCACCGAACAGTTCCGGAAATGATCCTGGATCATTGGGCCTGTGCAGGCGGTTTGTAGGTTGGTTGGCTCTGAACGGTGGTTCAATATTTTTTATTTATTTTTTAACTTTTGCTTTGTAAAAAAACTTTGGTTAATTGTTTAAATAGTTCTTCTTAAAGAAGAACAAGTATTAATTTTATGTTAAATCGTTGATTTGTATACACTTTTATACACTTTTTATTGTTTATTTATTTCACAAAATTACTATTACTATTGGTTGGAAATCTGTTGGTTTGTTCAATTGTCTGGATCTGTTTTTCTTCTGTATGTCAACCATAGTGAAGAGTTTGACAGATGACATGTGGTAGGTAAGTGGTGGATCGTATTCCAGAGCTGTATTTTTAGGGATCAGCGAAAGTAAAACGGTAAAGACAACATAAAAAGGAAATTAAGGAATCCAAGCTGGACTTTGTACTTCAAAGTAAGCTCGGTATTAAAACAAGCGTTTAGTTTAAATAATTTTATTGATATAGATGTGGAAATTTAAAGATATAAAAGTTAAATAAAAAAAAAGAAATAAGGTAAATACATATTAAAAATAGGGTGTGAATAGAGGGTGAACTAAATTTTTAAAAAATTCCCAAACAGATTTTTTTTATTATTTTTTTTAAATTTGCAACCAAAGAACATATTTGGTAAATAACTATCCTCCAGAGAGCTCTTTTGAGGGAAAAGATATAAGATTAGATTCGGTTAATGATCCGAGGGTGAGTTTAACCGTAATAAACATATGGGGTTATCCTAATTTTTTTTTTTTTTTTTTTTTTGTTAAATGTATTTGTTAGGTGTAGGATATTAATAATACATAGTTTTTTTTAAATTCAAAATAGTTGTTTTTTATTATTAATTTTAAGTTTTATTTACGTGTTTTTTTTTTTGTTAGCATGTTAGCGTTGTAAGGAAATAATAGTTATTTTTTTTTTATTCAAATTTTTATTTATATTATATATATATTTTTTTTGTACATCTTATAATTCTTTTTTCGTTTTTGTAATGCGAAAATTATCTTAGTATTAAGCCTCAAATCTTTAAAAGACCCGACATCTGAAAAATAGAAAAAATATTAAAATTATTGAAAAGATTTTTTTTGTGGCCACCATAGTATTTAGTATTTTAATGTTAATAAATGTATATTTTATATAGTTGAATTTGTAAATCATGATGTCTGTGTAAGTTTGATTTTTTGGAGGGCAAGATAGGACAATGGGTCGCTGTGGTGGTATGTTAAGTAAAGATTAAAAAGTGTTGGTGTGGTAAGTAATGGGGTCATTTAGGAAAGGTAACGTAAAGTTTAAATGACCAGGTTGGGTGGGTAAAGAACGGGAGTGTGAAGATGTGAGCTCCCAATATTATTCGTCTAAGTGTGAGTTGTTGTGGTGTGAGTTTAGTCCATATTTTGTAATAGTTTATTGTTGCGCCCTGATAGGTGTTGTAAAGGGTTGAGAAGTCCACGCCCCTAAACTTAAGAGCCGGGAAATAACAACACGGGAAAGGGGTTTCGGAACAGTAATGGCGCCCAATCATAAAACAGGAACAATTTTAGAAATTTTAGATTAATTGTAATAAAACACATCTGTCACTTGGCCAATATTTATATGAAGCTTGAAAGTTTTTCTGTTCAATTGTTCATATCAAAATACGTTTATTAAGTGGCAGTTGTATTGAGTAAGGAATATGTATGGAACTAAGAAGCTTAGTCATTTGTTTCGACTAATTGTTCAGAGTGGTCATTTTTATAAAGGAAAAAAGTATAAAGAAAAATCTTTAAATAGTCTTAACTGAATTAAATAGTTAATTGCTATTTAAATAGTTTTTTTTAAAGATAATTATTCTACAGATGTATAGAGAATCACGTAATTGCAATGGCAAAACGTTTGTTCTGATATAATTAGTTTAGAACTCTCACACTAGAAGAAGAAAATTTTAAACTTAACACACCAACGAATATACCACTTTAAAAAGGAAAGAACAGCGAGTATACAATTGTCCTTCATGTACCTCCATATTGTAAAGTATTTTAGTAAGTAACATTGTTTCGTAAAGTTATGAAGTGTTAAATCGTATTTGTATTGTATTGAGTAATTTATTTAACAGTCGCATATTTAATAAATTTCTTGTGAGTATTTGTTACGAATTGGTCACTTGGGTTTGGGTCATACACCTAAGGGTGGGGATAATGTTAAGGAGAGAGGTAGTAATACACCTACCCCGGAAAACACGGTTAGCGGTTTTCATGATCTAACGAAATCTATTATCCAAAACAAAACAGGAGCCAAACCAAAAGTACAAACAACACCTGTGGTTGAACAAAGTACAGGTTTAGCAAAGTATGGTTTCCCACCACCAAGTATTCCTCCACCATGGATAGGTCGAAGGGGCGATAGTCCAAAGAAATATATCGATTTAATGAAAGGTTTAATAGCAGAGGCAAATTCATAATTTAGATCGAAATTAGAAGAGAATATTGATAGAAAAATTGCGAATAGTCTAAAAACAGGTTTTGAGGAGATAATGAATGAAATGAATATAGGTTCTTGAAAAGAGGAAGACATAAGTAGCTTAGACAACTTATCATCAGAGAGAGGAAACGTAGGAGGACAACATCGAATAACTCAACGAGGAGATGTTAACCAACCTACAAGACGATTCCAGTATGAAGAAGATTTTGGAAACAACTTGCGTTCTAGGGAACCAGAATCAGACATTGGCAGTGGATCTATCTCACACCGAAGAGACATGAGAATAGACAAATGGGACGTTATTTTCGGCGCTAATCCAGATGGTCTGTATGTAGAGGATTTTATATTTCGGGTGGAGTACTTATTTAAATATAATGGATGTTCATGGACAGATATCCAAGGAGATTTTCATAAGCTTCTGAAAGGAGATGCCAAAGACTGGTATTGGCTTTTCTTACAGAACAAAAAGCAAATAAATAATTGGGATGAAATAAAGGAGGCACTTCTGCAACAATATCGGTCCATTAGAAGCGATTATGAACGTTTACGTGATCAAGAGGAAAGAAAACAATGCCCAGGGGAAACCAGAGACGCTTATTTACATTGCATGAAAAAACTACGAGCTAGATTACGTAATCAATTACCTGAAGAGGAGATGATAAAAATATTGAAACGTAACCTAAGCTCAAACATATCTCAAATATTATGTGCAATGAGAATATACACGGTAGATCATTTGAGGGACGAGTGTAAGGACGTAGAAAGGACTTACCTTAACAAATATCCATCTTCCAGCGTAAAAAGAGACCCTCCCACACATGCTGCAAACAGGTATACTGTCTCACGTAGACCATATACGGTTCAGGAGATACATTGTCCTGAATACGAAGAAGGATATAATCCTGGTGATGAAAATTAAATTATAGAAGAAATAAGTTATCAACAAAGAATGCCAAGTGAGAAAACTAATTTACTTACCTGTTGGAACTGCCAAAAAACAAGAAATTCGTTCATGGATTGTCCATCAACCCAGAGGAACTTGTTCTGTTATCGATATGGTTTTCCAGGTGTAGTTGCTCCAAATTGTCCTAAATGTTTGGAAAACTCAAGGAGGAGTGTGACAAAACCGGGAGAATCACGCTCCACACAAACACCCGGAGGGTAACAGACCAAGCCAGTCAAACCGATATGGTAACTTGTAAACCGGATGTGACAAGTAACTGCAAAATTCTAAACCGGAAACAAAATAAAGAAAATATATTTATTAGAAAAACAAGAAAAATGAATATTGTACCAATAGAGGTTAGGAGAGAAAATTATAAAAGAGTTAGGGATAGAATTTATAATGAGAATAATGCTGAAAAAAAAAATTCAAAGGATTAGGAAAACTAGGAACAGTACTTTAAAATACTGTTCTGAATTAGAAAATACTAAAGATAAAGACCCAAGGCCATATGCTAACATAGAAATTAATGATTTATTGATAAGAGGTTTATTAGACTCAGGAGCGTCAATAAGTATTTTGGGTAATGATTGTATAATTTTGTGATTGTGGTAGAGAAAATAAAGGCGGAAATAAAACCATATGTTTGCTCTATTAAGACAGCAGGTGGAAATAATTTTTCAGTAGTGGGGAAAATAGTAGCAAAGGTTAAATACCATGATACTGAAAAGGAAATTACTTTCTACTTGTGTCCCGATTTAGTACAAAAAGCGTATTTAGGAATAGATTTCTGGCGATTGTTTGATCTGGCCCCTCAAATTTTTAAAGCTGAAGAGTTGAGTCCAGAAGTTTTAAGTGAATTCCCATTGCAATTAGACCACGTAGAAGAACATGATTTGAATCCAGAAATGAAAAATAGGTTGGAAAAAGTGAAGCATATCTTTAAATCATATGAAGAGCATGGTTTAGGAAAAACTATTTTAGAAAAACATAGCATAACTTTAGTGGAAGGATCTCAACCCGTAAAAGAGAGATATTATCCTGTTTCTCCCGCGATTCAAAGTCTAATTTATGCAGAAGTGGACGAAATGCTAAGATTGGGAGTAATTGAAGAGTGTAACAGCTCATGGAGCAATCGATCAACATTACTGAGAAAACCAGGGAAAAACAGGTTATGTCTAGATGCCAGGAAGCTTAATGAAAGGACAGTAAAAGACGCGTATCCTATTCAAAATATAGAGGAAATACTTAGTAGATTAGAAGATACGTTTTATATCAGCAGTGTGGACTTAAAATTTGCATTTTGGCAAATTGAGTTGGAGGAGAATTCCAGAGCCTACACAGCTTTTACCGTTCCGGGACGTCTTTTATACCAATATGTTTTGATGCCATTTGGACTTTGCAATGCGGTGCAAAGGCTGTGTAGGCTCATGGACAAGGTTATACCAGAAGAGTTGAAATCAAACGTATTTGTTTATTTGGATCACCTTCTGGTAATTTCAGCCGATTTCCAAAGCGATATCAAATTGTTAGAGAAAGTAGCACAGTGCCTTAAAAACGTTAATTTAACTATAGGACTTAAAAAGTCAAAATTTTGCTTTAAAGAGCTAAAATATTTAGGTTTTATAGTAGGTGGAGGGATAATGAGACCAGACCCAGAAAAGGTGAATGCCATAAGGCAAATTCCAATTCCCAAAAGCGTTAGGGAGGTACGCAGTTTTATAGGTAAGGCCGGATGGTATCGCCGGTTCATTAGAAATTTTTCAGCAATTACAACACCACTCACAAATTTGATTAAAAAGGGAAAAAAGTTTAAGGTAAATGGGGAGGCCATAAAAAGTTTTGAAGATCTCAAATATGCCTTAGCTCACGCACCAGTGTTAGTACACCCAAATTTTACAAAACGTTTTTTTATACAAAGCGATGCGTCTAATATTGGAGTAGGAGCAGTTCTGTTTCAAAAGGACGAAAAAGGAAATGAAAGGCCGATATCATTTTTCTCTCAAAAATTAAGTAGTGCACAAATGAACTCTAGTGTCACTGAAAAGGAGTGTTTGGCGGCGGTGTCAGCCGTAAAGCGTTTTAGGCCGTACGTAAAATTAATGCCCTTTACCATCATCACAGACCATGCGAGCTTAAAGTGGCTAATGTCACTCAAAGATTTAAATGAGAGACTTGCTCCGTGGGCACTACAATTACAAACCTTTGACTTTGACATAGAGCACAAAAAAGGATCGGAGAACATAGTAGCCGACACACTTTCAAGATCACTGGAAGAAATTATTTGCCCAGAAGACATTTTAGGATTCGCTACAACCGAATTCGTGGCCGATGATTACTTGGAGCTAATAAAAACTGTTGAAGCAAATAAGGAACGACTTCCGGATATAAAAATTGAGAACGGTTTAGTTTTCAAAAGAAATAACTCTGCAGTCGAGCAGGAGACGGAAGAATTTGAGTGGAAATTATGGATACCTGAAAATTTAACTAGTACATTGATTAAAGAAGCGCACGAACCAAAGGAAAAATGTCATGGAGGCATACGAAAAACATTAAATCATTTAAGGTTGAAGTTTTACTGGCCTAATATGGTTATTCATGTAAGGAATTTTATAAGAAATTGTGTCATTTCTAAGGAGTGTAAAAGCTCGAATCAGCACCTAATGCCTAGTATAGGGGAAGAGGTGGTAGCAGAACGTCCTTTCCAAAAGGCTTATATAGACTTTTTACGAAAATATCCTAAGTCTAAAATGGGTAATGCATATGTGTTTGTAGTAGTAGACCATTTTAGCAAATTTGTGTTTGTTAAGGCCATGAAAGAAGCAACAACAACCAATGTAGTGAAATTTTTAGAGGTGCAAGTTTTTCAACAGTTTGGTGTACCGGAAACAATACACTCTGATAACGGAAAACAATTTGTGTCGAAAGAGTTCGGAAAAATGTTGCAAGATTATAAAATAAGTCATATGAAAACAGCTTTTTATTCTCCGCAGTCGAACGCAGCTTAAAGGGTTAACCAGAGTATTCTCAACGCCATCAGATCTTACCTCGACAATGATCATACGAATTGGGATCAAAATTTGTCGAAAATTTAACTGCCTATGAGAACTTCAGTTAGTACTGTTACCGGAGTGCCACTTTTCCTCGCTCTTTTTGGCTATAATATGTTTACGTGTGGTAATGACTACCAGCTAGCCAGGAAACTGAAGTCATTGAGTGATGGAGAGCAATTTATGTTAGACAGAAAAGACCGCATCGAGTTGTTGAAAGATAGGATGAAGCAAAATTTACACCTGGCCTATGAGAGAAGTGCAATAAAATATAATACAAAAGCAAGAATTGTACGTTTTGTTCCTGGACAGGAAGTTTTTAAGCGAAATTTTGTATTGAGTAGCTTCAAAGACAATAGAAATGCAAAGTTTTGTCGTAAATTTACTAAATGTAGAATATCCGAAGTAATAGGTAACAATATGTACAAGCTAGAAACGTTAAAGGGAGAACCTTTAGGCGTGTACCATGCTAAGGATATCAAGCAGTGAATAAGTGATAGGGAAAGTGCAAAGGCTGGTATTCAGAGACGATAACTTGTCGGTGTAGATTTTTAGGTGCAATATTAGAATAAGTTGTGTTTCTGTCAGTTATTATACACTTATTTAAATTTATATTTTAAAATTATACCACCTTTTTGTTTTGTCCAATGTTGCTTGTTTCAACTGAGATATTTACAATTTCTTTTATATACATATACATGCATACATAGATAGGTTTCCTAATGTAGTATGAGGTTTGTAGATAGATTTTATTAAGTAAAAAAAAAAAAATATAAAAAATTTTGGTTTTGCCATAGTGCAAATTATATACTTTGCTTAAAAATTAAAAAAAAAATAATGTAATAACATTTGTAATCTCTAATGAATAGTTCCAGAGCATACTGGATTATACACTGGATCTGTTCTTAGGATATGATATTTGAATTTCTGGCTGAAATGATAATATTTAACGAAAATATTGGACATGGAAAAATACAGAGAAGTCCTAAGGATGGGTTTTATGTAAAACAGTGTATTTGTAATTTACATTTAACGTTTCGACGTTTATTTTGCAAAGAAAATTAAAGATTTTATAATCGAGCGATCGCTGCTTGAAAATTTTAATTTGAATTGAAATTGTTTTTTTACAAAACATTTTTGTTTACTGGGTAAAATCTTAAATAACGATGCCAATGGGCAAATAATGAAATTTTCAAAGATTTGATGACAAGATAAGAGGATAAGATGAGAAAGAAAAAAATTTTTAAATATTTGGAAACATATTGCGGAAATGATCCTGGACCATTGGGCCTGTGCAGGCGGTTTGTAGGTTGGTTGGCTCTGAACGGTGGTTCAATATTTTTATTTTTTTTTTTTAACTTTTGCTTTGTAAAAAAACTTTGGTTAATTGTTTAAATAGTTCTTCTTAAAGAAAACAAGTATTAATTTTATTTTAAATCGGTGATTTCTATACACTTTTATACACTTTTTATTGTATATTTATTTCACAAAATTACTATTACTATTGGTTGGAAATCTGTTGGTTTGTTCAATTGTCTGGATCTGTTTTTCTTGTGTATGTCAACCATAGTGAAGAGTTTGACAGATGACATGTGGTAGATAAGTAGTGGATCGTATTCCAGAGCTGTATTTTTAGGGATCAGCGAAAGTAAAACGGTAAAGACAACATAAAAAGGAAATTAAGGAAGAGAATTTTAAAGTTTCTCTTTGAGTTAAAGATTACAATACGGAAGTAGTATATTAGAAAGTTTGTTAGAATTTGTAGACCACGTATCGAACGTTCCAATGCTTCTCAGGAAATTATTTGAATAAGCATAGAGGTTCCTATGTAGTTTGAAACTATGTATGTATAATTTATATGATACAGGAAAACCGAGCTTATATTAAGTGCCTAGAAGGAAGTGGCGCGCAAGCCACAATCTACATTTAAATTTTTAAAACAAAGTGTAATTTTTATGTGTAATAAAGTTTTGCTGCCACTTTTAAAGTTTTTTTAGAAAATAAAATCCAAGCTGGACTTTGTACTTCAAAGTAAGCTCGGTATTAAAACAAGTGTTTAGTTTAAATAATTTTATTTATATAGATGTGGAAATTTAAAGATATAAAAGTTAAATAAAAAAAGAAATAAGGTAAATACAAATTAAAAATAGGGTGTGAATAGAGGGTGAACTTAATTTGTAAATAATTCCCAAACAGATTTTCGATAAAGTAAGGAGATTACACCAGTCCATGAGTGGGTGTTGGTTTGAAAATAAAAAGGAAGCATTTACAGAAAGCCGTAAGTTGTACAAAAGAAAAAAAAGGAATTAAATATGGTGAGGAACTAAATTTTCTCGCATTTATATAGTGTGGTCAACAATATAGTTAAAATAATACTGAAAGTGGAAAACGAAAGAAAAGTGCCAGCTCTGTCCTTTAATTGACCACAGGAGTTTAAGGTAACGCGGTGTTGTATTGTATTGTATTATCCATTTGATGTGTTATCAAAAGTGCTTGTTGGGATGAGAACAGCTCATCCCAGTGAAATATAGGAAAGCGGAGACGCAAAGCAGCAAACAGAAAATAATATTAACGCCTAAACAAATTTAGGATCCAACCAATTTGATTCAAATTAAGGTTGGAAAAGTTGTTTGATTGTGTTTTTTTTTTATATTATGTTTATGTTATTATATTATGTTTATGTTAGATTTTATTATTTATTATTTTTTTTTATATATTAAGAGCGTGTTAGGTTAAGTTTAATTTGGTTTTTTTTTTGTGTGTTGCTAACTGTTATATGTATATATTCCTTTAAAAAGACTTTTGTTAAGTTTTTGTAAAGGTTAAACCCAATTTTTTATTATTTTTTTTAAATTTGCAACCAAAGAACATATTTGGTAAATAACTATCCTCCAGATATAAGATTAGATTCGGTTAATGATCCGAGGGTGAGTTTAACCCTAATAAACAAATGGAGTTATCCTAAATTAGGAGTTTTTTTTGTTAAATGTATTTGTTAGATGTAGGATATTAAAAATACATAGTTTTTTTAAATTCAAAATAGTTTTTTTTATTTTTTATTAATTTTAAGTTTTATTTACGATTTTTTTTTGTTAGCATGTTAGCGTTGTAATGAAATAATAGTTAATTTTTTTTTATTCAAATTTTCATTTATAATATAATATATATTTTTTTTTTGTACATCTTATAATTCTTTTTGCGTTTTTGTAATGCGAAAATTATCTTAGTATTAAGCCTCAAATCTTTAAAAGACCCGACATCTGAAAAATAGAAAAAATATTAGAATTATTGAAAATATTTTTTTTGTGGCCACCATAGTATTTAGTATTTTAATGTTAATAAATGTATATTGTATATAGTTAAATTTGTAAATCATGATGTCTGTGTAATTTTGATTTTTTGGAGGACAAGAAAGGACAATGGGTCGCTGTGGTGGTATGTTAAGTAGAGATTAAAAAGGGTTGGTGTGGTAAGTAATGGGGTCATTTAGGAAAGGTAACGTAAAGTTTAAATGACCAGGTTGGGTGGGTAAAGAACGGGAGTGTGAAGATCTGAGCTACCAATATTCTTCGACTAAGTGTGAGTTGTTGTCGTGTGAGTTTAGTCCATATTTTGTAATAGTTTATTGTTGCGCCCTGATAGGTGTTGTAAAGGGTTGAGAAGTCCACGCCCCTAAACCTAAGAGCCAGGAAATAACAACACGGGAAAGGTGTTTCGCAACAATAGTGAAAACGTTCCAGAAAGATCCGTTGAAAACCTTGAAAACCATATTTCGTCTTATGTTGATGTTGTTCCTCGTCACATTTATTACTTTGATGCAAATTTTGGTTCATTTGTAAATCAGGATACTTATCATTTTACGGATTTGGATTCTATAAAAAATATAAAACAAATTAACAACAAAAAAATCTCAAATTTTTTAATCAAAAAGCTTCCAGATGCATCTTTAAAATTTTGTACAATTGTGTTTAACTGTTCATTTGTAAATCAGGATACTTATCATTTTACGGATTTGGATTCTATAAAAAATATTATAAAACAAATTAATAACAAAAAATCTCAAATTGTTTAATCAAAAAGCTTCCAGATGCATCTTTAAAATTTTGTACAATTGTGTTTAACTGTTCATTTGTAAATCAGGATACTTATCATTTTACGGATTTGGATTCTATAAAAAATATTATAAAACAAATTAATAACAAAAAATCTCAAATTTTTTAATCAAAAAGCTTCCAGATGCATCATTAAAATTTTGTACAATTGTGTTTAACAACTGTTTGAACAATTATTATTTGGAAGTCTGCAAAAATCATACCTTTAAGGAGAACAGCAAATTATTAGAAGATTTTCTTCCAATATCATTATTCTCTAACCTTGGCAAGATCTTTGAATATGTATTAAAAAGGAAACTGGAAAATGAATTCATAGTTTGTCCAATTTCATCTTTCCAATCGGTTTCAAAAGATATCACTCAACACAACACGCTCTTCTGAAACTACACACCGATGTGATACAGAACTTAAGAAACAAAAACTCCACTGTTGCAATTTCTCTGGACATCGAGAAGGCATTAGACTCTGCGTGGCACAAAGATATTCTATACAAATTGGTTGATCCTTGTATTGATCCATATTTGGTTAAAACTTTCCAAAGCTACTTTTCTGACCGGAAATTTCAAGTTCAAATCAATGACTACTCATCTACAGCAAATAATGTAAAAAGTGGAGTCCCCAAGGGAGCGTTTTGGCGCCATTTTTATTCAATCTTTTCCTTCATGACTTCCCGCATTTGACTGATAATTCTAAGGCTTTACTGTATGCTGACGATTGTATGGTTTACGCACATGACGAATCTCCCATAAATGCGTTAGAAAAAGCTGCTTTTCATCTTAGTATAATTAACGTATATTACAAAACATGGGGTATAAGAATAAATGCTGCAAAATTGGAGGCTATTTGTTTGAGGAACGCCTCCTGCAAATGTGCTAGATTTGTTGTCCCTCAGAGCAAACTTCTGCACCTTTCACTGGATGGCGTTGACATACCATTCAAAACAACCATCAAGTATCTTGGAGTCAATTTCGACAAGCTGACGAAATTCAACAAACATGGAAGAATCCTTCCAGCAAAAGCGAGGCGTATATTGGGAATGTTTTCCAATTTGATGAACAGCAGATATTTTCCCCAAAGGACGAAGCTTCTCTACAAAGTCGGCATCAGATCTGCAATAGTTTACGGCTTTCCAATTTCGTTTTCAATTTCCCCAATAGATGTTAGAAATCTGTGAAAGAAAATGTTTAAGGAAGTGTATAAACAAAAATTACCAAAACCACACAAAAAGATACTCCAATACTTACATATACGAACAAGCTAATGTTGTACCATTCTGCAGATATGCCTTCATTCTTCAAAAAAAATTCGTCGAGAATCTTGCATCCCATGACAACGGTTTAATGAACGAAATCCATGAATTGTAAAAAAACCTCGATTGGTTACGCCATTCTTACCTTTCTCCTATTGGTATATTGTTGGAGTCCTCAGATGTCGATCCAGACTTTTCTACAACTCCTAACTTCTACCTGAAAGCCCATCCGGGCTCTCATAGTGGCTAGATTATTTTTATATTTAGACTAATTGGAAATCTATATGTAATGTACATAATGAATAGTTGGTAACCTTTCTTTATAATCTGTCATTTCTCAATTCTTTATATACTTACCCTTCTTAATTTTATGTATCAGCTAATCAATCATTAACTAGCGTACATTCAATCATCTACTTGATATCCCAACTGAAATAATAAATCTTTTATAATTAGTTATATTTTAAATAGTTACTAAAGAGCGTTTTATTTCAATAATACACAACAGTATTGGCGACGAAGGTGAAAAATAAAGAGCAAATTCATCAAACGAAAAAAAAAAATAAAATTTCAGCAACTAAAAAAAAAAATACATTGGTAGTGAACGGTCTTAACCTCAAACAAAATGGAGGCCCAGGTGGAGCAATTGTTACGAGCAATTACAGCCATGACTACGACGATGCAACAGCAACAGCAGCAAATACAAGCAATTCAACAGCCAACTAGCACAAGTGTCAATATCATTTCTAATTTTGATGCATTCGTTCCAAGAACAGAATCGTTTCGGGTCAGAGACATATTCACTGCTGACGACATTAGCTGCCACTAAAAACATAAACCAGCTCAAATATAACGAAATAGTAAAGCTGCTGGAAAAACACTTCTGCCCCAAAAAGAACGTGTTAGTAGAACAACAAAAATTTCTTTCTGAAATTCAGAAAGCAATCTCTTTCAGATTTTGTAGCTGTTCTACAACGAAGGGAAACGGAGTGTGATTTTGTTTGTGAATGTGAGAAGTCTGTTTCCGAAATTTTTCTTAGATCGCAGTTAATTAGAGGATTGCGTGATGGTTACATCAGAGAACAGCTACTACAAGATACAAAGACAACTTTTACACAGATTGTCGAAAAGGCAAAAACACTGGAAGCCTCTAAAATAAACAACAAAGTAATTGCATTCAATGCAACTGGTTCTACAGGTGATATTCATCAAGTCCGTCATCAACATGGCGATAATCATCGTGGCGGTAGAAATCGTAATCGGAGTATTTCAAGAAATCGGACATCAAAGTCATCAACAAGGGTTAACTACAGCGAATTGGGCATAGAAGGTTTGTGTTTAAGATGTGGCCGCAGTAATCACTTATCGAAAGAGTGCAAAACGAATAAGAACAAATTAAAATGAACTCATGTGGTAAAACTGGTCATGTACAAAAGGTTTGTATTCAGGATTGAATGAAACAAAAGAAATCGAAAAATACCAACAACGACAACAACGCATCAAATTCTATCGAATCATTTACAACAACAACAGATGATTTTTTTGGCGTTAATCAAGTAATCGACATCTACAGCAAAACAGCTGTGTCACATACAGATGCACAAACATTTTTTACAAAAGTGTTTATTGAAGGCAAAGAGCAGCAATTTGAAGTAGATTCTGGTGCAGGGTATACTTTAATTCCCGAAAATGATTTTAACAAATTAAACATAAACACGAAAATAGAAAAAACTAATATTGCTTTTCGATCCTACACGGGATATATTTTCATACCGTTGGGTGTCGTGAACGTAAATGTGAAATACAACAGCAAGTCATCAAAAGAGCAAATGTATGTGGTGTCAAAAGAGCAGTCAGCTTTGTTGGGACGTGTGTGGATTCGCCATTTGAAAATTAATTTAGCGGAAATTGATCAACAAAGTGGCAATAAAAATCGCACTAGTGAAAATATGAAAATAAATTCGATTTCTCAAGTACAACAAAAATTTCCACAAATTTTTCAGGAATAAGTAGGATGCATCCCAGACTTGGTGTGTAGTTTAAAGCTGCAAGAAGGAGCGAAACCCGTGTTCTTAAAGGAAAGGCAAGTACCCTTTGCTCTTCGTGAGAAAGTGGAACGGGAACTTGATAGTCTGGAAAGAGATGGTATAATTTCTAAAGTGAATACAAGCAATTGGGGGTCACCGTTGGTGGTGATTCCGAAGCCTGATGGGAATGTGCGGTTGTGCATAGATTATAAGGTCGCTGTAAACCCTCAACTAGAATCAGCCCATTACCCAATTAAGAGAATCGACGAAATATTTAACAGCTTAAAAACTCTAAATTCTTCTGTAAATTAGATTTATACAAAGCGTATCTCCACGAGATGGTTGACGAAGAAAGTAAACAGGTACAAACAATTTCGACACACCGAGGTACGTACCAAATGAATCGCTTATCTTTTGGAATCAAAACTGCTCCTAGCGAATTTAACCGCATTTTAGATCAAATTTTACAAGGACTACATGGTACTATCTTATATTTCGATGACATCATTATTCATGGTGCAACGTTAGAAGAGTGTGAAGAGCGTCTAATCAATTGTTTTGAAAGATTGAGCAAATATCAACTACATGTAAATAAAAACAAATGTGAGTATTTTAAAGAGCAAATTAGATATCTCGGGTATGTTATAAGCCACAACAAAATATCGAAATATCCAACCAAAGTACAAGCGATCGTAAACCTCCCAAGGCCTGAAAGCGCGGATGATGCTAGGAGATTCCTCGAAATGATAACATATTACTCCAAATTCATTCCAGATGTTTCTACACTCACATTTCCATTACGTCAACTTTTAGAAAAAAATCCAAAATTTACTTGGTCCACAAAATGTGAAGAAGCATTCAAAAAATTAAAACGTGAAATATTGCAAGATAGAGTTTTGGTGCCTTATAATCAACAATTGCCAGTAACGCTAGCTTGTGATGCAAGTCCAACGGGGATAGCAGCTGTGTTATTTAATATCGAGAGCATTAACAAGAGCAGAACAAAACTACAGCCAGCTAGACAGAGAAGCAGTAGCGATTATTTTTGCCGTAGATAAATTGTTATGTATTTACATGGTAGAGAATTCACCTTGCTAACGGATAACCGACCACTTTCTAGAATTTTCCATCAAAATGCAAAAACACCAGCCATAACATCAGCCAGACTGCTTCGGTATGCGTCATTCCTTCAAGGATTCAACTGCAAAATCGGACACCGAAAAGCCGAAGACAACGTAAATGCAGATTGTTTATCAAGAGCACCTATAAATGAAGCATCAAATTTCAAACTTTTTTTTAGATGAAGAGGTACATGTCATTCAAGATCAAACTATTAACGAAATTTCTACTTTTTCAATTACTGCCACTACCATAGCTAATAAAACAGGAACCGATCCTGAACTTTGTAAATTAAAGAAAGATTTAATAGAAGGAAACAACTTTGATACCGAATATTCTATTCAAGATGGCGTGATATTCAAAGGTGATCGTGTGGTTGTTCCTACAGGGTTGCGAGAAGAAATCTTAAAAGAATTGCATCATACACATGTTGGCATCGTTAAAATGAAGCAACTAACAAGAAAATATTGTTTCTGGAAAGGCATAGATTCCGACATTGAACGTTTGGTAAGAGCATGTGCCAGTTGTGCAAAAGAAAAAAAAAAGTCCACCCAAAGTGGTAACTCATCATTGGGAAGACCCAAATGAAAATTTTCAGCGGGTCCACATTGATTATGCCGGTCCATTCCAGAATCATAATTTTTTTCGTACTGGTTGACGCTAAGTCAAAATGGCCGGAAATTCGAATAATTAAAGGACATTCTTGCTATTATTATTATTACAGGACATTCTTGCTACGCATGGTCTACCTCAAGTCATTATCTCAGACAACGCTACGATTTTTCAAATTTCAATTTTTAGAAATTATTGTACCGATAACGGTATGATTCAAAAGTTTATAGCCCCAGGGCATCCAGCTACGAACGGGTTAGCAGAGCGTTACGTGCAGATTTTAAAGTCGAAGTTGAAGGCTATGCAAGACGATAAATTGGCGTTAAACATCAGAGTGCAGGAGATCCTTTTTCGTTATAGCGCAACCCCGTTAGCCAATGGGCAAAGTCCCGCACAAAGATATCTTGGTCGTGAAATTAGAACAAAACTAGATGCAATGCGTCCAGTAAAACAAACTACATCAGCAATAATCACACCAGGAGTCCGCCAAATTAGCGTGGGAGATAGGGTGCAGGTACGGTGGTACGAAAAAAATAAATCAACTTGGAAATTTGGAACTGTTAAAATGAATTTGGTCGTCTTCATTATCAGATAAAGCTCGACAATGGGTACGAGTTAAAACGCCACATAAACCAATTACATCAGTCAGGAGTAGCAAAGCCGAAAAAATCGGTAACGTTTGCTGATCCAGCAGTACAAAAAAAACCGAGAATTGAAGAAGTTCAAATAGAACGCAGGGTTGCCACCCCATCTATTGGGCAAGCTCATGAAACAACTCTGCAATCGCCGTTTTCAAGAATACAAGAGGATGCTGTGAGAAGATCCGGTCGTATTAGAAGACAACCAGCTTACCTCAATGACCACGTCCAGCATTAGCGTGGGAGATTGTAATGTACATAATGAATAGTTGGAAACCTTTCTTTATAATCTGCCATTTCTCAATTCTTTATATACTTATCCTTCTTAATTTTATGCATCAGCTAATCAATCATTAACTAGCGTGCATTCAATCATATACTTGATATCCCAACTGAATTAATAAATCTTTTATAATTAGTTATATTTTAAATAGTAACTAAAGAGCGTTTTATTTCAATAATACACAACACTATACATACATTTTTATTTATTTTATACCCTCCACTCCAGTGTGCAGAGGGTATATATAAGTTTGTCATTCCGTTTGTAATAATTAGAAAAAAAAATTTGGACCCCATAAAATATATATATTTGTTATCCTTATAACAACCGGAGTTGATATAGCGATGTCCGTCTGTCCGTCTGTCCGTCTGTGGAAATCACGATGACGGCATCAATCGGGCAGCTAGGGTGCTCGTTGGCATAAAAAATGATTCATTGACATCCTGGAAAGTTTGCTATTTAAAATCGTCCAAATCGGTCGATTAGGGCCCGAGATTTGAATGAAGAACTAAAAAAAGTCTTGAAAAAATATAATTTTCTATGTTGTTCTTGTCACGATCACGCCCTCAATAGGACAGCTAGGGTGATAATTTTTAGTGAGAATGATTCACCAAATTCATGGGAAGATTTCTACTTCAAAAGTCATTAAAATCGGTGGAACAGGTCCAGGGAAATCTCTGAAAAATTAAAAAAAAAATTAAAAACATGATGTTTCCATATTGTTCTTGTTGTTATTCTAAATGTTGCATTGTTGTCATAGCTGGACTTGTTGTTTTTGTGGTCGTTGTGGTAATAATATAATAAAAACAAACCCTTTGTACATTTTTTTGGCAACTCTGGTAGAAAAATTTAAAAGTTTCCATTGTTTTGGCATCACTAAAAAAAATTGTTAGATCATTTCTGTCATTGCCACGAGCCTGCCTGCAAAATTTCAGATCGATTGGGTCACGGGAAGTTGTTAAAATCGATCGGGCAGCTAGGGTGCTCGTTTGCATAAAAAATGATTCATTAACATCCTGAGAAGTTTGCTATTTAAAATCGTCCAAATAGGTTAATTAGGTCCCGAGAATTGGGTGAAGAAGTAAAAAAAGTCTTGAAAATATATTATTTGTTTATGTTGTTCTTGTCACGATCACGCCCTCAGTGGGATAGCTAGGGTACTTGTTATGATTTACTAACGTCATGAGAAGGTTTCTGTTTGAAAAATCATGAAAATCGGTTTAACAGGTCCCGAGAAATAACTGAAAAGGTAAAAAAAATTTTAAAATATATGTTTCTCTATTGTTCTTGTTGTTATTCTAAATGTTGTATTTTTCTCATAGTTGAACTTGTTGTTTTTGCGGTCGCTGTGGTAATAATATAATAAAAATAAATATCCCACAAAAAACTCTGGTAGGAAAATTTAAAAGTGTCCATTGTTTTGTCATCATTGAAAAAATTTGTTATGTCATTTTTGCCGTCGCCACGAGCCTGCCTATAAAGTTTCAGATCGATTGGCTCACGGGAAAGGGGCTAAAAATCGATCCAAAATTTTGTCGACAAGCAGACACTACCAGTTAATATAAAGGCAGTAAATAAAGGGAGTAAAAGTTCACCAACAATTTAAAAACCAAATTTTTATGTATTAATTTATTTAAAGAAAAAAAATATTTAAATGAAATAGTAATAATAATAAAAAAAATAATATACAATACAAAAAAAAAAAAGAATATATAAATAAAATAAAATAGAGATAAATGCATTCATAGCATTATAATATATATAAAAGGTCAATGTTTTCTAATCGTAACCGTAACGAGTCAGTTGTTTTTTTTTTACATGAAAATCATTTAAAACAGTTACCGAACGTAACCGGAACGTCCCAATTCTTTTCATGTGACAAAAAGGCTGACACGTTACGTAACAGTTACATGTCGCTAACTTGTTCTTTACACTGGCTATTGCTTTTGCTGCCAACTTTAGGTCTATTTATATAGTTTCGTAAACATTAAAAAAACTGATAAAATTGTTTCTATTATTTTTTGCTGTAAGTAATAAATTATAAATATACTGAATTGCAAACTAAAATGGATACATATATTGGAGGTGCTTTAATACAAAAGAGTTAACGAAAAAAAAAATCTAAAAAAAAAACAACTCTACAACATCAACAATGACAGCAAGTGTGTTTTGTTGGCTACAAAACAAAAATAGTGTTGACAATATAACAAAATATGTAAAAGAAATTAGTGCAGTGAAATATTTTATTTTGTTTAAAAATAAATCGCAAAATGAAAGGCTATAATTCCATTAATAATCAAAAGGGGTTAAATTAATTTATTTATTTATTTCTACGTTATACTAATGCATTTTAAATAAGAAAAAGTAATTGTATATTTAAATAAAAATGCATTTGTATTATATGTTCCTGTCGTTTTCAGAAAAATCAAGTAGCTGACTATACGACTACAAATGCTGCTGGCAGCAGTCGTCTACGTGTTTCATTCATGATGTTGCATTTTTTTGCGAGCAATACTTACATATATTCTAAATAAAGAAATAATGTTTCTTTTCATACTGCGAAATCTATACAAATATATGTACAAATACTATATGTCAAATTTTTGAAAGAAAATTGTATAATATTAAATGTCTTCAATTTATTTCATAGAAAAAAATTTATTGAGGTGCGTGGATTTTCCATATTTACGGTTTTACTATTTTCGTAATGAGGTTAAATGAGTTAAAAAGAATTAAAATTTTTGCAAATATTAGGTGAGGATCCTCAAGATGTAATATACGATCGGTCTAAAACTTTTCACTTAGAGCCACAGTTAAATTCGAAAAAAGAAAAACCCATATATTTTGTGCGTATAGTTTAACATTAAATGTGCTTTTCTTTAATGTCTATATATTTTTTTTCATTCATTTCTGACCATCTTCAATGTAAATTTACCAAAGTTTTTTTTATTGCAATATGTATGTATATAAAACTTAAAAATTTAACATTTTTTATTGTGTATTAACTTATTATTCTGCGATTTTCATTACATCACAAAATGTTACAAATTGCCACTACTGTTTCAAAAACAGAAAACTTCTAAATCAGTTTGAAAACAGTTGATCTGTAAAACTGTGTGTGAAATTGTGTCAAAAAAAATTACAAATATTAATAAATATAATAATACATATATATTATTCAACTTACAAGTAAATAGGTAAGTTATTTTATTAATTTTGTTAAGAATTAGCACAAAATTGATTTTCCATTTTGCATTTCATTTATAAAGAATTCTGCCATATTTTGTTAAAGGGAAAATCCATTTTTGTTATATTAAAAAAAAAACAGAGTTGCCTTTAATTTTTCCGTGACTGCCTCAATAATTGCGTAGATGCCACCACAATATTTTTTCTAATTAAATATTAACCAATATCTAACTAGAATTATGATTTATTCTGACTAAAAAGTTCCAATTAAAAGTTATTCAGCCCAATTATGAATATTCTCAAGGAATTTCTTTCTCACGGAAAATATATTTCTCGAGAAAAAAATGCCTCCAATTATAAATTCCGCGTGAACAAATAATGATTAACTGGCATCATCGAATTTCGAAGCCAGTTGCTTTGCTTATTGACAATTAATTTTCTATTTTTTGTGTGTGTGCAAACAACCCTACAATAAATGACCCAATAAGCATTTTTGTTTGCTATCAACTTGAGGTGCATTTGAGATCAAATACATTTCTCAAATCTCCAACGTTAATTCTCAAATGCACCTCAATTATCCGATTATAGTCTTCTCAACTTAAAAGGCACATTTTTTATATGGCGATTTGCATAGTTATCAAATTGAGAAATTTGTGATTCTCTACTTGATAGCAAAGAAATATCTCCAATCGGTATCAAATGGAAGGTATGGAATTGCCATATTAAAAAAAATTATACTAATTTTAGAAATGAAAACAATGTACTTTTTTAATGTTTCAATTTAATTTCATTATATATTTAACATTATTATATATGTACATATTTAACATTAAATGTATATATTATGCACATTTTTTAAAATCTAGAATTAAAAATAAATGAATTAATTATTTGTACATTTTTTGAATATTTATATTAAATATGTCATAAATAAGAATTTAAATTGAAAAATTCGACAAAAAGCAGAAATAATTAAAAATATATTAATTAATTATTTGTACTTTTTTGGCATTTTTTAATTTAATTTATTATTTATGACATATTTAAATAATATCTCAAACTTAACACAAATCGTATTCAAGTTGAAAAAATGTTTGGTCTCAAATAGAGAAAAGTGTTGGATATCCAATTGAGAGTAAAAATGTTTCTCAAAGATTGGAAAAAATGTTAAGTCTCAACTTGATGTCAAGTTGAAAGCAAACCAGGAGAAAAATTGTTCAACCCAAGTTGAGAATTACATTTGACATCAATTTGAGAACTTAACTTTTCTCCAACATTGGAGAAATAATATTACAATGCATACTGGGGAATGACCGAAACTAACACATAAACAGTTTTTTTCTATTCGAAAAACATATGACTGTCATTGTTGCTGTTGTAGAGTTGTTTTTTTTTTTTAAATTTTTTTCGTTAAACAGCAATATTTGTGAATTACCGGGTATTATTTATTATTGGTTGAAGTTAATTCTAAAGTGTTAACTTAAATTGTTAAAATAAACAGAAATATAGACATAAATAAAGTTAATACTTTCTACATATATATTTAAAAAAAAAGAAGCTGATTATTTAAATGATTCAAATGATATCGCACACAGAATGTTTAGAGTTTAATATGTAAAATAACAGCGCAAACGTGTTGTCCAATGACTTTGCCTCCTCTCGGGATTCTAATAAAAGAAAGGGAGGTTCAATTGGTTTGGCGGCTACAAGTTTAGGTTTTGGAAAGGTAAGTAATTAATTAAATTAAAACTTCAAGTTAATTTTTGTTGTTTCTTTAGGACTCTTCAAAATATGTCAGTGAATTCGTTAGTCCCATTCTCAATTGTTTAAACGATCAATAATTACGTGTCCGGTATTTTGCGTGTGATCCTTGTATAACTTGGTGGCATGTTCCTCCATTATACCCTTCACCGATTTATTTCCTGCTGGCGTCTTGTGACCTATTCCTGTTGGATTGTTTACTTTAAAATATTGTTATAGAATCTTCACAAACTTTCAATCTAGAAGCTTTTATACCTCTTCTTAAGGAACGCATTTATGTAAAGAATTATATTGTGCGACAATATGTTATATCCTGGATTGCGATTGCGAATGCTGTACCTGAAAATAATATGGTTATCTATTTGATATTATTTATGGACTTTTTATGATGGAAGATAATACACAAGAAATACAAATGTGTGAAACTACGCTGACAGTTTCTTAAATCGATTCGTAATGATTCCAGTTCAATGCGCATGTAAGACACTATAAATATATTGAGAATACATGCGCAATCACCAAACTTATTAAGGTAATGCACTGAAATTTTATTAAAAATTCTAGCTAAAAACAAAGAAAATCTTCATTGCAGAATTTTACATTAATCCTTGTATCTATCTTTCAGTCTATTGCCATAACATGGATACGGGAGTTTGTTTTATTATTTGGTTCGAATGTTTTAGTTTATGCCATTCTACCATGTCTGGAATATAATGTTCATAATATGAAGAATAATAAGGAATGTGCAGTATCCGTAAATACATCAATAATGAAATTAGTTTCTTCAAAAGAACAAAGATCTCAGAATATTCTACAAATTGTTTTATGGAGGTATTATAACAATATCTCACACACGGTTCTGTACAAGCAAAGGTAGCAGTATTTCAATTTTCCAAATGATGTGTATCAGTTTTGGCCGAAATTCTTATTTCACAACACATTAAAAAGGTAAGCTGTATTATAAATTTTTTATATATAATTAAGTGTTATAATAAATTGTTTTCTCTAAGAAACTACTGATTTCAATAAGGCCCATTACCGGAAATTTCTATTGAGTTTAGTCAATTTATTCAGTGCTAAGTTGCGTACCACTTTGAGGGATGTTCCGAGTGAAGAGTCAGCAGAGTTATTTAAATGTCTGTATAAATTTAAGCCCATTGTCCTGTTTGCTTTGTCTTTATTTCAATATTTAATATTTGTTTATATTTTATTTTGAATTGCTTGATTTTTAATACAATAAATAAATAATTAAATAATAAATCGTGTTTCATTATAATCAAGCGTGAAATTTCGAAATTAAATTTATTTTAAAGAAAAATTAAATAAGAAATTAATAGCATAGCTATGATGCGAGCACTTGTGGAGGAAATTGGGAATAGCCAAAGGATTGGTAGAAGTCAATTGCGGCCTGAATTTATGGAAAACGCAATCAATGCCTGAATTGGCTTACATTAAAGTTACAACCGGTTTAGCCCGATTTTGACCAAACGTATATCATTTGAAAGGTATTTCTTTTTGCAGATTTACAGATTTATTACATTTGTTAATGTGTTTGTAATAAAAAGGAGTTTGTTTTTTTTATACCCTATACCACTATGTGGTTTGGGTATAATGACTTTGTGCTGCTCTTTGTAACTTCCAAAAATATTTGACCTAGACCCATCTTTTATTATACCGATCGAATCAGAATCACTATCTGATTCGATTTAACGATGTCCGTCCGTCCGTCTGTGTGTCCATGTAAACCTTGTAATCAAACTGCAGGTCGCAAATATGAATATATTTTGATGAAATTTGGTATATAAGCTTCTATCGGCCATAGGATGAAAACTATTGAAATTGGTGGGAATCGGTCCTTGTTAAGACCTAGCCCCCCATACAAATGACCCCTATGAAATCGACATAAATTGCCATAAGATCCAACTGTCATATAGATCTTACTCAAATTGGGTTTGTATGCGTTTATTAGATCCATTAATGAGTAGTCCAAAAATGATCCCTATGGGACAACTCTTAGTCACAGGCCCCATATAGAGCTGCTTCCCGATCTTCACTTAAATCTATCAGAAACAAATATATTGCGCTGATTCTTCTCAAATTTTGTTTGTATTTATTTTTGAAAAATACAAGAGACTTTACCAAACATGGTCAGGATCGGTCCATTTTTGGGCCTAGTCCCCATATATATATAACATCTGATATGAACTTTTTCATATCTGCAGCTAAAAAAATTAATAAAAATCTCACTCAAATTTGGTTTATGCTTATTTTTTATATCCAGTTAGTTTTGTCTAAGAGATGGGGTCTCTAAACGCATGGTATAGGGTATCGTATAGTCAGTCTATACCGGCTATAATTTTCTTATTTGTTTTTGTGTTGATTTATGAATTGGCAATAATTGATTAGCATACCTTTAGGTGTTTATTTAATGAAAAAATAAAATTTCCTAGAATTTGCACTCGAATTACGAGGGCTGTAATCTGCTAGTATATATAAATAAAGTATTGATTTTTGTTTATACATACTTCATATGAATTTCAAATAAATCAAAGATATCATTGCATTCACAATGGCTTCACTGATAGGCAAATTTTCATACATATATGTATTACGAATGATTTCTTTGCAGGCTTCTAACTGTTTATTATGAAATACAATTGATAATTTTTAAAAATATTCAATAATTTGTGATGCAATTTATAGTACACAAGTATCTGTAGGAAAACTTAAAGAATATTCTATGGGATGCAAACAAATTTTAATTTGTTATATCGAGTTCATAAACCATTACATTTAAGTGAGTCAGCGATGACAATAACTATTACATTGATACTGATAATTCTGAAATAAAATTATAGTTCTGAAATTAAATCAATAATTTGTCGACACTTTCTGAAATACAATGGAAATGTTATAAAAAAGTTGTTAATTCCAAGACATCTTCCTTTATCGATATATTTTTATTATACCCTCCACTCCAGTGTGCAGAGGGTATATATAAGTTTGTCATTCCGTTTGTAATAATTAGAAAAACAATTTTGGACCCCATAAAATATATATATTTGTGATCTTTATAACAACCGGAGTTGATATAGCGATGTCCGTCTGTCCGTCTGTGGAAATCACGATGACGGCATCAATCGGGCAGCTAAATGTTGCATTGTTGTCAATATATATAATAAAAACAAACCCTTTGTACATTTTTTTATCAACTCTAGTAGAAAAATTTAGAAGTTTCCATAATTTTGGCATCACTAAAAAAATTTGTTAGATCATTTCTGTCAGATCGATTGGGTCACGGGAAAGTGGTTAAAAGCGATCCAAAATTTTTTCGACAAGCAGGCACTGCGAGTTAATATAATATAATATAAAGCAAATAATGCTAAAATACCTAGTTGTTAATAAAAAAAAAAAAAAAACAATTGGGCAATTCACAATGGGTAATGTATCGTTGTATCTGTTGTATCGTGTATCACTTTACAATAGTGTAAAATTGTTGTTGGTAATTTTCACTAAAAATCTGATACACGATCCAACTTCATTTGCTATGTTTAGTAAATGTTGTATATTGTATCATAACATATCAGTCCCAAGTGAATGCCAGTTTTTATGAAAAGAAAAAACAAATACATAGAATTTTATCAGCATAAATAATTATAAAATAAAATATGGCAAATAATGCAAATAACGCAAATACATCGATAAGTTTATTTATATAAAAATTAATGTTTATATTTTTAGTGTGTATTTTCTCTTTCAGTACCAACCAAAATATTTAACATTTTTTTTTCATTATAAATAAAAAGCAAGAGGTACGTAACTAAAACTCCAGGGTATATCTCACGACCAAAAAGCAAACACTGACAAGTGTTTTCTCTTATACAAAATAGCAGAAGCGACGAAGCGATCTTTCCTCGTTGGATCGAAAATTACAAAAGAAAGCGTTTTACAATATGAAAATACAACGGAGTGTTCACAACAAATGATTGTATTGTGTATTTCAATACAACATATAATATACAACACCTGTTGTGAATTGCCCAAATGTAAATTTAGCAAAAAAAAAAAATTATGTATTAATTTATTTAAAGAGAAAAACACAAAAATAACCTTTGATGTTGTATTTTTTGTGTGTATTATTTACATATACATACATACACATATTAAATAATACAAATAATATACATACATTATATATATGTATGTATGTATATTCATAGTAACTGCATGTTAGAAATAAAACGGTATATTATTTTATTTACAAAAAATTCTGCAATACATATTTTGTTGTGGGGAAAATACATTTCTTTTGCATTAACAGAGTGTCACTTCAATTTGCTCAGCGTGACTATGCCACAGTAGATGGCGCCACAATTTTTGTTCTAATTAGCTTTGCAATAGTTATTTCTATTTTAACATGAATGTCAATATTTTCAACTAGATATCATACAGGACAATGTTAAGAGTATACACGGGCTGGTCTTTTATTTCATATGTATTTTCATTATTCTTTTACAAATATGAACATAAGTTTCGCATGTTAACTTTTTGTTGTCTTTACAAAATAGAGTTAACGAGTTCATCAATGAGTTTTTTTTGCTTTCAAAACAGTTCTACATAGTTATATAGAACTATTATTCTGCTTTACCTACAAAATATCTGATTGCGATTACATCTAATATTTAAAAATTGTTTATAATTAATAAAGCATTATTATTCACATAAATACAAAATTGCACTTTTTAAATTTTCCATTCAAATTTAAGAAAATATCAATTCTAATAAAAACTGAAATTAAAATTTCCAATTATAAATTAGAAAATATTAATTGAATTTCAGAAAATCATATCAAAACGTCGGAAATAATAATTTTAAATTTAGAAGACATCAATTGCATCTTTAATATATAAATTTTATTCGTTAAACACAAATTGAAATTCCAAAAAAAAAAAACACCACATATGTTTACATTTAAAAATGTTTACATTTAAAAAAAATATATATTGCCATTTAGGAGATATTAATAACTTTTCAGTACCGCGATTCAGTAACTTCTTTTAACGATAGTCGAATTGTAAAAAAAAGAAAATTGCAAAATTATCAGTAAAATTTTTAAACGATATTCGCTATTGTTAAAGTCAGCTGTTGTTGTTATCTAAACGACAACCATTTTTGTGTTGTTTATTCGATCGATAAAAACTTAAATTTTTAGGTTGAAATGTCGTCATATATAAATAAAAATCATAAAATAGTAAAAATATTTTGCTTTTATTAAAAGACTTTTTTATATAAATAAGAAAATTAAATAGCATATTCAATTCATTATTTCATTTTCAAATAAATAAACTGAAATATTAGTAAAAAAAATAAAGATATTAAACATAAATATAAAATCATTCTGTCAAAACGAAGTAATTTGTTTTTTTCTATTCTTTGTGTTTTTCGCTTATTTTGACAGAGGTGCCACTAGTTTGCAATTTAAATAAATAGAAAAACAGATTTGTCGACTGTCGTTAAGATGTATGTACTTAGTGAATCACTTAATCCTTAGTGCAAACAACAATATGTAGCTGTCGATATATTTTGCGATTGTCAGATCGTTGAATTTGAAATTTGCAGAATCGCACTACAGAAAATATTAATTTAAATTCAATGAATTTAAGAAAACCTCAAATGATATTTAAGAATTGCTTACATAAAAATTGTTACATAAGGAAACGTAATTTGATGAGAATGTTATTTTTTATATATAAATTTTCACAATTTTTTTTGGATGAAAATTTGAAGTTTTTCAGAAAATAAAGATAATATTAAATTATTATTATTAAATTATTTTATTTAAAATGTTTGGGACTTTTGGTGTTTTTGCGTTTTGCATCCCCAATTTGATTATTTATTATTATAAATTTATTCTCTATGTTTTCAAAATATGGCAATATTTTAAAAAAAAGTTAAGAGAGCTTTTTTCTTTTTGGTTATTATTTTGTTACCCCATCCGACCAATATGACCACAATGAAGAAATATTTGGCCAGTTAAAAGAAACTATACAGCCATCTCCAATTAGCACGATTTAATGCATATAGCCACTCTACACAACCAT
Source organism: Cordilura impudica (assembly GCA_963682025.1). Taxonomy (NCBI): domain Eukaryota; kingdom Metazoa; phylum Arthropoda; class Insecta; order Diptera; family Scathophagidae; genus Cordilura; species Cordilura impudica. Next base: position 123,933,495 of record OY821521.1, read on the forward strand.
TACCTTTGCAATGGAGGTAAGGGCGAGCTATTTAATTAGCAAAAACTAAATTAAACGAGAAGTTATGTCATATAACCGGAAACGCATGCATATAGGTATATAACCTAAATGCATGGCGATCAGCAACCACGATGACCAAAAAGCAAACACCGAAATAAATCCGAAATAATAGAAAAGACGAAAACCAACCCAAAGAATTTTCTTAAATAATTTGGTATTAAGTTTAACAAATTGTTTACTTTTTCCAATATTTTGTTTACATTTATTATCAATACTCAAACCGAGGTGGAGGGTATTAAAGATTCGGCACAGCCGAATTTAACACTCTTACTTGTTTTTTTTTTTTGTGTTTGTACAACTTACGTATACTTTAACTGAATTGGTATATATACTAATATAGGATAATTTTTACCAATTGTGATATTAATTTAAATGTTGATAATTTTATTGTTGACCTGTTGTGTTGTTTTTGGTTTGTTAGGCTCAAGGTCATGTGGTTTTAATAATAAAAGTCAAAATCTTTGCTTTTTGGTTTTTTTCAATTATTATTTTTATTTTTGATATTTCGAACAGCATCGCTGTTCATCTTCAGAAATCTAACACATAAATACAATTAATAACAAATTTTTTTAATTTTACAGAAATCAATGTTGATTTTAAACAATAATAGTAACGATTACATACATTGTGTTTTGTGTTTTTATTATCGCGGAGTTGAAAGCGTCTATCTCTGTTCAAATTATATATTCAACTAGTTTTATGTCTAAGTTGACGGTATTTGTTTACTGTGTGCCTGTACAATTGAGCACATTTGTCCGTATCTGTTTTAAAGTTTAGTCTTTTGTTCGGTTGTACATCAATTATGTGTAACATTTCTAGAGTATATCTCTTCGCATAGTTATTCTCTTCTTGTAAAATGTACACATCTTTGAAATTTGGTTTATATATATGTAAATAGATGTCGTATTCGTTAATTTTTTCTAAATTTTCAAGGATTAACGAATACGACATCTATTTACGATATTACCCGATAATTCTTTAAAAATTCCACCAAATTGGTGTATGTATCAAATTAAGTATTCTACGCATGTTTTCAAACCAGCCATATACGTTCCGCATACTTTGCGGCCATGGTCGCAAACTATCCTATTCATAGACATAAATTTTTGTTGCCACATTTTCATGTTATTTTAAACGCGTCAAAAGAATTTGCAATCGACTTTGGAATTATTATTTATGAACAACGCAACCATGTTTTGAAATGGGAACGAATAAAATGGCTGAGGATTTTTATATATATTTTCATAATAAAACCGCTAATTAATTGTCATAGACTAATTGTATTGCATACAAATTTAGAAACTGAAAAACCTCAGCAAGATTATATGAATAAATAATAAAAATTCGTTATGAAATCTTTTTGAAATTATTAAATTGTTATTGTTTGTTTGCTGAGGCGGATTTTTGTAATTGAAATTTCAACACCTTCCTGACTACCAATAGCTCTGAAACTTTCACCATTTGCGTAGAGTGAATTACAACATATTAATGATCTGATGGTTTCAGTATTTACGTAAAGTGGATGACAACACATTATTTGATGATTATTTCTCATGTTCTCAGATTTTAAGATTTTTCCTATAGGGAAACTGTTCAGAATCAGATAAACTGTTTTTTATCATAGTCCCATATAAAGCTGCTTTCCGATAATCAATAAAATATATCGGCTTAAGTCTAGATTAGTGGCCACTCCCCAATTTCTTAAATTTTTTGTACGGGATAGGGGTGTGATTTAGGAGAAATATTTTTTTTTTGCGGGAGAGCCTATTTTCGTAGTTATGGACCGACAAAACTTCGATTTGTACATAACTTTGTTGCTATTTATCGGATTTCAGCAATACATCTTTCATTGGAAAGCTTACTTCAGTGCCTTTCAGCCGGTGTTTCAATCCATTAACCCGTTATGAACCTATTGTTTTTTTTTGTATTTTTTTACAATTTTTTTTTTTTCGAAAACGTCCCATTATCTCATAAAATGATCATAATAATGTTGTTATTTACAACAACCGACTAAAAGTTGGGTCCACCAGCTTCATTTCGATGCATGTTTTGACCCCTTAGCTCTTTCAGGACCGGAGATATTACCCACACTTTTTATTTATTTTTTTGGCGAAATTAACCCATAATATATTATACTATTATTCTACTCTTATTTATTCGTCCTATTATGAAAATTTTTTGAAAAAATCGCGCGATTATTCTACTATTATTCTTATCTTATTTATCCGTCCTATTATGAAACATTCTGTCTCCGATATTTAGTGTTTTGGTCTATTAGCTCTCATAAGATAACACTGCCCCACAAATAAAGACTTTTTGAAAAGTACACGGACTTGAGAGTATAGGTTCCATTCTACTACCCTTGTATTTCAGAAAACATCAATTGATTTTCAAAACTAGTCAATTTTATATTAGGAAACATTTATTGATTTTCAATAATAGTCAATTGTATTTCAGAAAACATCAATCAATTTTCAATTTTATTTCAGAAAACATACATTGATTTTCAAAAACAGTCAATTGTACGTCAGAAAGCATCAATTGCAGCACTTAGGTAGTTCGCTTGTTTTAATCTTCTTAAATATGTATCTCGGAAACATAAAAAAGATTTATATATAACATTATCACTTCGGGAAAAGTTTTTGTTTTAGTTTTCATAAATTCGAAATAACTATAAAAATTAACTGTTACTAAAATAGTATTTTTGATAAGTTATTTTTGTAAGAATTGTTATTTTAAATTTTCTCATAGTGAAATAATTACAATTAAACTAAAAAGTACTAAAAAAAATACTACAAAATTATTTTCAATGTATGGATCCTGGGAACTTTTAAACTGACATTTTGATGTCCTTTTATTTTATAGTAAAGGTTTCCATTGTTTTGTCAACAGCATAAAAATGAACACTTTTAAGTTTTATTATTTTTTTCTGAAGTTATATTAATATTTCTTCTTTGTTAAATAAATAAAACATACAATTTTTTAAATTAAAATTTTTTGGTATTGACCATCCAGTTTTCAAAAATGTATTTTGTTAAAAGTTTCCATCGTATTGTCACACACTATATTTCTTTTTGTTTTAAGATGTTATTTTGGTTTAAATAATTAATATAATAATTACGCTATTAACGTAGCGGGTATACTGCTAGTAATTTATAAATAAAAAGTTATTAAATATTTTAACAAATGAATATAAACCAGTAAATTTACCTTTTCATATTAACTTTCTTATGTTTTATACATATTTTAAAAAATAAATATTTATAATAAAAACAAGTAAGAAAATTATAGTTGGACTAGACCGACTATACAATACCCTATAACCTGCGTTTAGAGACCCTATCTCTTAGGTCCACCTAATTAGATATAGAAAATAAGCATAAGCCAATTTTAAGTGACATTGTTATTAATTTTTTTTGCCTTCGGATATGAAAAAGTTCATATCGGATGCTATATTTATATATATGGGGACTAGGTCAAAAATGGACCGATCTTAACCATATTTGGTAAGATCACTAATTTTTTTACGCAAATCAAATTTAAGCAAAATCTGTAAAATTTTTTGTTTTTTGATAGATTTAAGTGAAAATCGGGAATTGGCTTCATATGGGGGCTATGACTAAGAATTGTCCTATAGGGTTTATTTTTGGACTACTAAAAATGGATGTAATATACATACTCATACCCAATTTAACCGAGATCTATGATAATTTGGATATTATGGCAATTTAAGTCGATCTCATAGGGGTCATTTGTAAGGGGACTTGGTCTGAACATGAACAAATTTTCACCAATTTCAATAAATCTTATCGAATATATCAATATTAGCGACCTGTAGTTTGATTGCAAGTTTTATATAGATACACAGACGGACGGAAGGACGGACGGACATCGCTAAATCGACTCAGCAAGTGATTCTGAGTCGATCGGTATAATAAAAGATGGGTCTAGGTCAAATATTTTTGGTAGTTACAAACATCAGCACAAAGTCGTTATACCCTGACCACATAGTGTTATGGGGTATAAAAAGTAGAAAAAGATATAACAACAATAGCAAAATATATAATGTAAGTTGGTTAAGATGTTAATATATTAAAAACGTGCTTTAAGAGTAAATTGTTTCTCATTATTAAAAAAGAACTGATGTTCCAAAAAATATTTTGTTTTTGAACTTTTTATTTTTTATACCTATACCACTATGTGGTCAGGGTATAATAACTTTGTGCCGATGTTTGCAACTAGATATCGGTCAAATTGGTTTTTGTATGTTTATTACATCTTTATCTGGGGTCTAATCGTCGCATTCGTTATCGGAAATATTTTTATGTATTCCAAATTAAAATACTAAGAATTATTTTAATCTACCACAGTTTTGGCCGCTAGTTAATAGTAAAAGTGAAACGAGGCCTGACGTTTGTCCGTCTTCTTTAAATTATAAACAAAAATATGGAATTTCGACTGATTTTACTCGATATCGAATGCAACGATTAGCCCCCAGTAGCCCAAAAATAAACCCTATAGGACAATTCTTAGTCACATCCCCCACATGAAGCTGATTCCCGATCTTCACTTAAATCTATCTAGAAACAAAGTAACCTTACCAAATATGTTCAGGATCGGTTCTATTTTCGACATAGTCCGATATGCTTTTTCATATCCGAAGGCAAAAAAATTAATAATGCCACTCAAATTTGGTTTATGTTTATTTTCTATATCTAATTAGTTGAACCTAAGCGATAGGGCTTCTAAGCGCATGGTATAGGGTATCCTATATTCGGTCTAGACCGACTATAATTTTCTTACTTGTTTTTAATTCAGTTTAACTTTCAAGGTAGATTTTTGTTTTTCGTGTTATTTAAGTAGACTTATATAATTATATAATTAAAGTTTTATTCTTTTAAATTTAAATAAAATAAATTGAGCATTTTAAGATATTTATTGTTTGCTTGTTTTTGTTTTAAAATCCAACAATCGCCAATACGCCACGTTTGTAATCGCCAGAAATATCGCCCTCAATCCAGGACCCCTAACTTCTGCCGTATTTATTTTGGAATGCTTCTTTAATATCGCCCAAATCAATTTCAGAACGCCCGACAACAATAAGAATCAAAGTTTTATCTTTAGTGCTGATGCCACGCATGGAATCGTACAAACGTTCGGCAGAGTAGTCTACCTTCGATTTGCAATATTTAACAATGGCCAAGAACCCTTTTCGAACACCCCTCAGCTGAATTCACTTTTTATGGCTTTTTCGATATCATTTTTTTTTTTTTTTTTATTAGTTTAAATTAGTAATATTTAAAATACTTTACAATAGAATCTTTACAATTATATATAATTAAAAAAAAAAATATTATTTTCAAAAGCTCTGATGAATATTATTATTCTTTATAAAATGTACAATTCCCCTTTTAAATGCATTAGTATTATTTTCAGATTTGATATTACTGGGAAGCATGTTGTAAAGGTGTAACCCCTTATAAAAAAGAGATCGTTGCATCGCCGTTGTTGTTGCTTTTGGAAGTCTGAAGTTGTCAACATTTCTAAGATGATAGGGTTGTATTTCTCCAACATAGTTTAGTTGCTCTGTTAGATATTCTGGTGCGTTTCCAGTTTTAATTTTTTGTATAAAGTGAAGTGTGTTCATTTCAAGTCTTTGTTTTATATTAAGCTATTTAGCACATTAAGCATGTTTTCTATAGGTGTATAAATGTTACATTTTAAAATTGATCGCATTGCTTTATTCTGTAATTTTTGAAGTCTCTATTTGCGTTACTGAGCAGCATGTATATAGAATTGTTGAACCAAATTCAAACTGTGGTTTTATCATGGTATTGTAAATATTTATAGCCGTTATTATAGATATTTTATTACGTATTCTTTTAAAAAAACCCGATTTTTTTAACCAATTATTTTGCATAAATATTCTACATGTTCTTTAAATTTTAATTGTTTGTCTAATATAAAGCCAAGATATTTAATTTGATTTACTTTTACTATTACCTCATTATTAATTTTAAATACCGATTCATTGTTCATATTTATTTCCATTTGTTTCGTTTTATTTTCATTTAATTTTAGTTTATTAATTTTTAACCATTTATTCACATTGTTAATATCATGCATCATGTTATCCTGACAATGTTTATCTGTGCATCCTTCTGTAAAGATCAGTGTGTCATCTGCATACAAAATTATTTCGCATTTTTGTAAAACATTCGGCATGTCATTTATATATATGATAAACAATAGTGCACCCAAAATTGAACCTTGTGGCACTCCATACTCATTATTGATATAGCTAGATTTCACATACCATTTGTTTTCGTTCTGATAGATACGATTTAAACCATTTTAGCTCCTTTTCTTGTATCTTACGATATTTTATATCATTGCCAGCAAGATTTTTATATGCTAAGAAAATCTAACTCAATTATTGATAAGAGCGGGTAACTTAAGTGGAATTAAATAGTGATTCACCGGTGCCCCATTGACCTTCACCGGCTTCATGAATAAATTGGGCATCAGCATGGCACTGGCTTCATCAACACCCTGATTTTCATCAGATTACTCTGCACCAATGAAACAAACGTTTGATGTGTCCCGAAGTGTACCCTTCAAATCTGATTCTAGTGAATTGTTAAAACTTAGTTCATAAAGTTGTGCAGTTTTTAATCCCAAAGTTAGACAATGTGCACAAAATTTTAACGAAGGCCTCTTCATCGGAGATTAGCGCTTTGCCGAATGGCGTTTTAGGGTTCGGCGATTTCTAAACGCTGGACAATACCACGACTAGCCAAAACTTCGATGGACTTTTCGTCGGTACCAAAGCCCTTCATGGCTTTGCGCAAACTGTTGGCATCATCAAAGGGATCTTCGGGGTAATCAGTGGGGGTATACTTGAATGAATGTTACTCAGCAGAGCTCATTTTGTTTGGCTTTTTAGTTTGAGGTTTGTTAAAAATTTATTAAATTTTATTAAATTTATAAAAAGGTACAAACGTTGTTACACATCTGGCATCTCTGCCTCAAGATAAAAACATCGTGATTAATTGTGCTTGAAAAAGTTAATTTTATTTTCAATATAATAAGTAAAAAAATACTTGATTGAGTTAATTTTCCTTCTTTTGGTAATGTTTAATCAAAAAAGAAGAAAATATTGGGACAATAGCCCCAAATTCAAGGTGCCAAAAACATCGGACGGTCCCAGTACTAGTGCCAACAGATTTCAACTTCTATCTGACGACGATGATGAAGAACCTGTTGTTGTTAAAGAAAAAATTCCACCTATAATTGTGGATTCTACTCACAGTTTTACTAATGTTATCGGAATAATTGGTGATAAGTATACTTATAAACGAATGACTATTGGAACGAAAATTTTATCCAAAGTAGAAATAATGAAAATTAGATATTTTAGTAATATTTCGGTATATTGGAGAAAGCCTCTTAAGGGTAACAAAGGGAACACTCAATGCTCCAATTGTGCTGTGTATAGACACGGAGCTAAAAACTGTAATCGTACCTTAGTGTGTTCAGCCTGCGCGGGAAACCATGATTATACTATATGCCCTCTTAAAAAAGGTTATAATGAAGGTAGCATAATATAAGTGTTATAACTGCATAAAAAAGAATTTAAAGCACGTTAATCATAAAGCTGATGATCAAAAGTGCCCAAGCCGTCAAGAATATTTAGATATCCGGAATCGAGTAACATCCAAATCTAGGCCAATCAACAGAAGAACTAATGAATTTTATTTCAACGTGGACAATCAGGATTTTCCTCAATTACCAAGACAAGAGCGACAAAATATTCATAGTAATTTCCGTGCTAATGGTAACTTGTATTCTGAGGCAGCTAAAGACAAAAGCTACGCAAAAAATAATGACAACGACATATCCAACGAAAGACTTTTGGAAATATTTTTAGAAGCAGTCGATGCTTTACAAAGTTGTCAAAACAAGTACAACAAGCTACGAGTTTTAGGCAGGATGCTTCAGAATGCCATATAATTCAAATTGTTTACTCAATGTTCATGTTATGCATTGGAATGCCCAAGGCATAACAACGGAATCATCAGCTGCGCAGCTGGAATACTTCTTACTGAAATGGAAAATTGATATTCTACTTTTAAATGCGACTTTTTTGAAACCGCATCACAAATTTCAACTTGGTGGCTATAAAATATATAGAGAGGATCGTTCTACGCATGGCAGAGGAGTTCTAATTGCAACTAAAGCTAATATTAAGCACATGTTGCTACCGAAAATTTATACGAACACTGCAGAAAACATTTCAATGCAAGTGATGATAAATAGACGACCAGTAATATTTACTTCAGCGTATTATCCTGATCACACATCCAATTTCAAGGCTGATTTGGAGAAATTAATATCCTACACTAGCGATTATTTTATTTTCGGTGACCTGAATGCCCAACATACACAATGGAATTGTGTGTCAAATAATTCAGCAGGGACGGAACTCTATAACCACTGCTTACAATCCAGCTACTATATATATTACCCAAACGAGTATACTCGCTTTGGTCAAAATACCAACAATGTCCAGCCGTCTACAATAGACATTCTTTTGACAAACTCGTGTCTCCTATTCTCAGACCTTAAGACACACCCAAATACTCTAAAGTCGGACCATCTACCAATATCTTGTGTTATTTCCGGACTTGTTCAAAATATGACATATGCAGTTCCTTTGTACATATTATCAAGCAGACTGGTCAGTAATTGGAAATTGGGTAGAGAGTGAAATCAGGGATCAGAACTTTGACCAAGCGGTTGCTTATTCAGGTAATCTAGATGGTTATTTTATTAAATTGATATCTTTAGTAAAGGAAGCTTTTGGAAAAATTTCTGATACTAGTATAATCTTAATTAGTCAGAGAAATAAATATAAACGGAAATTTCAAAGAAGTAAGGATTTTTACTCTAAAAATCAAATTAAAAGCATTTTGAAACAATTAGATAAATTAATTGACTTCCACCTTAATAAAGACCGGAACGAATCCTGGTCCAAATTCATTTCAAATTTACCTCCGGGCTCAAATAAATTTTGGAAATTAACAAAAGCCATTAAGAACAACAAAATGTCTTCTACGGATCTACATGTGAACGGTCAATTCTTAAAAACAGGCTTAGAAAATGCTAATTCTATAGCAGACGTTTTTGAAAATTCACACACCATTACATTAAGTAACCATTCACCTATGGACGCATGTGTCTCAAGATTCATACATAATCTTAATGATATAATTATTGACAGTTCGAATGTCGAACTTACCAATTTAGCCGAAGTTAAATCGATTGTACTTTTGTTGAAAAATAAAAAAGCCCCTGGGGTAGATGGCATAAATAGTATTGTACTTAAAAAAATGCTTGACAACTTTTTTGAAACTCTGAGCAAACTCTTTAATTCTTGTTTACTTGTTACTTTCCAAGATTTTTAAGAAAGCAAAAGTCATCCCAATTATTAAGCCGGGCAAAGATCCTAAATTACCGTCCAGCTATAGACCAATTAGATAAAGTGTTTGAGAAAATTCTACAAAAGAGAATTTTAGACTTCTCTAATCAAAATAATATTATTAACCCTCAACAATTTGGATTCCGCAACGAACACTCTACCGTGCATCAAATAAAAAGAGTCGTTAATTTTCTTGAAATGAACATAAAAAACCGTAAGAGTACAGGGGTTATTTTTCTTGATATAGAAAAAGCCTTTGATTCAATATGGCATGCTGACATGGTATTTAAACTAAATTCCTTTAATTATCCAACGTACTTACAAAAGATAATAAAGAGTTTTTTAGATCAACGCTCATATGTTGTATCTATAGATAACATGGTATCTAGTGATAGACAAATTCCCGCGGGACTGCCAAAAGGGTCTGTTTTATCACCTATACTATATTCGATATACACTTCTGATATATCCGTTCGCAGGAATCAAGAAGTAGTCTCTTACGCAGACGACAGTGCTCTCATTTGTACCGGTAAGGTGTCAAACGCAATAATTAAGAAAATGGAAGATAGTCTAGAATTTACCCAAAAATATTTTGATAAATGGAAAATAAAAATTAATATTAATAAAACCCAAGCTATTATATTCCCATATAATAGGTCGCGGAAACGCACTGCCACAAAACAGTTGTATTCTAGGGGAATTGTTATTCCTCTGCAAGATAGTATCAAATATCTGGGATTTATGTTAGATAAAAAATTATCATTTAAACAGCACATTGAATATATTTGTAATAAGCCAATTAATTGCGGTCGTGCTCTCTACCCCCTACTTAACAGAAGATCTAAACTTAATCTAAAAAACAAGGTTCTTATTTACAAAATGTGTATTCGGCCTATTATGACCTATGGTTGCCAAGTCTGGTTCTACAAAGCTGCTAAAACTCATACAAAATAAAAATCTAAAAATAATTCACAACCTACACCCCAGATATTCTACTAACGAACTGCATAGTAACTTTAACCACACAATGTTTAATTCATTTGCTAGAAAACTGACTCTGTCATTTAAAGAAAAATGCAGAACGTCCACTTATGACATAATAAGAAATTTGCTAAATAACCACTAATATACTCTTCTGTTCTTAAAGAGAATAAATTGGTGTTTGTTTTTAAAATTTCTTATAACGACAAGTAGATGCAAGGTTTTTTCTAACAACTTTTCCTTAATACTGTGATATTAATAGTTTCTTTATTTAATTTATAAGATGTTAATTGTTGTAATACTTTTAAGTAAATTCTCATAACATGTAAATAACTATTTTATAAGGTTTCAATAAAAAAAAATAAAAATAATAATAATAATAATAAAACAAACGTTAACGCGTTGAAAATTATTTATAAATGAAATGACATATCATCTGCTTCGTTTAATTGTGGTTAATAATAGCAAGATTTCAATATAAAACTTTTCAAATGGCTGGGCACAATTTCCCTCAGAAACTACACTCACAAACATTATACGTTAAGGGTTTTAGTTCAATCAATTTGATTGTTGAATAAATATTTGTTTTAACTTTTTCAATAATTGAATGTACCAGGCGCTAAATCCAATTTTTCTTAACGCACTGTTTGCACATTCGCATTTTCTTAGTATAATTTTATATACCTGTGAAAAAACTAATAGAAAATTTCTTAAAATTATAAAAATGTACCATAAACTTTTTTTTATGGGGAATGTTAAACATTTTTTTTTGTATTTATTAAAATTATTACGGTATAGTTAGACATTTTAACTTCATTAAAAATAAAACTCTAGATATTCGACTTGTTCTTAATGGCAAAATAATCAGGTGCAGTACAAATTCATAAAATTAAAATGCAAATTTGAAGAAGTCTTAAAACTATATAGAGTGTATAGTGCATACAGCACCTGGCTTGACAATCAAATGAGGTAACAAGTTTTACAATCATGATGATTATTACTTGCATTTAGAGATACGATTGACATGATTTTCTACATATCCCAGTGGAGGTATATATTAAGTGTTGGAGCAATATAAATAATTTTGGTCATCATTTACATATTTATACCTGTCGGCGACACGGTAACCTTGTCATAGAGATGGCAATTAATGTCTAGTTTTGAATGTATTTGTTATTCAGCTGTAATTTAGTTTTACATAAAGAAAAGGCGGTTTGAAAAAGCGTGTTGGTGCAAATATAAATAGGTAAAGGGCCATTTTTAAAATCACTTTGCGCCAAGACACTTAGCAAGAAACCACGTAAGTTAATTTCATATTTTGTAAATTTTTACTTTAACCACTTTATCTGTCAGAGAATAAACACCAACAACAACCCACCATAAATATATACACCCATCACACCACATCAATTGTATATGTTAAATGTCAACTCATTAAATATTGTTAAAACATAATCTACGTTGGGTTTTATTTATCGTTTGTTCTCGCTAAGGCGCAAGGTCACACTTCGGTCATTGGATCACATTATTTTATTCTGTGATTGCATTTGCGAGACAACAATTTGGTGCCAACAAATTTATGTTCGAATTTGAGACGTCAAAAAGAGTCAGCCAAAGAAGTAACAAAGGCATCCCTCCTGCAAGGTTTAAGGAATTTATTAATACAATGCCAAATAGCCTGCCACAAAAACCTGTTCTGCCGCAGGGGAATGCAGACACGCCGCCACCTTCTAGAAATTTGACGCAGCCAAATGCCAGTTCACGTTCCTCAAATACACAGTCGCAGCCACAAGCTGAAATTCAAGCGCAGCCGCAGCAATCACATGCCCATACTTCGTCCAGTTCTCGACCAATGGAACGGCATATATCATCTGAATATATGTCTAACATGTCACGTGAATTTGATCGAAAGCTGGCAGAAATGAAAAATGAATTTCAAAGGCAAATGCATGCTATGCAGGAATTGATGATATCAAATACACAACGGGTAAATAATAGTGTTTTAGAATTGCGTAATGAAAGCCGATTAGAAAATGTAAACGCCACTCAACAAGATAATATGCCTATAAGAGAATCGTCAGTGAGTAGTGAGAACAGTGCAAGAACATTTGAACGACGACAAAAGAAAATATATCCACTGCCAACATTCTCAGGCAAGCCAGAAGAGTGGCAAAGCTTCAGCGAATCATTTAGAAGCACCACAAGTGAGTTTGATTATTCAGATCTGCACAACATTATGCGACTTCGGGAAGCCATAACGGGAAGAGCCAGAGAAACTGTAGAGGCACTCTTGTCGAATTCAGCCAATGTGGCCGCCATTTTGGAAGTTTTAGAAGAAACTTATGGCAGACCTGAACAGTTGATCAGAAGCCAGATTGAAAAAATGAGACGAATAACACCAATAGCCGAAGACAATCTTGATCAACTCATTGATTTTGCCAACAAAATTACTAATATGGCGACCTTTTTAAAAAATGCAAACGGGGAACATCATTTGTCAAACCCCACACTTTTGAGTGAAATTGTTGGAAAATTACCTACTGCCCGGCAATTACAATGGGCTGAAAAGTGTCTTTCACTTGGGCGGACAGCCACAGTGGTCGATATTAGCAATTGGTTAAACGGTATACGTCGCATCGCTAATATGGTCTCCGACTCTCTTCCTGTTGCTTCTGTTCAAAAACGCCAATTGGCGTCTACTCCAGCTGCAACTAATTTCGCAAAATCAAGTGGTCGTAAATTTGTTCATGTTGCTGTGGTAGAAAGAAAATGCATTCTATGCAATGGAGAGTGTAGTTCACTTGAATTTTGTAAATCCTTTAAATCATTTTCAGTTGATTCCCGCTGGGAAAAAGTCAAAGACTTAAAGGTGTGCTTTTCGTGCATGAAAAAGGGTCACCGAACTACACAATGCTATCAGAAAAGAAAATGCGGTGTAAATGGTTGCAACAGAGTTCATCATATTTTATTACACAACACTAACACATTAAGCACTCCACAAGATAGCACACCAAGAAATTCACAGCCATCCGAGCCAAATGCTGAAAATGTATCCACCAGCGATCGCGTTAGCTGCCACTACAACGGTAATTTCACACCAAACGCCGTACTGTTTCAAGTCATCCCAATAAAATTATATAGTCAAGGGACTGAGGTGAGCACTTATGCATTCATTGACGACGGAGCTAACGCTACTATCGTGGACAGCCAATTGGCGCATCAGCTGGGTATCGTTGGCAAGAAAAGTACTCTGGAATTATATTGGTTACACCGTGAAATGGCGTCAGAATCAACAGAAATTATTGAATTGGAAATAAGTGGTGTTGACAAAGAAGCAAAGAAATACAAAATGTCAAATGTCTACACATCTGCAAATTTAGCGTTGCCAACTCAATCTTTTTATGCCGGTGAGTACACTGAGAACAATATATACTTATCTGGATTACCTTTGAATAGCTATAATAATGTGCGGCCAAAAATTATAATCAGTCTTGCCCACGCTTATTTGACTGTGCCAATTGAAGTTCCCAGGACAGGATCTGGTCCCATTGCAGTGAAAACAAGACTGGGATGGCTGGCATACGGCCCTGTGAATAATGTCTCGAAAAGCCCAAATAGGGTGTGCCATGCGTATTTAAAAAATAATGAAAATATGGCGGAAATTAATAATCTTATTTCTAGTTATTTTTTAATAGAATCATTTGGCATAAAACCAGATGTAAAACCGCCCGTTTCGAAAGATGACGCCAGAGCCATAGATATTTTGGAAAATACCATAAGAAAGATACAAGGTAGATATGAGGTTGCGTTGCTATGGAAGGAGTATTGCCCACCATTTCCCGACAGCTTCGCCATGGCTATGAGACGACTAGAAGGATTAGAAAGAAAAATGTCGCGAGATTCTGTTTTTGCTGACGAATACTGTAAAAAGATAGAGCATTATATTAAAATGGGATACGCTGAACGCTTGAGTGAAAGAGAAGCAATAAAGCACACTGCTAAGACATTTTATATCCCTCACTTTGGAGTAAAAAACCCAAAGAAAAGCGGCATTAGATTGGTTTTCGACGCGGCTGCGGATGTGAAAAATATTTCCTTAAATAAGTCGTTATTGCCAGGACCTGATATCAACCAGCCGTTGATGTCAATCCTTTTTAAGTTCCGGCAAGCTCAAGTGGCGGTAACTGGCGACATACAAGAGATGTTCCACCAAATCGCTGTAAGAAAAGAAGACTGTGATAGCCAACGATTTATTTGGAGAAAGGGTAAGCCAGAAAACCCAGTGGAAATTTATGTTATGAAGAGATTTATTTTCGGTGCAACATGTTCACCTGCTGTGGCTCAATATGTTAAAAATAGTAACGCCAAAACATTTGAAAACATTTACCCCAGGGCAGTGCAAGCTATTCGTGAACGCCACTATGTCGACGACTATGTGGACTGCTTCCAGACAGAGGAAGAGGCAATTAAGGTGGTAAATGAGGTAATTAAAATTCATAAAGCTGCAGGTTTCAACTTACGTCATATTAATTCCAATTCTGTAAAAGTAAAAAACGCATGTGGCAGTAATGAGCAAGAAGAAACTGTAAAAATAGAAAAGGAATTGGATCGCATATTGGGTATGCACTGGCTTACCAAATCCGATATTTTCATTTTTAAACTAAAATTTACTCGTATCCCACAAGAAATTCTTGAATTCAAGCGTAAGCCGACAAAAAGAGAGCTATTGCGACTACATATGTCTATCTTCGACCCTTATGGTTTTCTTGTGGACTTCATGGTGACAGCCAAAATTATTATGCAAGCTGCTTGGAAGTCACGTATACAATGGGACGAGCAAATTTCTGATGAATTGTACACGCGATGGAAATCATGGATGGAAGAATTACCCAAGGTTCTACAATTTGAGATACCAAGATGTTATGCCTCAACATTTGAGACCGCAGAAGTCGATTTGCATATATTTGTCGACGCAAGCGAGCAAGCTTTAGCAGTTGTTGCGTACTGGCGTGTGGTTACGGTAAGGCAAGTAAATGTGGCATTTGTAGCTGCAAAGAGCAGCTGTGCACCAATACGATACCATTCCATCCCAAAATTGGAACTACAAGCAGCAACCATGGGTGTTCGCCTTATGCAATGTATATTGGTTTATCATAACATTAAAGTTCGTAAATGTATTCTTTGGAGTGATTCGAACACGGTTTTGCGATGGCTAAGGTCTGACCATAGCAAGTACAAGCAATATGTGGCCAACCGCATTGCCGAGATCCTTGAGGCCAGCAATGTTAAGCAGTGGAGATGGTGTCCAGGCGATTTAAATCCGGCGGATGATGGTACCCGTGCAAAATTTCCCCCTCGGTATAATGCCAATAGTAGATGGAAGCTTGGTCCAGATTTTTTGATGGAAGACGAAGGTTCTTGGCCTGAAGAAACCTTTGGCCCCCATATTGATGAATTAAGTGGCGACGAAATGAGAACCAAATTTGTTTTTACAGCTGCCCTTCAGGTTTGTTTTGAAGTACCTAATATTAATCGTTTTTCTAATTATTCGAGGTATAAACGAGCTACAGCCTGGGTATTGCGCTATGTAAAGAACCTTAAGCATTGCTCGAAGAAGCTTGATTTGGTACATGGACCCTTGAATGCCGAAGAAGACATGAAGCTGAATTCCATTTGTGTCGTTGTGCGCAAATGCAAGCTTATTCAGACGACTTAGCCGACGTTCGTAAGAACAATGCAGTCTCGCATAATAGTCCTTTGAAGATGTTGAACCCGGTTGTGGGTGAAGACGGTCTAATTCGTAGTAAAAGCCGACTGGAGAAGGCGGAATGCCTTCCCGCATCGGCCAGAAGACCGATAATCCTGCCTAATAATCATGCACTCACTCGGCTTATAGTTCAGCACTTCCACAATAAATTTCACCACATAAACATCTCAACCATCATGTGCGAAATAAGACAAATATTTTGGATACCGTCTTTGCGACGTCTTGTCAACACAGCCCAGTCAAAGTGCATGGTATGCAAACTGAGAAAAGCTAAACCGATTCAACCCCAGATGAGCGCACTTCCAATGGATCGAGTTCAGCCTTTTATACGCCCGTTTACCTACACAGGCGTAGATTATTTTGGACCTCTTAATGTCACCATAAGGCGTGCTCGTGAAAAGAGATGGGTTTGCCTTTTTACATGCTTAACTGTACGTGCCGTTCATCTAGAAGTGGCTACAGACTTGTCAAGCGATGCCTTCATATTGTGCCTAAGAAATTTTGTTAATCGGAGAGGTGTGCCACTTCAAGTAAGGAGTGACAATGGTACAAATTTTATCGGTGTAGCCACAGAACTGAAGAATACGACAAATTTCCTCGACCATGATGACATTACCTCAAGACTAGCGCCTTTGGGTATTAAATGGATTTTTAATACTCCAGCCAATCCAGCTCAAGGTGGAGCATGGGAGCGTTTAGTACAATCCGTTAAGAAGGCTCTTTACAGCATGCTGAAGGACCAAGCACCAAGACTCGATACGCTGAGCAGTTTATTGGTAGAGGCAGAATGTATAGTTAACTCACGGCCTCTTACACACCTTCCGGTCACCCCTATTGAGCCCGAGCCTTTGACTCCAAACCATTTTTTATTGGGATGCACAAACTCTACGCAAACTCCCTCCTCTCCTGAGCCTCGTTTGATATGTTTACGCAAACAATGGAGGGTTTTGACTAATTTGAAGAATTGTTGTTGGAAGAGGTGGATTAGAGAATACTTGCCCGAGCTCACGAGACGTACAAAGTGGTGTCTACCAGCCCAAACGCTCAACATAGGTTGCCTGGTCCTAGTTTGTGACCCTGATGCCCCAAGGTCGCAATGGAAGCGCGGAAGGGTGCTTGAATTGTATTATGGTAAAGATGGTATAGCCAGATCAGCGGACGTGGATACATCAAAAGGAGTGCTTAAACGACCTATATCAAAGTTGGCTTTGTTGGACGTGGAAGTGTCGCCTGATGATTAATTTGGTGATTCTTATCCTCCGGAGTCGATTCACGGTGGTGGGAATGTCGGCGACACGGTAACCTTGTCATAGAGATGGCAATTAATGTCTAGTTTTGAATGTATTTGTTATTCAGCTGTAATTTAGTTTTACATAAAGAAAAGGCGGTTTGCAAAAGCGTGTTGGTGCAAATATAAATAGGTAAAGGGCCATTTTTAAAATCACTTTGCGCCAAGACACTTAGCAAGAAACCACGTAAGTTAATTTCATATTTTGTAAATTTTTACTTTAACCACTTTATCTGTCAGAGAATAAACACCAACAACAACCCACCATAAATATATACACCCATCACACCACATCAATTGTATATGTTAAATGTCAACTCATTAAATATTGTTAAAACATAATCTACGTTGGGTTTTATTTATCGTTTGTTCTCGCTAAGGCGCAAGGTCACACTTCGGTCATTGGATCACAATACCCTACACCACTATGTGGTTAGGGTATAATGACTTTGTGCTGATGTTTGTAACTACCAAAAATATTTGACCTAGACCAATCTCTTATTTTACTGATCGACTCAGAATCACGTTTTGAGTTGATTGTAGCATATAACCACAAAAACATGTAATGTTCTTTTTGGATATTATCAGGTTCTAGCATGCATTTTTTTTCCGGCTCTGGCTCGTCGGCAATCGGGCGAGGGTTATTAAACCTGATTTAGATCTTACGAAAAACAAATACATAGCATTATATATTTTACTTGCATGCATGCAAACAATTCAAGCAAGAACATATTAAACGTGTTGCATGAATCAACCCCAAAAATTGGCAAAAAAAAAAAGTAATATAAAGATAATATAAAAACTGCAATTAATTGTGGATTGGAATGCATCTACCGTTTGCGTTGCTAAAAGATGATATAAGCAACATTTTGCCCTGCCCAACCTTGATCATCGTACTAAAACCTATGATAAATAATGTTCGATGATCCCTAACCATACTAATCTACTACACAAACTTTGTCACTGAAATCAAAACACCATTAGAATTAGCAATTCATATTAAATATTTATTTACATTCATGTAATGTTTTCATATAAAATTTAAGAAAGGACTTCAGCTTAAAGCTGATAAACTTTTAAAAATGTAATTTTGAAATTTACTCAAGAAATTCATAATAATTTAATCCAAAGTTTTTTAGTTTTTTTTTTAGTATTAAAATTAAAAATATGTAGTATATTTTATAAAAAAAATCAAATTTCGATCCAATATAAATTTAATACAAATTGTATTATTACAGGCACACTCTAACAGAATTAACAAGTGTGAACAATGTAAATTTGAAACATAAAAAGTTCATTCACCCTTTCGACAAAAAAAAATTATAAAAGGGAATGAAACGATAAGCAAAAGAAAAAAAGAGTTGCCGAATCTCTAGGTAATGAAGAATTATGGGATTAATAATCTGAATTATTGTTGCCTTTCTTATATAAATATTATCTTGATTTGAGGAAATTCCTTTTTGTACATTTTAATTTTTGGTGTAGATATCTTTAGTTTTTGTTAACAATAACTTAAATAATTTAAAATTTGTTTTCCTTGTATGATTATTCACTTTTTTTTTAAATCTTTTTTTTCCTTTAAATGGTGCGTGGTAAAGAAGAAGAAAGCATACATTTCAAAATTTTTTCTTTTTTTTCCTTTTGATTTTTTTTCCACACAAAACAACTTTTATAACAATATAAAAATTACTATTAACACTCTTCACAATTGATTTTATCTTTATTATTTTTATTACTTTTAATTGTTTTCTTCTTTTTTTCACAGCCCTTGCTTTGTTTTTAAAATATCAGTAACACAAATTGTTTAGATGTTATTTCATATTTTTTTTAAACCAACACGTTGTTTTTTTTATTATTTTTGTTTGTTTTCAGAACAATATAAATACAACTTGTGAACAATACTAATAGTATAGGTAGAAAGCAGTTTTTGACTTACTCTTCGTGTTCTCGCTTCCATCGATGAATGGCCATTCAACAACGTGGTCGCTATAAGTTTGAGAGAGATGGTTATAAAAGCCGTTTTTGGAATGATGTTGCAACAATCTCTTTCTAGCAAATCAAATGTTTTAGCAACATGTAAGTTAACACGCTTTGATTCTGATCTGCCTAATCGGCAACATTTAGTTCATACGATTTTATATTTTACGTTTTTGCTAATTTAAGTTATATGTTTGCGTTGCACTTTGTAGCCAACGCAAACTTGGTGGTAGGAAATAAAATTTAGTTTAAGACCCTAACTCACAGAACACAGTCGTTTTACTTATTGGAAAGAGATATCCAACGAGAAGAAGTCTACCAGAATAAATACGATAGAGATTTCTTCACTGGCGCCCAACAGGATAAGGAACCGTACATTTCATCAGGAATATCAAACTATAACTTCAACAACAGCACCACCACCACCGCCACCAACACCAGCCAACACCACCACCAACACCAAGTCAAACGGAGAATTATATTAAGAAATAAAAAAGAATGTAAGTAAAGTTTCCAATTTTCATAAAGTGGCTTTAGAAGGAAAAAATAAAAAGAATATCAAAAGTGAAAATAGTGCTATCGTGCTAACGGTTTTAATTATCAGTGTTTTGACCTTTTCTATCCAGCTAAAGCGAAAGTGTGTTGACGGTTTTACGAAACTAGAACTATATTTTTTAATTTATGAGTGATTTGGAGGACTTGTTTGACAGTTTAAATATTACGGGAAATAGAGAAAGGATGTCACAGGAAGAAGTACAAGCTATGATTAACAGGGCCGTAGTTGCGGCAACACAACATCAGTCTAGATTGTTTACAGAAAAAATTAACGAACTAACTGAGAAAATAGCTAGTTTAGAAGTTGGTAGAGTGAACGTAGAAGAATTTAGGAAAACTGCCATAGACCCTTCAGTGGTATGCAACGAAACGCTTGACTTAGTAAAATCATTACCGGAGTTCGACGGTAAATTAGAACAATATATCTCTTGGAGACAGGCAGCACATACTGCATATAAGGTTTATGAGAATTTTGATGGTAGTTCTAAACACTACCAAGCAGTGGCCATTCTGAGAAATAAGATAAGGGGAGCGGCAGATGCCGTTCTGGCCTCATTTAATACAGTGCTAAATTTTCGAGCTATTATTGCTCGCTTGGATTTTACATATGCGGATAAACGACCAATATATTTAATAGAACAGGAGTTAAGCACGCTTAGACAGGGTAATGGTTCTGTTTTGGATTTTTATGATAGCGTTGAACGAAAGCTTACATTATTGACGAATAAGACATTGATGACGTACGACAGTGACGTCTTACATGTGCTAAATGATAAGTATAGAAAGGATGCACTTCGCACCTTTATTTCAGGTTTAAGAAAACCTCTATGCGACATCTTATTCTCGTCACGACCTGTGGACCTTCCAACAGCATTGGCACTCGCACAGGAACTTGAATCCAACCACGAGCGGTATGTTTTTGCAACCACATTTGCTAATAGAATCAACGAGAATAATAAAATTAATGCTAGGAAATTCCCCAATCAAAATCAACCTAACGAGAAAAACCCATACTATAATAGGGTCCAATCTCAAAGGCACCCGGGTCAAGTCAGAGGACAAGATATTCCAGAACCAATGGATATTGACCCATCGTCTTCAAGGTTCAGACAGCACACGAGCGGTCGAAACCAAAATTTTCAACCTACGAAAAACAACCTGGATCGGACAGACAAACGGGATCCAGGATTCAGAGGATCAACCATGTGACAAATGAGGTGGAACAATATTCCATCACAGCGGACGATGCGGATCTAGATATCGAACAGCATGCTAACGATAATGATTTTGAAAGCATTAATTTTTTAGGGCATGCTCCCAGCTACCATTCATAGAACGGGTTCTTGCTGGGGAGACAATAAAAATATTAATAGACACCGGGGCATCGAAAAATTATATAAGACCATTTAAACAACTTAAAGGAATCAAGGATACCGATAATCCCTTTACAGTTCATTCGATTCACGGAAAAAATGACATAAATAAAAAATGTGTCGTAAATTTGTTTGGGAAAAATTCAACTTTTTTTGTGCTAGAGAATCTTTCAACATTTGATGCAATTGTGGGGTTAGACCTTCTAAAACAGGTTAATGCCAACATTGACCTAAAAAAGGGACAATTAATTACGCGGCAGGCTCGGAGAAAATTTGTTTCACGAAGTGCAAAGATGTGAATCATGTTATAGTTGACGTGAAAAATGTACCAGAATCCGTTAGAACCAAATTTAAGAATATTATTAACAATAACAACGAAGTATTTTCAGACCCAAAAAAATCACTGCCGTATAACACAAATATAGTAGCGACGATCCGGACTCAAACCGATGAAGCAATATATTCGAAATCGTATCCATACCCAATAGGGGTATCGGACTTTGTAAACGAGGAAATTAGACAACTTCTGGCAGACCACATTATTCGACCATCTAGGTCACCTTATAATAACCCAATTTGGGTCGTAGACAAGACAAGCATGGACGAATTAGGAAACAGGAAGCAACGAATGGTGATAGATTTCCGAAAGCTTAATGAAATTACTATTAACGACAAATATCCTATCCCGAATATGTCGGTAATTCTATCAAACTTGGGAAATGCTAAATATTTTACTACCCTGGACCTTAAATCTGGTTTTCATCAAATTGAACTCGCAGAAAGAGATAGGGAGAAAACTGCTTTCTCAGTTAACAACGGAAAGTACGAATTCTGCAGACTACCTTTTGGGTTAAAAAATGCTCCAAGTATCTTTCAGAGAGCTATCGACGACATTCTTAGGGAACAGATAGGAAAATCATGCCACGTTTATGTCGATGACGTGATTATTTTTTCGGAATCAGAAGATGACCACCTTATTCATGTCAACTGGGTCCTCACGAAGCTTCGGGAAGCACATATGTGCGTTTCCGTCGAAAAGTCAAAATTTTTTAGGACTAGTGTGGAATATCTTGGTTTCGTGGTGTCGACGGAAGGCATACGGAAGTCTTCAGACAAAATTGCGGCGATTCTTAGATTCGTTCCACCTTCTAACCTGTTTCAATTAAGATCTTTTTTAGGACTGGCGAGTCACTATAGATCATTCATTAAAGATTTTGCGAGAATCGCCAAACCATTAACAGACGAGCTAAAGGGCGAAAACGGGAAGTTAGTGCAAGTCAGTCAAAAAAGGTTATAATAACACTTAACGAAAGTCAATTGCTTGTTTTCAGTAAACTAAAGGAAATACTGACTTCGGAAGACGTTATGCTTACGTATCCAGATTTTAGGAAACCATTCAACTTAACGACAGATGCTTCGGCATTGGGCCTAGGTGCAGTCTTATCCCAAGATGGTAAACCGATACAATTTATCTCTAGAACATTAAAAGACCACGAAATGCATTATGCTACGAATGAGAGAGAGCTTTTGGCAATAGTTTGGGCTTTAAAAACCCTTCGAAATTACCTTTACGGCGCGAAAACTCTCAATATTTTTACGGACCACCAGCCGTTAACATTCGCGGTTTCAGACCGAAACCCAAATGCGAAAATCAAACGTTGGAGAGCTTTTGTTGATGAGCACAACGCAAAGATTTTTTGCAAACCTGGAAAGGAAAATGTAGTTGCGGATGCGTTATCCCGACAACAAATAAACGCTACGGACAAGACCCAGAATCAGACCATGCTACTGTTCATAGTGAGGCGTCCCTTACCTATACTATTCCGAGTACGGATAACCCGATTAATTTCTACAGAAATCAAATAGTTATTGAAGAGGCTGAACAAGCCTCATTGCGTACCTTTGTAATATTCGGAAAGAAAATAAGACATAACATCCAATTTAATGAAAAAAACGAACTCTTTGAAACGGTCCGGGATGCAGTTAACCCAAATGTGGTAAATGCAATATACTGCACTCTCCCAACTCTGGCATTCTTGCAACATGACTTAATCAGACAGTTTCCAGGTACTAAATTTTGGTACTCAAAACTCTTTGTAACAGACATCTATGACCTTAATGAACAGAGAGAAATTGTTGCTTCTGAACACAACAGAGCGCATAGAGCTGCCCAGGAAAACGTAAAACAAATATTACAAGACTATTAATTTCCGAAAATGTCAAAACTTGCTAAGAAAATTGTTTCAAATTGTAAAATTTGCTCTAAGGGAAAGTACCAGAGGCACCCGAAACGGCAATTCATTGGAGAAACACGAATTCCCAACTATGCGGGTGAAATCCTACACATAGATATTTACTCCACTGACCAAAAATATTTCCTTACTTGCATTGACAAATTTTCCAAGTTCGCTATAGTTCAGCCAATCCATTCCCGTACCTTCTTCGATGTTAAAATTCCAATACTACAATTAATGAACTTTTTCCCTCAAACTAAGACAATATTTTGCGACAACGAAAAATCCCTAAATTCAGAGACTATAAGAACATTATTAGACTCGTATAACATACAGATCGTTAATTCACCACCACTTCATAGCACGTCAAATGGCCAAGTGGAGCGTTTCCACAGCACCCTCTCAGAGGTCGCGAGATGTCTGAAACTTCATCGAGGATACCGTCAACCTTATTGTGCAGGCCACTATTGAGTACAATAGGACAATCCACTCTGTTACCGAAAAGCGTCCTATCGATATAATCCACTCCGCTCCAAATGAGCTAAGAACGCTCATTATGGAAAAAATCTTAAGTGCACAAAATCAAACCCTGGATAATCACAACAGGGGTAGGACAGATAGAAAGTTCGAGGTAGGAGATAAAGTTTTTATAAAATCCAACAGGAGATTGGGAAATAAATTAAGCCCTTTGTATGGAGAAGGAACGGTCGAAGCTGATTTGGGCACGACAGTTCTAATTAAAGGAAGGGTGGTCCATAAGGACAATCTGAGATAGCATGGCTCTAAACAACTTTCTTTATTCTAGGTTTCTAAACATCTTACTTACGGTAATTTTACCGATAGCAGGCAAGATCATCGACTACACTCGTTCAAACTACATCCCGATATATGATGGCGATATAATTATTTGGGATGATTATGGTTACCTAAAAGACTCTTCCAACTTGACTTTATACGACGGACTCATTAAGGAAACAACCGAATTGTCTGATCTCTTCCCATAGTCTCATAAGAAAATAATTTTGGAATCAGATATTAACCATATGGCTACATTGCTCTCAGCCCTAGGAATCCACCACAGACATGCCAGAAGTTTAAACATCTTAGGAACTGCCCTGAAGGTAGTAGCAGGCACTCCTGACTTCGATGACTTTGAAGAGAGCACGTTTAGACAAGAGCAGCTGGTGGAAGCAAACAACAGACAAATAGATATCAACACTAGAATCGACCAACAACTTCAGAAACTGACGGACACGGTAAACCAGGTAATCGCAGCTGAAAAAGAAAAAGATAGGATGAACACTGATAAATTGTACGAAACACTTTTAGCCAGAAATAGAATTTCGATTATAAATTTGCAGAATTTAAATTTATCTATTAGTTTAGCGAAGGTAAACGTTATAGATCTCGCAATACTTGATAGCGAGGAAGTGAAGTCACTGGTGAAGAATGGAAGCTTTACAGACACTAGTGTGTCGGAAGTTATGAGTATCAGTAGCATTAAGATTTACCAAAATAATGATATTTTACAATTTGTTATTAAATTTCCTAGACCCAAGCAGCTATGCAAGAGAATAGATCTGTCCCCTGTCTCACACCAGCAAAAAATAATTTCTTTCGAGGGAGGCAACAAGGTGGCAAAATGTGGCAATCAGGTACTCTCAGTCGAAAGCTGCAGGACAGCAATCTCGTCCACTTTTTGCAAATTTCAAAACGTTACCACTTGTGCTCAACAACTAGTACTTGGGACATCTGCCGAATGTAACACTCAGTTCGACGATCTTAAGAAAGTAATGGTAGTGGATGATGGCATTATCATTATCAACAATGCGATCGCAGAGGTGATTGAAAATCACGGTAACAGCCAACTTGTGAATGGCACTTACCTGGTTACTTTTGATAGTGAAGTTATCATCGATGGAATCACGTACGTGAATAGGGCTGGGGTCCCAGGGAGTATTCCCGAATTGCCAAACCTTCCCATGATAAAGGTTACAGAGCATAAACAAGTTCTCAGTCTACCGTTTCTCCACGACATGCAAATTAGAAATCTTCAGCATCTCGATGAGTTAAAGAAAGAAATCACTGTGAAACCTATCTTGAGCACCTCTGTGATATTGTGTTGCATCGCCTTGATATATCTGGCTTACAGAATGATAAGGGGCTGGAGAAAGAGAAGATCGCTAGTCAACTTGAAAATACGTTGGAAGAAATCTTGAAGAAGACCGAGGACGGCCTTCATTCAAAACGGGGAACAGTTAACACGCTTTGATTCTGATCTGCCTAATCGGCAACATTTAGTTCATACGTAGCTTAGTATTGGTGCTGCGTATGGTTGACACGCGCCGTTTTAGATTTGCACGATCAGCTACTTCGATTTTATATTTTACGTTTTTGCTAATTTAAGTTATATGTTTGCGTTGCACTTTGTAGCCAACGCAAACTTGGTGGTAGGAAATAAAATTTAGTTTAAGAGCCTAACTCACAGAACACAGTCGTTTTACTTATTGGAAAGAGATATCCAACGAGAAGAAGTCTACCAGAATAAATACGATAGAGATTTCTTCACTTGTATCCTAGAAATTTGGCAACTTAAGTTATAAACATTTTTTTCCCTTTTTTTATAATTGGTTGACGAATGGTTAACTTTAACTTTAATGAAAACTTTGTACTAGCTTTAGTTTTAAAGGTATTTTTTTTTTGTAAACAAATTTTGATTATTTAAAACTATTTTTTTTCACTATATCAATCACCACTGACAAGAATTTGGTGGTATAAAAAGTCACTTTCAATATTTCATGTATAAAGCAGTTCCGTTGCTAAATAAGATTTTTGGAATATCTTTTGTGTGTTGCCAAACCATTAGTATGTTAGGAAAACATTTTCGACTTGATTTTCCAAAGAACTGCTCCGTGGCATGGTCCAGGGCTCAATATCACCAATTCGATTTCCAATTTTTACTACGAGGTTTCAATAATGGTTTTAATTTCACATTTGGTGCCAAATCTATATTAAAGAGATTTTTTTTTAAACTGGGGGAGGAAAAAGTTAAAAATTGTAAAATTTACCCGAATGGATGTGGCACACAAATGTCACTACTAATGAAATTTTTGGTAGGTAAAATAATAATGACCTAATGATGGGTTTAATTTCAAAGCAATCAATCCGAATTGTAAAATCTTATTTTTTTCAAGTGAATTAATTAAACGTATTTTTTTTCTTTAGTAATTAAATCTGAAATTGAATATAATAGAAGCTATGGTTTGATCAAGTTATCAAATTTTAAATTTTATTTGAAGGGAATATTTACCTTTACGGCTGTACAATTTACAATTAACAAAATCACTAGAAGTGTAGATTACGTTTGTAATATTTGATTTGAATGGAGTATTTTCAGGAACAAAAAATTTATTCAACTTTGTCACTGTCACGATGAAAAATGAGGTGATCGCCACTTAATTGGACTTATATATGTTCAGCAATTGCATTAGTCAAATTGCTTAATAATTTTGGCGCGTGATTAACACATACATTGACTGTTTTTCGTACAAATGTTAACTTTTTGGCGCAAATGGTGAAATTAATGAAAGCACAATGAATAGGGTTTACAGATAAACATCTGTATCGAATGGTGTAAATACGCTATCCTAATAATCAACTTTAATCCTGATTAAATGAAAAGATTTTAGGATTCCAAAAAAAAAAAAGATTGAATGATGCCAGCACTTCTCCACAACCCCCCAACCAAGATCAGGTTTTGGGATTTTAATGCTCAAAATCTGATCCAGCTGGCAGCATTTTAAGTATTTAACCTGGCTTAATATCTTTCGCATGATATTTGCCTACGACATTCCCTCGCAAATCTTCTAATTCATAGTTGCAATTGCCAATTTTCTTTCTAATGCGGGCCTTTATGAAAACATGATAGAGTTTTGAGCTATAACCCTTATCAAAGTTGGACTGTTTAAAGTTTCTACGAAATACTTCTTGTCCTTCTTTGAAGGAGCACTCCTTGGACCTTAAATTGTATGCCTTCTCATTCCGTTGAAATTGTTTCTCCATTAATTTAGTAGCTCTTTTTCTTATTATTTCCATAGAATCTTCCCTCGCAAAACTTACTTCCCTATCTTCTAAAATACCTAATTTCTTTAACAGGGTGTACGTTTGACCATTTGTCACCATGTTCTGTCCAAATGTTATATAATATGGAGCTACACCTATAGAAGAATGTATGCTTGACCTTAGAGCACAACCTATATTGCTTAATACTTCGTCCCAGTTCTTTTGGTCAGTGTTTATATAGGCCCTAATTGCTGCAATAAGAGAACGATTTATTCGTTCTGAGGCATTTGCCTGTGGCGAGTGAATGGCAGTGAGCGTATGGAAAATTGAATACTTATCTAGAAGCTGCTTAAATAATTTTGATTTAAATTGGACTCCGTTGTCAGAAACAACTGTTTCCGGCACCCCAAACATGTGGAAAATTTCTTCTTCTATATATTTACATATAACATCAGCAGTTAACTTTTTTACAGGTTTTAGAAATGGATACTTTGAGAAGTGGTCGAGAACCACAAAAATACCAATGTGACCATTTCGTGACCTAGGATATGGTCCAAGGAAGTCAACATATAGCTTCTGAAATAAGCGCTTAGTCATGGCTGGATGTCCCATAGGTGGCCTCAGTACAAAATTTGGGTGTTTTGTTCCCTCACACACATCACAGTTATTAATATATTCTTTTACGGTATTAACTAATCCAGGCCAAAAATAATACCTGCGAATCCTCTCAAGCATTTTGTTGATACCAAAATGTGCTGATAATCTATCGTCATGGGCCTTTACTAATATATCTGGTATTAACTCTTGTGGGAGCCATAACTTCCAACAGAGGTCGTCATGAAGCTGTTCACCTGATGCATGTTCCGTCCGTCTATGTACATAGTTATCTAAAACTTTTATATCGGGAAATTTATTTTTATTCTCTAAAACGTTTTTTATTAAACTGTTATACTCATCGGTACTGAAAAAGGGTGACTTTAAGTCAACAAAAACCCCAGTCCCTTCGGACAAGCTACTTATCCCAAAATTTGACTTACTTTCAGATGAACAAAAGACAGAATCCTCTAGAGTGGTACGGGAAAGTGCATCTGGAACTATATTCTGAGTGCCTTTACGATGTTCTATTTTAAAAACGTACCCCTGAAGTTTAAGTGCCCATCTTGCCAATCTTGAGCTTAAATCTTGTTGGGACATGAGCCATTTCAGTGACGCATGATCGGTTACAATCGTAAACTCATGCCCTTCAACATAGGGCCGAAATTTTTTTATACTTAGCACAGCCGCCAAGCACTCTTGTTCGGTCACGGAGTAATTTCGTTGGGCTTTTTTTGAGTTTTTTTTTGCATAAATGCCACAGGAACTTCATCACCCTCCGCATTTACCTGGACCAGTACACTCCCTATACCTGTCTTGCTCGCATCGCAATGTATATAGAAAGGTTTTGTGAAATCTGGACTATGCAAGACAGGCGCAGAGCTCAATAGACACTTTAATTCTTCAAAGGACGTTTGCGCATCATCGTTCCAAACAAATTTCTTCTTATTTCTCAACAGATCAGTTAGAGGAGTCGTTAAAGATGCGTAGTTAAGAATGAATTTCCTATACCACCCAGACATCCCAAGAAAACGTCTGACATCTTTTATTGTCTGTGAGGTTGGATATTCAACAATTGCAGATATTTTGTCGGGATCAGTACGAATTACCCCTTTTCCAATTACATGACCTAAATATCTAACTTCTTCCATACAAAAGTGACTTTTTTCCACATTTATGGTTAGACCGCAATCCCGCAAACGCCTAGCAACCTGCTCAAGGACTTGCGTGTGATTGTCAAAGTCATCAGAAATTATGAGTAGGTCATCCAAGTAAATGAAAACTTGGAAACTTCTACATGATTTAGCTATGTCCGTCCGACTGTCTGTGTGTCCATGTAAAACTTGTAATCTAACTACAGGTCGCAAATATGAATATATTTTGATGAAATTTAGTATATAAGCTTCTGTCAGCCATGGCATGAACGCTATTGAAATTGGTGAAAATCGGTGCATGTTCAGACCTAGTCTCCATACAAATGACCCCTATGAAATCGACTTAAATTGTCATAAGATCCAAATTATCATATAGATCTTGGTCAAATTTGGCTTGTTTGTGTTTATTACACACATTAATTAGTAGTCCAAAAATAAACCCTATAGGGGATTTCTTAGTCATAGCCGCCATATAAAGCTGCTTCCCGATCTTCACTTTAATCTAAAAAAAAAACATATTTTTGGACAAATTTTTCTCGTATTTGGTTTGTGTTTTTGCAAAAAAAAAAAAAAAAGTAACTACCAAATACGATCAGGGACAGTCAAATTTTTAACATATTCTCTACTCCGATATGAACTTTTTCATATCTGCAGGCAAAAAAATTAATAGCATTGTCAATCAAAATTTGTTTATGGTTATTTTCTATATCCAATGGACTTAAAACCAATTCTCTAAACGCATGGTATAATATTTTGTTTTAATCTTTTGTTAATTGAAAAATTTGTAGCTATTAAGTTTATTGCAGATAGTTCGTTGTAAATAAAAATGCATTTGGACTTTTTAATAAAAAATTTACTTTTTCAAAAAAATGCAGTTTTTAGGAAAAGGATACTTTTTTTAAAAACAGGTATTTTTGTAATAAAATCTAATTTCTACGAAAGTACACTTTTCTAAAGAAAGTTAATTTTGAAAAAAGTAGCTTCTTAAGCAAAAGTACTTATCTAATTAAATGTAATTTTTTAGAAGTAGTACTTTATTAAGAAAATATGGTTTCTTAAGAAAAATTACTTTTTAAGAAAGGCACTTTTATAAGGTTCTTTTTTTAAAAAAAGGTACTTTTATAAACAGCTTTTTTTTAAAGTTACTTATTTAAAAAGTGCTTTAAGAAAGTTTTCCTTTTTTAAAAAATTATACATTTAAAAAAAAAAAAAATATTTTTAATAAGAGGGTACTTTTAACAAAATTATAATTTTTTAAATATAACACGATTTTAAAAAAGGATACTATTTAAAAAAAACATTCAAATTAACACGTTGACGCTTACTAAAAAATACGTTGACCCACTCAGAAACAAGCTACATGTAACTTCGTTGTTTTTTAAGTTAAATTGATGCCGTAAACACCAAATGTCTTGGAATCGGAAAAGAAATCAAAATATATTAAGTTTATTGCAGATAGTTCGTTGTAAATAAAAATGCATTTGGACTTTTTAATAAAAAATTTACTTTTTTAAAAAATGCAGTTTTTAGGAAAAGGATACTTTTTTTAAAAACAGGTATTTTTGTAATAAAATCTAATTTCTACGAAAGTACACTTTTCTAAAGAAAGTTAATTTTGAAAAAAGTAGCTTCTTAAGCAAAAGTACTTATCTAATTAAATGTAATTTTTTAGAAGTAGTACTTTATTAAGAAAATATGGTTTCTTAAGAAAAATTACTTTTTAAGAAAGGCACTTTTATAAGGTTCTTTTTTTAAAAAAGGTACTTTTATAAACAATTTTTTAAAGTTACTTATTTAAAAAGTGCTTTAAGAAAGTTTTCCTTTTTTAAAAAATTATACATTAAAAAAAAAATAATATTTTTAATAAGAGGGTACTTTTAACAAAATTATAATTTTTTAAATATAACACGATTTTAAAAAAGGATACTATTTAAAAAAAACATTCAAATTAACACGTTGACGCTTACTAAAAAATACGTTGACCCACTCAGAAACAAGCTACATGTAACTTCGTTGTTTTTTAAGATAAATTGATGCCGTAAACACCAAATGTCTTGGAATCGGAAAAGAAATCAGAATATATTAAAATTTTAAGTTTTTTTTTTGACAACTATTGCTGTCATTTGCTATATGATACTCTAATGTGAGTTACAATTCAAATGACAACTATTGTTGTCATGACAACTATTGGTGTCATTTTAACATTAATAGGCAAATAGTATATTACTAAGCATATGACAACTATTGTAGTCAATTTTTTCAAATCGTTTTAGGTACATATAATTAACTATTTTTTGAATTAATCACATAAATACTTTTTTGAAATATTTTTAATTAAAAATAAAATAAAAATATATAATATAAATGAAAAGTTTTATTAAAAAACTAACACATTATATAACAAGTAAGAAAATTGTAGTCGGTCTAGACCGACTATACGATACCCTATACCATGCGTTTAGAGACCCTATCTCTCAGGCCCAACTAACTGGATATAGAAAATAAGCATAAACCAAATTTGAGTGGGATTTTTATTAATTTTTTTGGCTGCAGATATGAAAAAGTTCATATCGGATACTATATCTGTATGGGGACTAGGCCCAAAAATGGACCGATCCTGGCCATGTTTGGTAAAGTCTCTTGTATTTTGCAAAAATATATACAATCAAAATTTGAAAAGAAGCAGTGCAATATTTTTGTTTTTTGATAGATTTAAGTGCAGATCGGGAAGCAGCTCTACATGGGGCCTATGAGTAAGGGTTGTCCCATAGGGATAATTTTTGGACTACTCATTAATGGATGTAATAAACGCATACAAACCCAATTTGAGTAAGATCTATATGACAATTTGGATCTTATGGCAATTTATGTCGATTTCATAGGGGTCATTTGTATGGGGGCTAGGTCTGAACATGGACCGATTCTCACCAATTTCAATAGCGTTCATCCCATGGCCGATAAAAGCTTATATAAATTTCATCAAAATATATTCATATTTGCGACCTGCAGTTTGATTACAAGGTTTACATGGACACACAGACGGACGGACGGACATTGTTAAATCAACTAAAAAAGTGATTCTGATTCGATCGGTATAATTAAAGATGGGTCTGGGTCAAATATGTTTGGTTGTTAAAAAATTTTTAATGAAAATCCTCAAAGCAACTTATGCACAGAGGCGGTTTGTCTGGACAAGTTTTAAATCTGTTGGATGTACTGGATCGCTTCTCGCTTTTATAGCAATGTCTGCACCGCAAGAATTGTGACTTTCGTTTTGAACCTTTTGGTATTGGTATCTTTTCAATAAAATGTTGAGGACCGAATGAATTTGATGATGTTAAAGATGTTGGACATGGCGCACAACTAGATGGAAAAACTGACAGTGATGAGTGAACTGATGTAGGGGTTGATGGATAAACTGATGACGGCATTGGAGAAGCTTCGGTTTTACTTATCTTACGTGGTCGGCCGACTAAATTCATTTCTGCAACTAATGTTGTTCCATTTAATATGTTTGACGGAAGATCTATTAGACTTAGAATAAGCATATCTCTGAATTCGAGAAACTTTATGTTCTTGTGAAATTTTTTATAAATATAAAAAGCGTTCCAAACACAAACGTCTATCATGTGAAAAATTATTTTTTTGTGCCACCTACATGTCTTTCGAGGACTCGAATAGCATGCGATCATTTGATCACACCGATCAATACCCGACATGTTGGAGTTGTAATCATGAATATCCTTAGGTTTAATTTTTATTTTTTTTGTATCTGTTTTCGGCTTCAATCAGTTCGGGATGATGAGCAGTACTTATTGAAAGTACTTCCCGCTTATCTTTCCATTTTGAGACGTAGACATTTCCCTTTCTTGCCCATATTAGTTCACCAGCTTTAAGTTTTTTGTTTATAACGTCTTTTGGATTATCCTTCCGGTTTGCACGAAGAGTTCCTACAGTATGCGTTTGATATTGTAAAAGCTCTTCAGATAAAGCAACACTATTATAATAATTATCCATGTATAGATAATGTCCCTTATTCAAATATGGTTGCATAAGGCGGAACACTAAATTTCATGTTTTTGGAGTTGTACTCTCACTATCTTCTTCATGCGTACCCTGGTATATCTCTATGTTTAACACATAACCGTCGTGGGTGGTGAGTTCATACAACTTGATTCCATATCTAGCCTTTTTTCCTTTGTTATAAACCCGAAAGCTTAAGCGTCCCCGAAATAAAAGAAGAGATTCGTCTAGTGAAAGTGACTTATCTGGTTGATAAACGGTTTGAAAATTATTTAAAAAAGAGTTTACTACTGGCTGAATTTTATTAATGCTTTTGTTATCTTGACTGTGGCAATTGAAATACCTCAATAAATTTTGAAAGCGTAAACCAGACATGGTGAATCTAAAAATTGGTTGAAAATATAAATAATGTGAAGCAAATATATGGCGAATACTCGGTGATCTATTTTGAGCCTGTAAAAGGCACAACCTAATAAACTGCAATAATTCAGCTTTATTTGTTTCCTTGAAACTTCTATCTTTTTTTTTTTGAACGTGTTGTAATTTTTTCATTTTCTGCTATCCATAAATTATTTCCATAATTATTTGTGCAGTTAACGAGTTTTTCAGCTATATTGTTTGTAAAAAGTAAGTCAAAGACGTCGCGAGGACTGGAATTTTCAGAAACATTAAAAGTTGTTTGATATCCTGTGTCCAATTACTGCTGTTTTCGTTTATGTTCACGAAACTTCTTTCATTCGAATCTAAAATGTTAGAATCGTCGCTATCGCTAGTGTTAGGTAAGTAATTAGGATCATCACCAATTCAATTATACATTCTTCCTTTATTTACATATTTTAACAAATTTGATATTTACATATGAGATCTTATCTTTATATAGATATTGCAACAAATAATATATAGGATCTAAAGACATTAAATAGTTTTTATTTTATTTTTTAATGATTTTTAAAGGAAAATGGGAGGAAAAAAACCTTTATATGATTTAATAAATTCAAATACTATCTGAAAATATTAATATGCTTATAGAAGGTTTATTAGAAATAATAGACCTCTATAAGCATATAATTTTCAATTTGGTGATTTCTTTTTAATTTTACGTTATTTCTCTACATTCTCTTATCAATGGGTAAGAGGAATTTTCAATTTTGGCAAAGTAATTATTGTTAATCCTTGTTATGAAATCGATAATTTTTTCATAACCTGTTTCTTCATGAAGAAGATTTGTAGGATACCTCCAGGGCTTTTTTATTATCATTTTAAGACATTTGTTTTGTATAATTTGTAAGCGTTTTAGGTGGCAGTTGGCAGCGTCACTCCAAATAGGACACGCGTATGTTAATATCGGCCTTATAACACTTTTGAAGAGTAGATTTTTGTTTTTGGGGTTTAGAAATGACCTTCTATTTAGTAGTGGCCATAATGCTTTAAATGATTTTATAGCTTTTTGACACGTAGCCATAATATGTTGTTTAAAAGTAAGCTTTTTGTCCAAGACAACTCCGAGATATTTGACATGATTAAGTACATTTATGGTATTATTTCCCATATGAAGATGACGTCTTGGCAGTCTTTTGGGAGATTTGTTGAACGGAAAAATAATTGCTTGGGTCTTGTTTGGATTAATTTTGATTTTCCATTTGTGAAAATATTTACTGCAATTAACAAGTCCCTTTTCCATTTTCTTCAGGAGTGCACTTGTAAGTTTGTTTGAAGAAATTAACGCAGTATCATCTGCGTAGTAAGCAACTTTCATATATTTCGGAACTTTGAAATCGGATGTATATATCGAGTAAAGCAATGGCGACAAGACTGATCCTTGAGGTAACCCTGTGGTAATGGTTTTTGGAGATGATGTTTCATTATTAATCGCAACTTTAAAGCTTCTGCCGTGAATGAAATCTGAAATAAGTTTGCATAAATATTTTGGTATATTTGCATCAAGAAGTTTAAATACTAGGCCATTATGCCAAACGGTGTCAAAGGCTTTTTCAATATCTAACAATATTAGACCCGTTGAACGTTTATTGTTTTTATTTGTGATTATTTGATTTTTAATTCTGTTTATTTGGTGAGTAGTGCTATGCCCTTTTTTAAATCCAAATTGTTCTTTAGCAACAATAGAATTGATCGTTACAAATTCACTAAGACGAGAATGTAGTATTTTTTCAAATATTTTACCTAAGTTACTTAATAAACTAATAGGTCTATAGCTATTTGGGTTATTTTTTGGCTTACTAGGTTTGTTGATAGCTATAACCTTAGCGTTTTTGAAATGGTTTGGGAAATAGTTGAGTTTGATGCAGCTGTTAAATATTATAACCAGTAATTTTACAGCTTTGAGTGGTAGTTTCTTTAAGAGCAGGTTGGGAACATTGTCAAAACCAGGAGATTTTGAGGGTTTTATTGATGAGACAATATTCATTACTTCTTCTAGAGATGTATAAATTGCTGACTCAGAACTGGGATTTTCCTTCTTAAAATTATTTACTGTTGTATTTATTACTATATCTGCTGAGTGGTTGTAATTCGAAGTGAGGTTATTTGCTTTGACAAATGTATTTGCCAGGACTTCAGCCTTGTCCTTATCAGATGTTATCCTTGTATTTCCAACCTCAAGGTGAGAGATTTGATTTTTTCCTTTTCCTCGCAAGTTCCTGCTTATTCTCCAAAATGATTTATCACCTGGTTTTAAATTGGATAATAATTGACACCATTTCTTATTGCGTTCCGAATTAATACTTTTATCAATCATGTTACTTAGAAACTTAGTACATTGATTATAAAAAGTTTGCTCGGCTATATTTGAAGATCGTTGGCTTTTTCTTTTAAAGCTTCGTCTTAGTTTAATATATTTCACAGTACTTTCTGGTAATGTGAAATTATTTTGTTGAGTTATTTTAGGTGTAGACGCATCCCTTGCTTCAAAAACTACATTTATAAATTTTTGTATTTCCTGATCAATTATTACCTTGGTATTATATATATCCGAATTTAACGTGATTTTATTTTCTAAAAAATTCATATAAATGTTCCAGTTGGTTGCACTATAATCATAATAGTTGAGGTCAACCTGCGAGGCCACTGATCTTTTAAGTGTACACATAATGGGGCGATGGTCTGATGGTATTTCGTAATCCATTGTCTTTACGTCTATATTCAAAGCGGTATTGCTTAAAATAATATCGACTGTAGATGCTTCGCGATTGTGTTGATGGGGGAATAGGGTTGGACTATTAGGATAGTGTATAAAAAAATTGCTTGATTGCTGTAGATTGTTCAGTGCGATTCCTGCAGTATTATTTGAACGGCAATTCCAAGAGCAATGTTTGGCATTTAGGTCACCAAAAACTATGTATTCTTTGGTGGAAGGTGTTAGGTTCAAGATATCAGCACAGAAGTTATGGCTATATCTTGGTGAATATAATGAAGATACAACAATAGGTCTATTATTTATAATAACTTCAATTGAGATGTTTTCGATTGATGAAGTGTTTGATATAAAGAGGTTTTTATGAGCGACAGATTTATGAATTAACAGAGCTACTCCTCCTCCTCTTGCATCTGTTCTGTCACTTCTATATAAATAATAATTTTTAAAATAGGGTCTATGATTTTCTGAAAAAAATGTTTCATTCAAAGACGCTATTTTAATATTTTCTCGTTCAATTAGTATCTCAAATTGTTTTAATTTAGAAAAGTTTGAAATGCCATTAGCATTCAAGTGAAGCATTTTGAATTCGTTTAAATTATTAGTATAATCCATGGGCGTATTTTACCATTGACATTACAACTTTGATTTGTTGTACTTTTGAAGTGCACCTATGCAAATCATCCATAGCTGTAGTGAAAATATCAAAAAGCTCATCAATGCTAAATAAATCGTTGTTTGTTTTCAGCTGGTTAGCATATGTAGCTTTGCTGTTATTGTTGATGTTATTGTTACAATTTGTGTTGTTGTTTCTTAAGTTAGGAAAATCTCCCACATTAAATTGAAATGAGTTATTTTGTTGTTGTCTGCTTTTATTCGGACTTTTAGAAG
The DNA here is from genome assembly GCA_963682025.1 of Cordilura impudica. Lineage (NCBI taxonomy): Eukaryota > Metazoa > Arthropoda > Insecta > Diptera > Scathophagidae > Cordilura > Cordilura impudica. The sequence goes on from OY821521.1 coordinate 123,971,086, forward strand.
TAACTCTTGTTCTAGTTTCCAAATAGATAGAACGTAACGGACAGTTGATATCGTTTGCAGAGTGATCAGTTCTCTCTTTTCCTTGTTTTTTGCAATTAAAGCATGTAAAAACAGCTGGTCTTTTTTCGTTTGTGTTAAACGGACACACACTTGTATGATGTTGTTCTGCACATATCATACAAGCAGCACTACGATGACAATGTTCACCGCCATGGCCATACATCAAGCAGTTCCAGCATTGAGTTGGTTTGTTCTTGGATTTCGATTTATATTTTTTCCAAGAAATTATAATATTAGAAATTGTTCGTACATTTTTTAAAGCAGTTGGATTAAAATTTTTACGAACAAATTGAACTTTATAAACTGCATTATTGTTTGAACTGAATTTGGTGGTTATTTCAGTTACGGAAGAGGGGGATAGGTTGTAGTTTTTTAGCTCCTTGGAGATTTCCTCAGAGCTTATGCGGGGTAAACCGTGTAAAAATGTGGTGTATAACCTATTTTCTTTGGAGCCATAAGAATGAAACTCCATCTTATTCTCTTTAAGTATTTGCTTGTAGCATTCGTACATTTTATTACTAGGAGCAAAAATTTTGGTACCAATTGAAGTACGTTTGAAAATGCAATCCTTACCAAGCAGCTTTTGTATTTCTGTAAATGAAGCGTTAGCTTCTACAACAATGGGTGGAGGTTTGTGTTCCTTAACATCGTTAATATTTGATACGGGAGTTACGTCCATATCATTGAGGCCAGCAAGCAGGCTAAATCTGTTGCTTGAAGTTGACGCCATGTTCGGGTTAACAAAACCCGGAGGAAGTTTTGTCATCTTTTTATTCACAAGCTTTCTTTTTGATGAAGATTTGGCCCCTCGGGCCATCGCAAAATTTTTATTCCTGTTTTAAAGCTGGATTGTCTACCACGTGAGTTCAAATGAGATCAAGAATAGGCAATTGCAAAAACAAAAATAAGCACTTGTTTTTAATTTTAAATAGTTGTACTCTAAGCGCTTTGATTTTTTACACAACCGTTCGTAAAGAGAGTTAGATTCGAACTGGCTAGGATCATCACCATATTCACCATCAACTTCGGATTCTTTTTCTGATTCTGAATCTAAATTGTCCAAATTATCCTCTTCGTCATTTAATTGTGATTCATTCAATAGTTTCCGCAGTTTTTCTTGAAATTCCTCGTAACTCATTTTCTAAAGGAACCCAAACAATTACAAATAGAAAAAAAACCAAAATATAAAATTACTCATATTTGTCATAAAAGCTATTACAAACAGCAATAAGAGGTAATCACAAAAAAGAAGGGCCACAAATAAATAAATATATGTGTAATAAACGAAGATTTAAAACAAATGACCTCTCAGAAACAAATTATTTTACACACTGAAGGAATTTGTATGAAACTATGACAACTATAGTGTCATTTGATTTTACTTCTGCATATTTAAGAAAAAAGGGATCTCCCCAAACTTAAACTAAATACAAGTCGTTACACTCACATATGGCCAATGCTGCCATGTATTTTAAGTCGGTTTATGTCTAACTACACAAAAAAGTATCAAAATAGTGAGAATGGGCAACATTGAAATATTTAGAGGCAATTTATTTTGTGACAACTATAGTTGTCATTTGTTTTTAAACTTTTTTTTGACAACTATGGTTGTCATAAACGTCAACGTGTTAAAAAAGAATACTGTTTTAAAAAAGGATACTTTAAAAAAGGACTCTTTTAAAAAAGGGTAATCTTGGTTTCAAGAAGTGGGTATTTTTTTTTAATACGCTTTTGTTTAAATTTTACTTTGTAAATAAAAGAGTACTTAAAAAAAGAAAAATTTAAAAAAAAGTAGATTTTTAAAAATAGGGTAAGTAAAAAAATTGCTTTTGTTCTTTAAAGTGTAATTTTTAAACGAGTACAAATATTAAAAGAAAGTGCAATTTAAAAATAATGGTAATAAAAAAAAATTATGATTTAAAAAAGGGTACTTTTTAAAAAGGCATCATTTTTTAAAAAGGGTACTTATTTAAAAAAGGGTACTTTTTTAAAACAAATGGTAATTTTTTTTAAATTGATACTTTATTTTAAAAAATGTGCTTTAAAAAAATTTTTTTAAAAAAATTTTTTAATGAATTTATTTAAAAAAGGGTACTATAAAAAAAGTAATTTTTATAAGGGTACTTTTTTAACAAAAGGTTGCTTTTAAAAAAGAGTACTTAAAAAAAAGTACAACCAACACGCAAATCAGCTGCATGAAATTGTTGGACAGTTTGACACAGGCTTCATCAATTTCATCATGTTTAGCGATTTTTAAGCAATGAATCATCAATATCTCCATACTAAAGAAAACAAACATTGTGAAAAACGCAAAATTTTAAATATAGTGAATTTATTATTTTATACTAACCGAGCTAGGAAACTTCAATTTTCCACAAAAAGTGACCTGTCCATTTGATTCAACAATTCCATAAGAGTACGTTGAATTTCACAATCGGTTAATTTAATCCATGAATATTATACAAGGTTGATGACGACGACATAATTAAAAATTTTACGAATTAAACGAGCTGATTCACAAATTTATTTATCCACAATGGCAGAGTAAACAATCTTTAAGTTGGCATCCAGTTGAAAGGCCACAGCACAAGCTATGTTTTCCTGTAGCTGGAGATCCATTAAGCAGACAACCTCTTGGTGGAGTAATACCGACACAGGATTAAGCAAAGGTATTTGCTCAAAAAGACCACCAATTGCAGAATATTTAACATCAACAGGATGTTCATGAGACATATTTTAGACCAAAGGGTCCACCTGACGTGGTAAACAACGCATGTTATGAGTGGTCATATCCAAAGCCGCGCGAGTGCCAGCTTTCTATTTAATTTTGTCCAATTAACGACGACATCCCACCATATAACAGAGTCCATTGGTGCCTTTAACAACTATTAAATATTTTTATAAATTAAGGTTCTTATACTTCATCTCACATTTCACTTACATATGTAATTTCGCCAACAATTTGTCCCACACTCTATAAGGCTTTTAAATCTAATTTGTTACGAAATGCTTTAAAGAAACTAAAATTTTTTACAAATGCCGAATCTTTCTGTTTTTCTGTTTACCATGAAGTTAGCTACGCATGCTGTCAATCAGAGTCTAATCTACGTTCTCAATCAACAAGCACATGCGTAACCAATTTCAGTGATGCCATATATTTTCTATATATTCAAGAAAATTTTAATTCTTTTATGGACTAGTATAAAATAATTTTTTTTAAACACATAAAGTATAAATTGGACATAAATATCTATGTTTTGAATGAAGAAACTAAAATTTCTCTTGTCTTCTAAAAATTGAAAAAAAAAACACAATTAAATTTATCACATTAAAATTTATTGCAATTGAAAACAATGACTTAATTGAAATAAATCCGGTGCTATGATATCGAATTTACTAAATTAATCATTCATTTTAAAATTTTGTTGGTAATAGATCAAACAGTTTCCTTCGCATAGGTTTTTAAATACTAAGTTTGGAAACGTTTGAACTTTGTATGAAAACTATTTAAAAAAATGCATTAAATATTTCATATAAGTATACACAAATTTAAAATTTAAGCGATATTCAGACAAATTTATTTCTGAATTTGGTATTGTACAGCTCAAGTATAACATTTTGGCTATATTTTTTATATTCCAATAACACAATTAAACTGTTACTAACGAAATATTCTTAATTGTTCAACAAATATAAGTAAAAATTTAGTTTCAAAATTATGAAAAAGAGATTAACTTATTGATGTTATTATCACTTAAAATTTTAACTTTAACTAAAAAATACTTTTGGTCCAATTATGTCTCCGTTATTTAGTGTTTTGGTCTTTTAGTTCTCATAAGATAACACTGCGCCACAAATAAAAACTTTTTTAAGAGTACACGGACTTGAGAGTATAGGTTCCATTCTACTACCCTTGTATTTCAGAAAACATCAATTGATTTTCAAAAATAGTCAATTGTATATTAGCAAGCATTTATTGATTACCACTTGATTTTCAATAATAGTCAATTGTATTTCAGAAATCATCAACCAATTTTCAAAAACAGTCAATTTTATATCAGAAAACATCAATTGATTTTCAAAAACAGTCAATTGTATTTCAGAAAGCATCAAATGATTTTCAAAAGGAGGCAATTTTATTTCAGAAAACATCAAATCAAGTCAAAAATAGTTAATTCTATTTCCCCCATATGTAACATGTTTTTTCTTTTTAATACAACATGTAACATGTTTTCTGAAATACAATTCACTATTTCTGAAAATCAATTGATGTTTTCTGAAATACAATTGACTATTTCTGAAAATTAAGTGAAATACAAGGATAGTAGAATCGAACCTACACTGTCAGAGAACACTTACTAAATATCGGACACAGAATTAAAATTATAAGTGATAACATCAACAAGTTAAACTTCTTGTTCATAATTTTTTGTTTGTTCATTCAAAACAGGGAGATTTATGTCCAATTTATGCTTTATGTGTCTTCTAAAATAAATAATATTTATTTGAAAAAAGGGAAAACATTGTTTTAAGCGTTTTACAAATGTTATGTTAGTCCATAAAAGAATTTAAATTTTCTTGAATATATAGAAAATATATGGCATCACTGAAGTTGTGCTTGTTTATTGAGAGTATATATACCACAGCGTAAACAGTGGCGACAGCTCGAAAAATACAACACTGTATTTTTGTTTTAACAATCAAATCAGGGTTGCATTTTGTAAAGAAATCGGAAGCAACAGCTATATTAAAAAGTATATGCTATCACCTTTATACACGTTGTATACATTGTTTTTATTTATTTGTGATTATTACTGTCAAAAATTCTAATTTGGGAAGAAATTTTTTGAAAATTCCACAGCACAGTTTATCAGTTTATATGTCCTAACTAACTTTGTGTACCAAATGCTTCAGGCTGTAAATATATATATCATATATATATATTATATCCATCAGAACGGAGTGATACATTCAGATTTAAAGCCAGCTAATTTTCTTATTGTTAATGGCCGTCTTAAACTAATAGATTTTGGTATTGCTAGTAATATAGCCACTGATTCAACAAGCATAATAAAATTTTCACAGGCTGGTACATTCAATTATATAAGTCCTGAAGCACTAACAGACACTTCCACGGGCAGTAGTCCAAGACACAATAATCAACCAAAAATTAAGGTTTGTTTGCAAAAAGTTACTAAAATCATTTTACTGATTGAAATTTTTAAAAACTAGATTTCCACAAAATCTGATGTCTGGTCCCTAGGTTGCATTTTGTATTTGCTGCTTTATAAGAAGACACCTTTTGGACACATCAAAAATTTGGTTACCAAAATGACGGCGATTTGTAATCCTGCTAAGACTATTGATTATGGTCCTTTACCACCGTACTATCCTGCCATGCTGGTTCATGTTATTATCATTTCATTTCTTTTTATATTCCTACGAATTTTGTATTAATATTTATTTTTTACAGATGGCGAAAAATTGCTTGCAATATAATCCAAAACAACGTCCTTCGTGTGCCGAATTACTTAAATATCCCTTTAATATGATAATACCAATTCAGAATCTTACATTGCCTACTAAATAATATCTTTTTGTCATAAGTTACAAATAAAATGCCATAAAGTATCGTTATGAAGTAGTATTTAAAATAAATCTCATATTTTATCAACTAGAAATTTAAAGCTAACAAAAGAAATCTCCATTCGGAAATTGAATTGACAAATAATATTATTTAAGATATCGAAAAACAAATCTTAAACAAAGGTTGCCTATCTCGTATAGTTATTTGACGCCAGATTGAAAATAAAAATGAAATATGATCTGATGATTGTCCGTCTTTATTAAATTATTTACCAAATGTGGAATTTTAATATCTGATAGCAAGTCTTCAACTTCAACCTGACCCAAATTACACGTAGTTCTTTAGAAATTTGGTTCCGTTTCTTGAAAAACGCGTTTTAGGAAAATCATCGTCTTTAAATATTAATTAAAAACTGTTAAATTTCAGAGCAATTATTGAAAAATGCGAAATAACGCCTAATCATAATTAGTTTTTAGTCAGAATAATATTTATTTTGGTTATGTTTAATTTTTATTTTAATATAATCATAATTGCATTATTTATGTATCATTATTGCATACTACTTTAGCGCTTAACCTTTATACGATGTGGTCAGCATGGTGAAACTGCGACTGACATTAAATATCCTTAAAAAAAAATTTAAAAAACTGTTTATAACACTAATAAAATTATAAAAAACTAACTTACTTCCTGGCCATTAGAGTGTTTTTGTAACACTCTAATTTGTTCGTCCTTTGAATGCATAATATTCCGCCAATGTTCATCTTGTTCTTCAGCTTTCTGCATCAGGTCAGATAATGTGTTTTCCTAAAGATGGTACATGATGATAGTGTATAATTTCTGGTATTAAACATTTTTCATGTTTCTGAGAGACAGTTTTTTTGGCGAGGTTGGTCAACTCGTCAATACGAATGCGCAGGATTGAATTTTCTTTAAGCAATTCAGTGTTATCAGCAATATTACTCGCAGAACTATCTCCTCCACCGCCGATATTACTGCTGCAACTGCTACTCCGAGTGCCATTGGCTTTATTAATATTGTTGTGTGTGTGTTGTGGGTCGGAAGGGCTATGTGAGCTGTTAGATTGTGTAGATTTGTGACTACTACTAATTTGCTGTTGCTGTTTTATGTGGGTTGTTAAGACCTGTTCTACCCACTGATTCAGAGATACTGATAGAGTTGTGCCAGCACAAGCTTTTGCTGCCTCTGGACACAAACGTTTAGGCACATCCCGCAAGACTTTTTGATATATTCCTTTATCCGAAAAACTGCCTCCAACAGCAGCTTTGCTTATTGAACTCAACAATTTTTCCTGTTGCTATAAGTACACAAATTTAAAAAATAAATAACAATCAATACTAAATATCTTAATAAACAATGATTATCATATCATGCACAGAAGAGGCAGAAGAGTTTGGCTTAAAACTTTAATTATATAATCGTCACTGTAAGGTTTAAAAACAAATGCAGTGCATATATGAATATCAGTGATTTCAAAATGTTTATATATATTATTAACTTACATTGTTTTTCTGCTTTTGGTTCTTGCAATTGTTACAACAAATACTTTTCTATGCCACTGAAATTTTCTGCTTTCCTTTTCAACTTTAAGTTGGGCTTTCTTAGCTACTTCTGCTTGTAGTCCATCTACTAATTTTTGTAAGTCATTTGTTGTTTTGTATGTTTTACATTTTACTGAAGTTGTTTTTCTTTATACTTCAATCCCATTTCCAAATACTCAATCAATTTTTGTAGTTCTTGGTGGTTTTGTATTTGTTGTTCGTAATTGTTCATTTTTGGAACTCACATTTTTAAGGGTTTACTAGCCTTTATAAAATTAAATCTGTTCAACAGGCTGTTGTTTAGAAGCGTTCTCAATTGTAGATATCTGTTGTTATATTTGAGATTTTGTCTTCAGTTGCGGCTAATTTTTATTCCTTTTCAGCTGGATGTCTATTAATAGGAGTAAAAAAAAGTGCCAATTAATGTTTTATTTATAAAGCCAATGGTGTAGTGCCCAAAGCACTGAATAATACCGGACAAATTTCGATTTAGGACCACTCACGCGCAAGTCATAATCCAAAGCATTAATACCACAATTCAACTTGCGAAAAGTTTCGTGACTCGCCACCAGCAACTGGACCAATAGTTAGCTCAACTATAGTAATTTTTGATTCCTTCCTTTCGGCCCTGGGTTGAGCAGTGGTGAATGTAACTGGCAAATTTACCAGCATTTATACCAACATTACTGGTATTATCACAAGCTTTAGGTTTTAATATGCACCTATTATACCTTTTATTTCTGAAAAGGAAATACCACAGATTACTAAATTTAATGTTAATTTGTCAAAAATACAATTTTATGAATTTTTTTTCAATGTTTATACTCACTAAATTTCCATTGTTTTTATTTTTTATGCTGTCAGTGGTTGAAAACATGTTCTATAGCTGTTCACTTGCACACATTATATTTTGTATATTCTATTTTTTTAATCTCTTTCGCACTTCTTTACCAAAACAAAATGGGGAAAAAGGTAAACAAAGCCATACGGTTCGAGATTGCTTTTTTGACAGCTGTCAAGCTGTCACAACTGGTATAAGCTGTGATATATACTATAGATTAGACGGTGATTGAGAGCACGCGCACCGTCCAACCAGTCCAGACACACACTAGCGACATCTACATTTTTCTTTGTGAATTACAGAAATTTTCATAATATTTTTACAACCACTTTCAGAGGAAACAACTATATTAATATAATATGCTGTCACCCTTATACACGTTGTATATTTTTTTTTATTATTTATTTCTGCTTATTCATTGTCACAAATTGAAATTTCTGTGGACAAATTAACGCGTTCTTATTTCAGTTAATTGTATTATAAATTGAAATATGTGTGTTAAATAAGATTTACGTTATAACTGATATTTGCTAATAAAATAATGTAATTAAAGTGAGTGTGTTTAACATAACACATTACAGTAAATAAATTTATAGAAAAAATATAGTATTCCAGGTAATTTCATTAAAACTCGAAATATAAATAAAATATATTGGAAATAAATAAAACTAATTTTTATTTCTCGTTTAGATAAATCTGTTGCTGATTGCGTTGAAACCTTATTTGGAGTATAGCATATGATGCTAAAGAAGCTAGTGAACCTAGTAGTACTTTTCCTGACTATTATTACTGTTTATGGCTTTTAGACTTCGTCCAAATCTCCACTGCTACACTATACACCCAATGGTGAAGAAGCGCTGGGTTATACGAAATTTGAACAAGCTTTGAAATGTAAATTCCGCGGAAGATCGTACTTGTTGCAAGCCATTATTTATGCCTCATACTCCCAATAGATTGTGTTTAGAATTCTGGGTGATGCTGTATTGGATTATTTGATAAGGCTTTTGTATGAAGACCCTAGGCAGCATTCACCTGGAGCCTTAACCGATTTGAGATCTGCTTTAGTTAACAATACCGTATTTGCGTAATTAGCTGTAAGGCATGAAAACCGCAAATATTTTAGACACTTGTCTCAGGTCGTAACGAAGCTATTGATCGTTTTGTGCGTATTCATACGAAAAATGGTTATAGTGTAAACGAAGAGGTTTATATTATGAAGACGTTGAAATACCAAAGGCATCAATTAGGTGATGTTTTCGAGTCTGTTGCAGGTGCGATATTTTTAGACTCGAATATGTCTTTAGATGCTGTGTGGTTGGTTTACTATAATATGATGCGTATTGAAATTGAACAATTTAGCAATTCGGTGCCAAAATTACAAATAAGGGAACTACTTGGATAAGAACCTGAAACTGCCAAATTTATGTTATTTTTTTTGCTTTAACATTTAACTTGTACATGGGATCAAATTTTTAATTTTCAGCAAACCCGAAAAATTAACTGATGGCCGACGTGTTTGTGTTACCGTATAAGTTTTTCGGTAGAAAATATCGGATTGCCAAATGTACTGCTGATAAATGTGCTTTACGTCAGTTGAAAAAATTTTTTTTATGTTTTAATCTATGTTGTGTAGTTAGATCGAAAAATGTACAAAAAATATATACATTTCATTATGTTAAAGTATCAAAAAAGTTTTTCAAATAAACCATTTTGTTTTAGTTTTGAAATAAATGCCCGTAGTTTCGTTTTATTTTTGCATAGATGCAGAGATAATTAAAAATTTACATTAAATGCTAGTTTAAAATTAAAGCAATCAAAAGGAACTAATGTTGTAGTTAGAGGTTTAACTTTAGCCATTTGTAGTTTTGGCTTTACTTTCGACTTTTTTACGCGTTTTAAGCGATCTATATATTACTTTTCATAAATTGAGCATACATTGTCATCATTTTGGGGACATCATGTTTAAAAACGGCGGAAATCTACAAATACATTTTTTATTTCATACTTCTCTTATATATTAAAATTTGTTTAAGGATTGATGGGCTTTTTTGGAATATGTAGGTTGCGCTACCATTTCTGCTAATGGTTGGTCGTTCTCTCCTACTAAGATTTATTTGCTTTCGAGCTGTTGAAAATATAATTCACATATTTTATTAAATTAAAACAATTCCACTCTGACCATACCGCCAATTGCACCAACTTACATTTTTTCTATTCGTATTGATTTTGTTGCTTCTATTGTTTACTTTTATCAAAATTAAATCCTCCATTAACTTCATTCCAATGTGTCCGTCTACTTACAGGAATAAAAAAGTAGAAAATTAATATTTTATGTATGAAGCCAACGGTATAGTACCCAATGTGATGGGAATATTACCAGACAAATTACGATGAGAAGCATTACACGAACTCTACATGCAAGTCATAATCAAAAACAATAATACAATACCACAATTCAACTTGCAAAAAGTTTCGTCACCAGCAACTGGACCAATGGTTAGCTTAGCTATAGTAATTTGTGATTACTTCCTTTCGGCCCTGGGTTGAGTAGTATTGTATGCAATTGTCTTAAAACAAATTTTTACAAGCATCAGCAAAACCCTCCAAAATGTCACTCAAAACCTTAGAATTGGCTTTTGTCTCATCCAACTCCTATTTTAACTCAGCCAACTTTTTATGTTGTTTGCGTTCCTTTTTCGATAAACTCAACAAACGTTGACGATGAGCCTCCAACTTCTTTTGTTTCAATTCATTTTCTTTCTCTGCATCTACATAAACATTTTTTATCTTCAAAGCCCACAAACAAGTTATACATTCCAAGTTGAAATTGTTGTTTTTGGCGTTGATTAAATGATTAACGCGACGTACATATTGTGAAAAGAGTCATGTGAAGCTTTTTATCATTGGCAAACACAAAACGGAAACAATTCTTAATATCATGTTTACTTTCATCACCAGCAGCATGTTTACGTTTCGTTGTTTTTGCCTCTTTTCAATTGCAAAAATTTCGAATCTTAACCATCCAGCATGCCGGCTACATTATCCAGCATCTTCATATTGTTCATCATCGTTGTTTTGCTTCTTCCTTCTTGGCCGCCTTTTGTTGTGCCAGCAATAGTAATATTTGCTTTTCCTTCGGCCCTGGCTTGAGTAGTCTTGAATCTAATTGTCTTACGTAAAACAAATCACAAGCTATGGGTTTTAATATACACCTTTTATACATATTTTTATATCAAAACAGATAATTCGATATTATTAATGTTTTTTAAATGTTTATCAATTGCAAATACTCACTATTTTTTCCAATATTATTGTTTTTTTATGCTGGTTACAAACATGTGTAGCTGTTCACTTGCACACATTATATTTTGTATATTTTATTTTTTAATCTCTTTCTCAAATTTGTTAGAGCAATTCTAAGAAAAAAAAGGTAAACAAAGCCATACGGTTCGTGTTTACTTTTTTGACAGCTGTCAAGTTGTCACGACTGTGTTAGGCTGTGAGCACGCGTAACTAACTTCAAGGTAAACAGAAAAACAGAAAAATATGGCATGTGTAAAAGATTTTCGTTTCTTTAAAGCAGTGAAGGCCGTGCCCACAATGTAATCAGTGACGACAGCTCGAAAAATACAACACTGTATTTTTGTTTTAACTATCAAATCAGGGTTGTGTTTTGTAAAGAAATCGGAAGCAACAGCTATATTAAAAAGTATATGCTATCACCTTTATACACGTTGTATACATTGTTTTTATTTATTTGTGATTATTACTGTCAAAAATTCTAATTTGGGAAGACATTTTTTTTAAACTTTGAAAATTCCACAGCACAGTTTATCACAAATATAATTTATTTAAAAGTTAAATAATAATGGCATTAAAGTAAGTAACATAATATACATTATAGTTTCAAAAGAAAATGTGTAAATACTAGTGTACAGAAAAAAGATAAGCAGCAGGTACACCAATGGTTGTTTGCCCAACAAATCTAGGTGTGACAAATGTCCACCATGAAAACTTAAGTGTTAGAAGAACCTCCTGAGGCGGACAAATAGAGGGATGTAAGGATTCTGCAGAGTTAGAACATATCAGAGGAATTACAGAAACAAAGAAGAGCGCACCAATTTTCATGGCCAATTCAAATTTCAGACAAGTTAATGCTGAATTAAAGAATGTATTGGTCGATACGGTTGGAGAAGATCTTTTAACAATAGAAAGTATATTAACCGAAGACAAGTTACAGTTGACACCCACTACAATTTTAATGTATTCGCTTTGTGGTTAGGGTATAATGACTTAGTGCTGTAACCATCTTCAATTATACCGATTGGCTCAATCACTTTGTGAGTTGATTTAGCAATGTCCGCCCGTCCGTCCGTCCGTCTCTGTGTCCATGTAAACCTTGTAATCAAACTACAGCTCGCAAATATGAATATATTTTGATGCAATCTAGTATATAAGCGTCTATCGGCCATAGGATGAACGCTATTTAAATTGGTGAAAATCTGTCCATGTTGAAATTTGATTTATGCTTATTTTCTATATCCAATTAGTTGGGCCTTAGAGATAGGGCCTGTGAACGCATGGTATAGGGTATCGTATAGTCGGTCTAAACCGACTATAATTTTCATACTTGTTTAACTATAAGCTTCTAAGTGGGTATTTATACATTTTCTCCTAAAAATTATAATGCATATAAGTAGATACGAACTTGAATTAGTAAAAAATTAAACAATGTTATTTATATATATATATATATATTTTTTTTTAAATATAGTGTGTGTTTAATGGGTTGTGATCTTGGGGAGGCAAGACTCCATACGTTACCGAGCGATCCGAACCGGTATGTCTTTATTTATATATTTTTTGTATATTGTAAATTTGTTATTTTTTCTATATTAAATTGATATTCAGATCTTGTTTAGTATTTGTTGTTCATACAGTAAAAGCCCTGTTATTCGAAATGCTTGATGATGAGAGCATTCCGGATAATCACAAATTCCGGATAAATTAATGTTTCATTCAAACTCGAGTTTTTATGAGAATTTCGCTTGATTTTATTATTTTTTTAGGATTCTAGTTTAGTTTCAAATTATGTACCAGAAAATACTTTACACATTCCATTCAAATGGAACAATGCATAAAACCAAAAAAATAAAGGAAAGTATATTTGAAGAGGTCCATAACAAACCGCAATAATTCCACCAGAGCAATTTTTTCAAAAAATTAATTAATTTAATTAAAGTCAGTAGGATATATTGGAATTATTTCATTTTCGTGTAAATCGTTATTTTTAGTATTGAATTACAGTAAAATTATTGACCTTTGTTATGTTTTATAACAATGGGCACATAGATTTCAAGATGTAGAAACGGACTTAGTCAAAAAAACTAAAAACTTTAAAAGTGGAATTATTGCGTTTTCTGTGAATGAGCGACTAATAAAAAAAAATTCTCTTGTGAAGAAGAAAAACCAACAAAACTTTCTAAAAATTAATATTCCGGCTTACTGAGTGTTAATTGGATGCCGGATAATCGGGCTTTTACTGTAGTATGGTGTGGTCCCGGTCTTAAAAGGTATTTAGATATCCCTTACAATTAAATTGGCCTAAATTGTATTTGCGAAACGTCAAAGGATATTATCACATGATCAATATTTTGTAACAGAATATCTTGAAAACCAATATGATTTTCTTGTCAACACTTGTGGTAATGTCTAGACTGCCTGTTATTATTTTGTATGTTTTTAATAGTGTTAATTAAAGTTTATAATTTAAGTTAATTACTTATTTGTACCTTACATATGATAGTGCTTCATGCTTGTAGAAAGAGTACAAATTTACTTAAATTTATAGTGTTTAAGCGGGGTAATACATATTTAAATAATAATAATAATTAAATAATGAAATAATTTTTCTGTGGCGTTAAATAAATAATTTCGTATTTTCGATACAAAAATAGTTTTTTAGCAAATAAAGTTTGATAAAAATAACTCCGTAATCGTGTTTCTAGAATTTTCCCAAAGAAGCCATGGCTCGTCGTTATGATGATAAAATGAAACTCTGTGCTCTTTCAGTTTTTTTCTGGCTCCAATTATTTATAGACACCTTAAAATACCATTAACTTGGCCTTCTGAAAGGACTTTATATCGCTTCATAGAGTCCTGGCCTAGAAATCCAGGCAACTTATCAGTTAAAACCAAACTGTCCGTCGATCAACAAGAATTTCACGTCCTCCCGATATGGGCGGTTACACTACGTATGCAGTATTCGAAAATACAACTGAGCCGCAAAATTATTCCGAAGCTATTAACAGTGAGGAGAAAAAATGGTGGATAAAAGCAATTAATGAAGAGTTTGGATCGTTAATTGAAAATAATACCTGGGAAGTTGTTGATCCGCCTGGGAACGTAAAATTATTATCTACAAAGTGGATTTTTAAAATGAAACAGGATGAACAAGGTAAGGTGGTTCGCTACAAAGCTCGACTTGTGGCAAGAGGTTGTGCACAAAGGTGTACTATAGATTATACAGAAACTTATTCACCGGTTATGCGATATAGCTCCTTACGTTATTTGTTTTCCGTTGCGGTTGAACAAGATCTACAGGTTAGTCATTTGGATGTTTGTACGGCATTTTTACAAGGAGATTTGAACGAGGACATTTATATTGGTGCACCTGAGGGGTTTAAAGTTCCAAATGGTAAAATATTGAAATTGAATAGACCAATATATGGCTTAAAACAAGCATCTCAAATGTGGAATATAAAACTAAGTGATACTTTGAAGAAGCTTGGTCTCACTCAACTAAAAAGTGATCAATGTATTTATGTGAAAATGGAAAATAAAAATATTTTAATTTTGGCAGTTTATGTAGATGACATGATAATTTTTTATAACAATGAAGAACAAAGGAACTGGTTAATTAAATAACTTAAAAAAGAGTTTAAACTTAAGGACCTTGGTAAAGCAAAATCATTCCTTGGACTAAAAATTAAGCATCGGCCTAATGAAAGTTTGACAATAGATCAAACTGCTTACATTCAAAAGTTACTGGATCGTTTCTCAATGTCATCATGTAATCCAGTCTCTACTCCGATGGATGTTAACGTTAAATTAAGCAAAGATCAAAGTCCAAAAACCGAAAAAGAAAAATCAGATATGTTAGAGATTCCGTATCAGGCACTGATTGGTAGCTTGTTATTTGCAGCACAGTTAACACGACCTGATATATGCTATGCAGTGAACTTTTTAAGTCGATTTAACAACAACTATGGTACTATAATGGAAAAAGAATGATGATTTATTTTATTAGTTGAAAGGATGCATCGTTGCTTGGATTTATATCATCGTGTGAGCGTTCAAATAATTAGACATCTGTATTGTTCGGTTGTTGGAATAAAAAGCCTTCTTTATTTAATAAAGTCCCTGCTTATAAACTAACAATTGTGAGTGATTCTAAAATAGTTTTGGGTGTGGCTTTCTAAAGTCACTCCATAATTATAATTTTGTTCTAACTCTATTTTTAATATTAGTATAAACATAAATATGTACAATTGTACCAGGCGACTATGAATTTTGGGTGGTTCTTCTATTAAAATTAATTTCATACATTGAGTACAATTCCAAACAAAGGGAGTGGAATTGTACTGGTTAAAGTACATGCCGATACAATACACTAACACATGTATTGTATTCGGTTTACACATGAAATCAAATATAGTTGATCTACATATCGATCAATAAACTCTATTCGATTGCATTGCTTTGTAACTGTAACCCGCTTAGTCAAACAAACACACTGAGTCATTTATTAACGTCGCTTGACCTACCCCAATATCCACTTGATATTTTCTGTTGTACATTTTACTGTCGCTAGCCAATGTACGTGTGTGTGTATGTAGGTTTGTTTGTTTTGATTTTGTTTTACTAGCACCTCATTGTGCTTACATACATTTATAGATAAATGTACTACATATACGACACCCTTATCCTCAAGAAAAAATCTTATAATTTTGTTTACATAAATTATGGGATTTTTTCTGATTTAATATAAATATTTTGTAATTTGAATTTTATCTTCTTTATTTTTGTATATTTATCATAAAAAATTTCGTTCATTAATTTTTGTTAATTGGTTTGTAATTTGATTTTTCTTATTTTTGTATAGTTCTTAAAAATTTGTTCAATAACTTTTCTGTTTACAGTACAGAATTTAGATTTAATTGACATAATTTATAAGTTTGTTTATATTATCTTAACATACTATTTTTGTTTATTTTCTTTTTTGTATGTTTTAATTCTATTCTTACAGCTTACAATATATTTCTATGTTTTTTTTTTTTTTTTGTTTATCTTAAATTTGAGGTTTGTATAGTTTAATGTTATTCTTAATTTTACGATCTTATAGTTTACAATATATTTTTATGTTCTTGTATAATATTTCTTTAATAAATTTTTATGTACTGTTTTTATTTTATTTCCAACTTTTATGTTTACATTTAAATTTTTTATTTCTACTATTTCATATGGACCGTCGTAAGGTGTTTCACTCTTTTCTCTGTTTCCTACTCTTACTAATACCAAGTCCCCTATTTCTAAGTCTATGCTATTTGTGTTAGCTAAAGAATCTTCCGTTCTTTTCATTTTGACTTTCTCTATTATTTTCCTTGCATTTTCCAATGAATATTTCAATCTAATTCTTAGTTCATTTGAGTAATTTTCGAAATTGTATATTTTATCTCTGTTCTGTATTTCGTCACCAGGCAAGTTCGATAATTTGCCAAAAACCAGTTCAAAAGGTGAATAATTGTTGTCAACGTGTGGAGTAGTATTGTATGCGAATGTATAATATGGTATCCATGAATTCCAATCATCATCATTAACAAAGGATAGAAAATATTAATTTAAAACTCTGTGATTTCTCTCAACAGTTCCAAGTGTTTCATGATGATAAGGAGTTGAAAATCTCTGTTCCACCTTCAACAATTCACATATCTCCTTCATTAGTTGATTTGTAAATTCAGTCCCCTTGTCCGATTTCAATGTTTTAAATAATCCATGTTTCAGGATGACGTTCTCAACAAGTGCTTCTGCTACAGATTTTGCTTCTTTAGTCATCATTGGACAGGCTACTACATATTTCGTTAACTCACACTGCATAGTCAGTATGTATCTGAAATTTTCTGATGGTATCAGTGGACCCACTGTATCAATTACTATGGTTTCGAAACTTTGACATGGTGTGTCAGTCTTTTCTAATGGTTCTCTTGTGTGTCTGATTTGCTTGTTTCTTTGGCAAAGATCACACGTTCTTACAAATTGTTTTACCATTTTATACATATTTTTCCATATGTGTTTTTTTGTTTTACCATTTTATACATATTTTTCCATATGTATTTTTGTTTTAAACGGATTAGCGTTTTTTTAACTCCGAAATGTCCTCCGCATGGTGTATCGTGATAAGCTTCTATTAATTGTTTCTTTCTATTTTCATCTTTTATGTATTGAGGATTTCTATATGACAATATTCTGACGTCAGTTTCTTTGTTTCTGTTCAAGATTTCTTTGAATCTTTCATGTGTCACTATGTTGAATATGTTATCACCCTTCTCGAGAGCATAACCTTTGTAATTCAACTTATCTAATACCGATGGTAGTTTCTCCAGTATATTATCTAAATAATATGGATTATCGCTACATCTTATGGCCATTTCATTGAGACTACTATTGTCTTCAATCTTTATTTGTGTGGTGCACCTTGTGTCTAATTTAAACTTTATCCTCTTCGCGCGCGCTATGTCATTTATTGATGTACAGTCCCATATCACGAGTCGCTCAGACTTCGTGTCGGCTGTCACATTTATCCTTTCCTCACTTTTAGCTTTATCACTTTTAATTTTATCATCAGCTTTCCTAGCTTTTTCATTTGTTTCTTTGTTTTTCATTCCTCTTGTAATCACCAATGCTTTTTTAACGAATTCATCGATCCTTGGAGGTATCATTGTTTTTAGTAAATCTGAGTCCAGATTGATTCTGGAAAGTGCGTCTGCATTAGTATTATTTATTCCCTTCTTATACACTATATCAAAATCATAATCTGACAATTCCAAACGTATTCTAGTCAACTTCGAGCTTGGGTTTATATGTGAAAATAAAGCAACTAGTGGCCTGTGGTCAGTTACCACTATAAATTTTCTACCATACAAATAGGGTCTGAAAAACTGTATGCCCCAATGTATACCAAGTAATTCCTTTTCTATTACTGGTTTATTCTTCTCATGCTTATTCAAAGATCGACTTGCATATGATATTGGCATATCTTCGCCAATTTCACCTTGTGACAAAACTGCTCCGAGTGCAAAATCAGATGCATCGGTTGTCAAAACAAAAAGTTTGTCGAAATTTGGATACTGTAGGACTGGTGGACTTATCAGTTTCTGTTTTAATGTTTCAAAAGCAGATTGACGTTTTTCCGTCCATTCGAATTTTATTCCCTTTTTAAGTAATTCATTTAAACAACTTGCTAAAAATGCTTCAGAATCCAAACCTGATAAAGCGATTGTCAACATTCGTTGAAAACTATTTGATGATATTTTTAAACCAAATGGTAGTCTCGTATACTGGTAATGACCATCTGTCGTTGAAAAAGCAGTATATGGACGTGATTTTTTATCTAGTCCTATTTGGTGGAATGAACTTGTCATATCCAGCGTTGAAAAATATTTTGCTCTACCTAGTTTGTCCAAGACATCATCTAACCTTGTTAGTGGAAATTTATCATTGACAACTTTGTCACTAAGTTTTCTGAAATCTACTACTAGTCTCCATTTTTTTAAGATCAGTATGTCCCCCTTTTGGAACTAATAATAAAGGAGCATTATAAGGGCTAATAGATGGTTCTATTATACCATCATCTAATAAATTTTGTACTTTGAAATTTATTTCTTCCGTTTGTGCATGAGGTAAATGATAATTTTTTATATAAACTGGTTTGTTATCATGTAGGCTAATTGTTTGCTTGTAGAAATTATTTGTAGTCAGCTTTTCGCCTTCCAAATGGAATACATGCTGATACCTTTTTATAATATTTTCAAGCTCACTGACTTTCTTTGTCTGTACTATTTAGATCCAAATTCTCTAACAGCTTTTTAAATCTACTTTCCGAATACGAATCATGACTTTTATTTGTGTTCTTATCAATTCTAAAAATTTCATAATTCTCCAGTGGCATAGTTTCCACAGTAAGATTTTTGATTGTCACCTTATCATTTGTTACATTAAGAATTTTTATGTGTTTATTGCCATCTTTTGGTATTATGGTATTTGCCAAATACACACCTTCAATGATTTCCCTATTTATTATAATTTTGTCTTCCTTTATATCTATATCAAAAGGTACTATTATTTCGCTTCTTGGTGGAATTTTTATGTGATTTATGGCAACTATATCGTCATGTATCGGAATGATTATGTTCTCGTTATTCATGGTAAATGTTAATATGTATTTATCATAGTCTATACTACATTTGAATTTTGATAGGAAATCTCTACCTAGGATTCCGTCAGTGTTTATTGGAAAATCATCTTCTACCAATTGCACTTTGTGTTCTATTATTGTATCATTTATATTTATCTTTATCATTGTGGAACCAATAGATCTAACTTGTTCCCTTGATATCCCTGTTAAACAACAGTCATCATCCGAATCTACATCGTAACGGTAAAAAAAATTTTGTTTGCACAAAGAGACATCCGCTCCTGTGTCTATTAAAAATGTTAACGCGGTATTCGTATCCAATATATTCAGTTCGATGCAATTTCTAAGATTCGATGATATTTTAAATATTCTTTTTGTCTCTAATTCATGCCCCCTGGAGATTCTCTCTGTGTAATCTCCGGCATCTGGAAGTTTCCCTGAGTCTCTGCTCTATGTATATTGAAACTTCTATTACTGTTTCCCATGTTGTTGTTGTTTCCATTGTTATTTCCATTGTTACGGTAATTATTATTATTACCCCTGCTATTACCATTATTACGGTAATTATTATTACTTCTGTTGACATTTCTGTTATTCCTATTATTGTTATTATCTCGTCCGTTGTTTCTGACATGATTTTGATTACCTGAACGACAAACTTTCGCATAGTGGTTAAACTTTCCACATTTATTACATTTTGCCCCGTTGGCTGGACATATATTGCCGTGTACTGAACCACATTTATTACATTTCGACCGTTGCTGTCTATTTGCAGCATAGCCATTCGCAGCATACAATATTTGTCTCTGTGAAGAATTCATCTCAGACTCTTCTGCAATTTTCAATGCGTCAACGAAATTTGTAACCCTACTGGCGTTTATGGTTGATAAGATTTGCTGATCTCTCAGACCATTTTTGAAAGTATTAAACGCCATTACGTTATTTGTTCTTACTATAGAAGCTCTATCTGTCTCCCCGACTTCCGATATTTGGATCTCGTTCAATTCCGAAATCAACTCTTGTATTTTGTTCGCGAATTCTCTAACCGATTCACCTTTTTGAGTCAATCTGGAAACCTTATTTAAAACATTGTTCGAACTTCCAACTGGTCTGCATGTCGTCTTCAATGCCGTAATTAATTCTGTTATAGTCTTTGGAATAGTTTCTTGTCTTACCATATTTTGAACATTTGTATCCAAACGTGATTTGAATACGAAATTGAAAAAAGCATTTTGTTTCGTCGCTGGTATTGTTTCATATACTAATTCTACACTTGTAACAAAGCTATTCAGTTCGCTCTTTTTTCCCGTAAAAATGTTAATTAGCTTAATTACAGCAGATATTTCATTTATGTCCATGGACTCCATTGTCACAATTTGTTGTTTATCCGGTATAACCTTATTTTTTGAATGTTGTGTCAACAATTCTAATGCTTCGTCTCTTAATTTCCTAAATTTTTCCGATATTTTTATACTTTGTCCTTCTGTAATGTTTGACTCTGTTAAGATATTTTCTAATTCTTTTTCTAAACCTTGTATCTCTAACCTCTTTGCTGAAACAGTTTCTAAAGAGTATGGACGACCTATAGACTTTCTTGCATTTATCAATATTGACTCTAATGATTTCAATATTGAATCCATGAGAAATAACAATTATTAAATTTTCTTTTTCTTTAATTTATTTATTCTTAGTATTAAACATTTATATATTTTTATTTATTTTTATAATTTTTGATAAAATTTGTCTTATATATATAAATATATATTTTTACATGTTTCGAATTTTATCTTAAAATTTTATTTATTCAAACATTTTTCTTCTTTTTCTACCAGTGTGATTTTGAAGTTATTGCTGTAAACTAGCTCTTATACTATGTCTTCGTATCTGTTTTTTCACATATTTTCGCAAATATTTCATTATTACTGTCACCACCACGCAGACAAAAATTACAATTTCAAGACTTATGCTTACTGCTGTCGGCGCTTGGGATGTAGCTGAGATTACCTCGTTGATTTTAGTTTGGGTGCTCCCCATCTTTCTTTTTCGATAATTTCTTTGCTTTCCGGAACTCTTTAATATCCGATTTTATTTTCGCTATACGTTCAATCAGTTTGGTTCTTCTATCTTCTTCTTTGGTATATGTTAATTCGGAATTCATCATCGTCAATTCCTTTTTCTTACGATTTACAAAATCGCCTCTTGATTTCCTTACTTTCGGCAATGGAAAAATTTCATATTTTGGTTCAACCACTTTTATTTTCTGTGCAATCTTGATAGGCTTTGGTCCGAGTTTCAAAATGTCTGGCTTTGGTGCCTCTGCTCCGTATTCTTTTAATTGTTTTTGCCAATTTTCTTCCGCTATACGCATTCCCTTTTCCAATTCCTCCCAAGATTCTTCCATCGGATTTTAACTAGTTTTTTCACCGTAAGCTATCCACTACCATCTGTGGTGTTTGTCGCAAAAATGATATATAGACGCAAATATGCAAGTTCACTGTTACGTTATTTTTTAAAAAAAAAATTTCTTCAAAAATCACCTTCACGAAAATTTAAAAATCTATAAAATATTTACTTAAATATAAAAATTTCACTTTACTGCTTTTAAAAAATTTATAAAATAACCATTTTACAAAATTTCACTTCATAATTTTATAAATACTTTCACAAACTTCAAAAAAAAACTTTCTTTTTAGAAATTCCACCAACCTCGCCAATGCGGTGTCTGTTGGTTATTTCTATTATTAGACTTTTATACGAACCAAAAAATAAAATATAAATCAGGAACAGGCTAGTTGTTTTCATCCTCAGCTCTTGATGATAGTTGTTGTTATTATCGTTGAGCCAGAACTTTCCTCAACGCAATATACGCAGTTAAGTTTGCACTTTCTACTGCTATTATGCCGTTGGTGGTAAACTAATGGTTTAGCTTACTGCTATCTACCATTTTCACTCTCGTTAGGTATGTTTAAGGCAGTACGGCTTACTAACAGGATTCTTTCTGTTGCTTGGATGTCTTCCCATGTACAGGATTCGGCAGGATTCGGTAGCAGTCGGCAGGATTCGGTCGCAGGATCGCCATATAATGGAAAAAGAATGATGATTTATTTTATTAGTTGAAAGGATGCATCGTTGCTTGGATTTATATCATCGTGTGAGCGTTCAAATAATTAGACATCTGTATTGTTCGGTTGTTGGAATAAAAAGCCTTCTTTATTTAATAAAGTCCCTGCTTATAAACTAACAATTGTGAGTGATTCTAAAATAGTTTTGGGTGTGGCTTTCTAAAGTCACTCCATAATTATAATTTTGTTCTAACTCTATTTTTAATATTAGTATAAACATAAATATGTACAATTGTACCAGGCGACTATGAATTTTGGGTGGTTCTTCTATTAAAATTAATTTCATACATTGAGTACAATTCCAAACAAAGGGAGTGGAATTGTACTGGTTAAAGTACATGCCGATACAATACACTAACACATGTATTGTATTCGGTTTATACATGAAATCAAATATAGTTGATCTACATATCGATCAATCAACTCTATTCGATTGCATTGCTTTGTAACTGTAACCCGCTTAGTCAAACAAACACACTGAGTCATTTATTAACGTCGCTTGACCCCAATATCCACTTGATATTTTCTGTTGTACATTTTACTGTCGCTAGCCAATGTACGTGTGTGTGTATGTAGGTTTGTTTGTTTTGATTTTGTTTTACTAGCACCTCATTGTGCTTACATACATTTATACATAAATGTACTACATATACGACAGTACACAACACTGGCAAGCTGGCAAATGAGTCCTCAGATATTTAAAAGGTACTATAAATTATAAATTGATGTTTAGTAAAAATCAAAACGTTAAATTGGAAGGTTATTGCGACGCCGATTATGCAAGTGATTTGGATGAAAGAAAATCCGTCAGTGGTTTTGTAGTTATGAAACAAGGAGCACCAATCACTTGGGGATCGAAGAAGCAACCAACAACGGCATTGTCAACTTGTGAAGCTGAATACATGTCAATGGGTACTGCGGTACAAGAAGCCATATGGCTCAAGGGACTTGAGGAGGAATTATTTAAAAAGCAATCTAAGCCCATCAAGATTTTCTGCGACAACCATGCAGCTGTACAACTTGCAATGAATGAATCGTATCATCCGTATTATTATTTATATAGAAGTGACAGAACAGTTGCAAGAGGAGGAGGAGTAGCTCTGTTAATTCATAAATCTGTCGCTCATAAAAACCTCTTTATATCAAACACCTCATCAGTCGAAAACATCTCAATTGAAGTTATTATAAATAATAGACCTATTGTTGTATCTTCGTTATATTCACCAAGATATACCCGTAACTTCTGTGCTGATATCTTGAACCTAACACCTTCCACCAAAGAATATATAGTTTTTGGCGACCTAAATGCCAAACATTGTTCTTGGAATTGCCGTTCAAATAATACTGCAGGAAATTCACTCAACAACCTACAGCAATCAAGCAATTTTTTCATTCACTATCCTAATAGTCCAACCCTATTCCCCCATCAACACAATCGATATTATTTTAAGAAATTCCGCTTTAAATATAGACGTAAAAACAATGGATTACGAAATACCATCAGACCATCGCCCCATTATATGTACACTTAAAAGATCAATGGCCTTGCAGGTTGACCACAATTATTATGATTATAGTGCAACCAACTGGAACATTTTTATGAATTTTTTAGACAATAAAATCACGTTATATTCGGATATATACAATACCAAGGAAATCCAAAAATTTATAAATGTAGTTTTCGAAGCAAGGGATGTGTCCACACCTAAAATAACTCAACAAAATAATTACACATTACCAGAAAGTACTGTGAAATATATTAAACTAAGAAGAAGCTTTAAAAGAAAAAGCCAACGATCTGCAAATATAGCCGAGCAAACTTTTTATAATCAATGTACTAAGTTTCTAAGTAACATGATATATAAAAGTATTAATTCGGAGCGCAATAAGAAATGGTGTCAATTATTATCCAATTTAAAACCAGGTGATAAATCATTCTGGAAAATAAGCAGGAACTTGCGAGGAAAGGGAAAAAATCAAATCTCTCACTTTAAAATTGGAAATACAAAAATATCATCTGATAAGGGCAAGGCTGAAATCCTGGCAAATACATTTGTCCAAGCAAATAACCTCACTTCGAACTACAACCACTCAGCGGATACATTAATAAATACAACAGTACTTCTACATATCTTGAAGAAGTAATGAATATTGTCTCATCAATAAAACCCTCAAAATCCCCTGGTTTTGACAATGTTCCGAACCTGCTCTTAAAGAAACTACCACTCAAAGCTCTAAAATTACTGGTTATAATATTTAACAGCTGCATCAAACTTAACTATTTCCCAAAGCATTTCAAAAATGCTAAGGTTATAGCCATAAACAAACCTAGTAAGCCAAAAAATAACCCAAACAGCTACAGACCTATTAGTCTATTAAGTAACTTAGGTAAAATATTTGAAAAAATACTACATTCTCGTCTTAGTGAATTTTTAACGACCAATTCTATTGTTGCCAAAGAACAATTTGGATTTAAAAAGGGCATAGCACTACGCACCAAATAAACAGAATTAAAAATCAAATAATCAGAAATAAAAACAATAAACGTTCAACGGGTCTAATATTGTTAGATATTGAAAAAGCGTTTGACACCGTTTGGCATAATGGCCTAGTATTTAAACTTCTTGATGCAAATATACCAAAATATTTATGCAAACTTATTTCAGATCTCATTCACGGCAGAAACTTTAAAGTTGCGATATATACATCCGATTTTAAAGTCCCGAAATATATGAAAATTGCTTATTACGCAGATGATACTGCGTTAATTTCTTCAAACAAACTTACAAGTGCACTCCTGAAGAAAATGGAAAAGGGACTTGTAAATTGCAGTAAATATTTTCACAAATGGAAAATCAAAATTAATCCAAACAAGACCCAAGCAATAATTTTTCTATTCAACAAATCTCCCAAAAGACTGCCAAGACGTCATCTTCTTATTGGAAATAATACCATAAATGTACTTAACGAGGTCAAATATCTCGGAGTTGTCTTGGACAAAAAGCTTACATTTAAACAACATATTATGGCTACGTGTCAAAAAGCTATAAAATCATTTAAAGCATTATGGCCACTACTAAATAGAAGGTCATTTCTAAACCCCAAAAATAAAAATCTCCTCTTCAAAAGTGTTATAAGGAGTGACGCTGCTGTTATCCTCCTACAGCTGAAACAAAACGAACAAAAAAAAAACGCGGCTTTGCCTATTCTGTTTTAGCGCTGGCAAGCGCTGTCAATCGACGCCCAAACGGCGTCAATGTAGCTGTGGAGAAAAAGAAAAGAACAAACAAAACCAGATTCCGTACCAGACAGTGCGGCCTCTAGTTTTCATCTGCTGCCGTTATGCACTGTCTATTCTTTATTTATACAAAAATCTTATACCTAAGCTTAAATTATGAAAATAAAATTAATTGAAAAAATAAACAAACATACAAACAAGAAAATAAAATACAGCAATAATATAATATAAATAAATAAAAAACAAACATTGACCATAATGCAATGCAGTTCATGGCCTACTTAAAAATAATAACAAAAAAAAACAAATAATAAATAAAAATAACATAAACATACCAGCGGCTTTTCAAGGCCACTACCTATATTAAATCATTTCGTTTGCAAGTGCCTGACAACGCACCCGGAACTTACTAAAAGAAAAAAGAAGTAATCAAAACTAAGTCAATGAATGCATTGTAATAACAACGACAAAAAAAAAACAGAACGCTAAAAACAAAAACACAATCGAGTTACTCTAATTACACAAGCGTTCATACAAGCCAAAAAACAAAAACGACTTAGCATACACAAATTAAATTAACAAAAACAAAACTAAAATCGTTACCCTCCACAACATTTAGTTAGGGCAAATATATGAAACCATAGTACATTGTCAAACACTTGAACATTGTAGATTATATTATACTATTCATATTATGAATATTATGTTATATTATATTCTAATATTATTATTATTATTATTACTATTATTGTTATTATTATTATTATTATTATTATTATTATTATTACTTTTATACACGTTGTTATATTCTCTATATTAAATTTAAACGGATCTTATACTATTCTTGTACAATTGTACTCTACACCCTATACGTGTGAAACCATGTTTCACAACATTCCTCCCCCTTTCCACGGAAACGATTCCCACATCGTTTACCAGCGACACTGAACTGGCACGCTGCTTCTGCTGCCGCTATTGTTGATTCTACTGCTGCTGATGATGATGATAATGTTGATGCTGAAGATGATGTTGGTGATAATGTTGTTGCTGATGATAATGATAATGTTGATGCTGAAGATGATGTTGATGATAATGTTGTTGCTGATGATAATGTTGGTGTTAAGGCTGCTGATAATGACCAAACTGATAAGGACGAATCCGGAACCAATGCTGATGATGAAGATACTACTAATGACGATAATTTCGACAGTCGCTGTCTGGTTTACTGATCGGGCACCACAATGCGTCTTTTGACTCTAGCATGTGCATGACCGTTAACTTTCACCTCGTTGCATATAACCATTCCTGTGATTCGATTCCAATACTACACCATGACAATCGTTGGCCTGTTGCTTCATAAACTGATTCTTGGCCACCTTCTTCGTAAAAAAAAATACTTTGGCTGGCCGCTTCGTAAAACAAATTTTGGCCTGTCACTTGGATGACGGCATTGGGGACAGTACTTTGAGCAACGGATTGTTAATTTCCCGTTAGTCAATTGGTGCTTATTGTGGTATTCAACATAAGATCTGAACACTCCCCTGATCACCTTCAATGATGAAACTTGTTGCAAACGGTGATTCAAGGCGAAAACCGAAAGTTTTCAAATGATTCGCAATGATGCAAATGGTTAGTCATCGCCACAGGAATCGGCTTGCTGCTTTGCCAAACGGATATAGTTCAGCTTAGCTTTCCTCTTTACGACATCCCTGACAAACTAAACAGGAATGTTGTTTCGCTGGAACCAAACCAATAGCCAATCCATCGCATATAGAATTCTCGGTGGATTCGTTCGCAATTCGCCCTTGCATCTGGGGTTGGATCATCAGCTCCGTACAGGCATTCACCCCTATGTCCGTCATGTGGCCACCCATCAGACCTGTCAGCATACTGCTCTCTGCTGCCTCTACCGTTTTCTGGATGACTGTTGCTCCACCTCGTTCCCCGTGGACTTGGGTCGGAATTTCCTAACTCTACTAATATATAAAAAAAAATGGAGTATTTCCTATACTATTTGCAACTGACTAAACTGTAGATATATTTTCTACTAATATTTTAATACAATAATTCCGTTTTTTTTTTTTTCTTGAACAATAGCTATTTAAGGATTAATTCCTTCCTCTGTTTTTCCAAATTCTTTCTTCTACTAATATAATATGTACATATTCTTTTTTTTTTTTTTTTTTTTTTTTAAATATATTTCTCTCAATATGTGTATGCTTATAGTATATCTTAATATATCTTTTTTTTTTTTTTTAAATAAATTATTTTTTTTTTTTTCTAAAAGTGTATTTATATTTTGTTTTTTTTTATGTATGTTAATATATATATATATTTTTTAAATATGTTATTTTTTTTTTATTTTTTAAATATGTAAGTTTAATGTCTATATATTATTTTTCCTTTAACAAGTATGTATGCTATTTTTTTTTTCTTTAAAATATGTCTTTTTAAATAGATATGTATATTTCTTAATTTTTATCTTTATCTTCTTACTTTTTTTTTTTTTTTTTTTTTTTAACAAATATGTATGCTACTATCTATACATATTCGTTGTTTTGTTTTGTTTTTTTTTTTAATGTATGTATGGGGAGACCTCCCATATTTTATTTTTTTTTTTATTCTTATTGCTCTTTTCTTTTTACGGAGGGGGCCTCCCATCTTTTCTTATTGTTTTTTTTTTTTCATACTTATATATATTTTTTATTTTTTATTTTTTTTTTTATGTGGGGAGTCTTCTCTTTTAATTTTTTATTTTTTTAGGTGAGGAGAACTCCCATCTTTTCTCATTATTATTATATATTTATTTTTTTCTCTACTTTTTTCAATCGCTTTTAGTTTTAAAGCGTGAGGAATCTCCCATCTTTTCTCGTTTTTAATATATATTTTTTTTTACATGGGGAGATTTCCCATCTTTTCTTATTATTATTTTTTTTTCTGTTCTTTTTAATATCTTTTCTTATATATATATATTTTTTTTTAATATATTTTCTCCTCCATCAGAGTGTTGCTGCATCCGAAAAGTATCTCGTGGGCCTCGTTTGCCCAACCGCAGGACTGCGGCCACCATCCAGACGACTCCAAATTCCGTTTATCTCCACCCTATGCTAAAAGGAAAATGTCATAGGGGAAAAAAAACAAATATTCAGCTAATATTATACCAATACGCATTTACACCTTTGACAGAAAAACAACTCAAATCGCTGTATTTTATTGAATGGTTACTTTTGCTCTAATAAATAAAATAAATAAAGCATTTTTCCCTAACAGCAGTACTGTTCCTATTTCTACGGAAATAAGACACCAGCAAGCCGACCCATCGGTGGTCCGACCGAAATCATATCTAAGCCCCCTTGTATACACATGTCCAACCTAAAGTTTCAAAAACACTTCAAAATAAATAACAACAAATTAAGGCACGTGTCCTTCCTAAACACTGCCACCCATATAAGGCATGACCGCATACAACGCGTCATCCTTTTCCGGAGCAGAACGGTTTCCTGCTGCATTCCGCAAACCGGAACCGGGCCACTGTGAGGCTATTCTCGGCAAAAACCCTCCCCACAGTGTATGCCGCGAATTTTGCGAGACTCGCTTCTGACTCCCCTACCAGGTTCATCCCGTTGAACCATTCTCAACTACTGAGGAGTGCCCGCTACACATGGCGTCACCCTCCATATAAAACAAACTGAGGCTTCCTGGTGGGAGCCACTTGTCGGCGGGTTACGCATAACCCCCAACCTTCCCCTCACCACCTCAAATACACAATTACTAAAATAAACAACAAAACAAAACCTTCATCATGGACATGTATATTAAACGGAATGATTTCAGACCAAATAATGCGATCACTGGTGGAACGCCCGTAAATGGTTATTATGCCACTTACGATTCTTCCCCTTTATGCGCACCGTGGACGTTACTGGACTGTTTACCCCAACTACCTCATAAGGTCCAGTCCAAATGGGTGAAAACTTATTTTTCCTGGTGTTGTTCCTAACAAGCACCCTATCACCTACTGCAAAGGACACAGCATTTACCTTCCTGTCATAAGCCTTTTTCGACAACAACTTAGCCCTCGTCTGATTCTTTCGCACTAGTTCATGCGAGCGCTGTATCTGATATTTAAGGACCTTGTTTGGGTCATCCGTATTGTAAAGTGGTATACATTTTTTACTTAGGTTGGTCGGTAAGTCGATGTCGAAACCGTATAATGTCTTAAATGGGGTCTGCCCCGTAGATGAATGTACAGTGTTGTTATGCACATGCATCGCCGGTGCCAACCATTGATTCCAATTGCTACCATCTTCATTGACGAAGCTCCTCAAATACTCCGCCAAAGGACGGTGACTCCTTTCCAATGAGCCGTTTGCCTGCGGGTGATATGGAGTGATGTTCAATTTCTTGACCCCTAACAGCCTACAGGTATCCGAAAATACCTTTTACATGAAATTTGTCCCATTGTCCGTGACCAGCACGTTTGGAACCCCATACTTGGCTATAATTTCGTTAAAGAAAATTTTCGCCACAGTACTTGCCTCCCCATCCGGCATCGCTGCACACAACATAAATTTCGAAAAATCATCTTGAAAAGTCAATATCAATTTGTTACCTGCAGTGCTCTCAGGGAGAGGTCCCATCATATCCATATATACCTTCTGAAAAGGTCGACTAGGAGTATCCGTGAGGACCATCGGCATAAACGTTTTCCTGGCACTCTTACTTTGCTGACATTTAACGCAGTTCTTCACATATTGTTTAATATCCCTGTGCTTGCCGACCCAGCGAAATTGCCTCCTTATCCTTTTAACGGTCGCTTGCACACCCACGTGACCGCCCAAAGGACTATGGTGAAAATCCTTTAACACTGTCACGATCTCTTTAGGATCCTTTAACACCACATACCTTGGTTCCCCATTGACCACTACCTCGACCGGTGGGTCATTAACATCGCTTGGTCCTTTTTCACTACTCTCTTTGTTCCCGCTGTGAACCACCTTGTCCTTCCCGTGACCTGAGCTCCCCGCATGATTATCTCCTTCGCCCTTCGACATGGCCCTAGTTTTAACCATCAGTATTTCCTCCGTCGAATATGGTATCCTGCTGAGCGCATCCGCATTCTGATTCTTCTTGCCCGGCTTGTACCAGATTTCAAAATCATATTGTGACAGCTTATGTCTAAAGCGCGCCAACCTTGAAGTTTGATCCTTCAAGTTCGCAATGCCTTTCAGCGGTTGATGATCGGTAAAAATCTTAAAGTGCCGACCCAACAAGTATGGCCGGAAATTTTTCACCGCCCATACGATTGCCAGAAACTCCTTCTCTATCGTGGAGTATCGAGTTTCCGCCCCATTCAACGAACGGCTTGCAAACGCAATGGGCCGATCACCCCCGCCACTATCCTGGGAAAGAACTGCTCCTATCGCTCCACCGCTAGCATCCGTCGTCAATACGAAAGGTTTTGAAAAATCAGGGTATGCCAACACTGGAGGCGACATTATCGCCTTTTTAAGCTCCTCGAAGGCACGCTGGCAGCCTGGTGTCCAATTGAACGCATTATCCTTGCGAAGCAATTTATTTATTGGCAAGGCAATGTTGGCCGTCCCGGGAATGAACTTACGGTAATAATTTACCAGTCCTAAAAACGATTGCACTTCCTTTTTGTTCCTTGGTGGCGGAAAATCCTTAACGCATTTCACCTTTTCTGGGTCGGGAAGCGCTCCATTCTCCGAACACTTATGGCCCAAATACACTATTTCCCGCCTCAGGAAGTTACATTTCTCTGTTTTTACTTTCAAATTATTTTCCTTCAACAGCTGCAGCACTTTACATAGCCTTGAGTCGTGTTCGGCCAGACTACTACCATATATGACAATATCGTCCAAATATAAAAAACATTCAATGCCCTGAAGACCTGTTAGCACATGATTCATTAACCTTTGGAAGGTTGCCGGTGCGCCTGTTAATCCGAATGGCATCCTATTGAATTCAAAGTGACCCAACGCCGTACTGAATGCTGTTTTTTCTTTGTCCTGTTTATCCATTTCCACCTGATGATAACCACTGGCCAAATCCAACGTGGAAAAATATCTACTGCTGCCCAACTGGTCCAAAATTTCATCCATCCTTGGAATGGGAAATACTTGCTTTAGAGTTGCTTCATTCAGTTTACGAAAGTCTACCACCAGTCGCCAGCTCTTGGTCCCTGCTTTCGACGACTTCTTTGGAACCAATAGTAATGGCGAATTCCACGGTGACACACTATGCGAAATTATGCCATCCTCCTGGAGCTTCTGGACCTGCCGATTACGATGAATCTGAGGTAACCTGTACTGCTTCTGATTAATCGGCAGCTGTCCAGGCTGCACGGGAATTTTATGCTTTACCATATTCGTGCAAGATAGTTTATCTCCCTCCAACCAGAAGATATCGTGGTACGTTGCGCATATCGCCTGAATGGACGACATTTCCTCACTATTCAAGTCGGCATCAGTCTTTATTGCGGCCATTATCCTACTGACCCTCTCCTTGACATCCACCTCCTGCACGTGCGTCACCAAACGCGCACCTGGATTTTTTAAATTCACTAATCCACTGAATTTAGGCATAAACCCATCCTTCAGGTAGTAGTCAACCTCAGTAGAATTCAGAATGGGTGCTTTCACCACCCCATCCTTTACGTTGGTTAGCGCGGCCCCTAGATATACTCCTGGCGACAATTCTTGCTGCTCCACGACCACTGTAGTATGTTTGGTATTGATCCCCATGGTTGCAATAGACACTGTCCTAGCCTTCGCCATTATGGTTTTCTCCACCATATTTACTGCCCCCGAACCCGTGGCCTCCCTCAAAGAAACCAGAGGTAAGTTCCACTCACCTTCATTCGAGTACAGTTTCAGAGAAAGATTAATCGTATCAGTGACGGAGCGTCCCCATAGATTATCGCGACCTAAAATACCATCTCCCGGCAAATTATCATGCTTATCCACACAATGCATATCGAACCCCAATTCGGCGATGTCCGAATGCTTAATCCTGACTAACCCTATAGTCCTGGAGAATCCTCCGAATGCTCCTCGCAGGTCCTTTACCATCGTCCCGTCCACACTAATATCCCTCGTAAGACTGCTGTCCTTTACCAGGCTGGTGTCTGCCCCTGTATCCACTAATAAATTCAGACACCCCGTCTTTGCCCAAGCACATGGCAATCTTACAAACACCGAATCTGCGTAACTACACCTAGCTGAAATCCCCCCTATATTCATATCCGACCCCGTAATGGGTCCTACCTCAGCCGCCTTAGCAGATTCCGATGTTACCAACGGTATTAGACTTTCGCGTGATCGAGTCGGTGGCCCTGCCCGTTTCCCGACAAATTTCTCCCCTGTGTACATTGTCTACTAAAATGTCCCTCCTTGCCGCAATTATAGCATTTCCCTTTTGGTCTCGAACCTCCAGGTTGCCCTCTCTCCATCGTCGAGGGTCCCCTACCATAGCTCCTACCTGGCTCATGGCCGTATATTCTACATTTAACGCAATATGGGGTATTTTTCCTGGTCCAGCATACATCACGAGTGTGTCCCGCCCGTTGACAGAACGAACAGGGCGGTGCTTTGTATGCATTGCCACTTGGCCCAGTATTATTGTATGCATTGCCACTTGACCCAGCATTATTGTATGCCGTACCACTTGACCCAGTATTATTGTATGCCGTACCACTTGACCCAGCATTGTTGAGCGGAGCTGCCTTATCCGCCTCCGTCCTGCGCAACAACTGTTCTACGGCTGCCACGAGACCCGAGACTGGATCCTCGCGGGTGTACTCCTCGTTAAAGTTTACACCCCGCCAAAGAGTTGCTTGAGCCGCCAGTGCTTCAATCAAGAGATCGTCCAACTTACTTGAGCTGCTTGCCAACATCCTACCACGCAGCATTGGGTCCCTCAGGCCAGATGTGAATGCTGATTTTACCTTTCTTTCTATCTCAATAGTCATTATCTCGTCCTTTCTCCCTTTATAGTTTTCATCTAGTATGGCATGAGCTGTTGCTGCTAATGTCTGAAGACGCCTAGCAAATTGTCTCACATCCTCATCTCTCCTTTGGCAGGCTTCATATACCTCTCTTAGCACCGAGTCAAGCGACCTACTCTTTAAATATGTTGATTTTACAATTGCCAACAACTCATCCACTGACGTAAAAGTACGTAACCTCACCAACTGGTACGCATCCCCGTAAAGCCTCTGTTTTACAATTTCCAAATATTCCTCCACCTTTTCCGGCGGTACCCCTTTTGCCGCCAACTTACATCCATCAATGAATTTATACACTTCTGTTTGCAGGCTTGGCGATGGCTCGCCGCCGAACATAGGCACTAACGCCTTGACCGTTTTCAGAATATCCTGGAAGGACATCATCTGTGTTGGCATTATAAAAATTATAAATTAAAAAAAAAAAATATATATATAAAAATCCCTATAAAAACAATAAAATCTGAGAGTATCAAACCAAACTATAATTTAACATGCATCTGTAATTTAAAATTCCTGGAAATTCATCAATAACCTTAATTTTCACAAACAATTTAAAAAAAAACAATCGGATCACTTATACAAAAATGATGCGCTTTCGAACAAACATATTCATAATTAAAATTAAAATCCCAATAAAATTAAAATCCACTAAAATATATTACGCAAAAAAAAAAAACAATTAATCATCAAAAATATTCAAACCCCACTCACAACTAATGTGATAAAAATCTAAACATAGAAATTACGCAATAAATAAAAATAAAAATAAACCTTAAGACCCTGAAAACCAAACATAAAAAAAAAATAACAAAATTCAAATATAGGACGATCCCAAATTTGTAAAAGAAACAACAAAAATATATCCAATACTTTACAATATTTCACAGTGCAAACTAACCATCTGATAAATCCAAAACTAAATTAAAATACACGCGAAAATTAAAACGCATGGAATATCCTATGAAAAACCCTATAAAACAAAACAATCAATGAAAATTAACTACACATTTCGAAAAACTAAAAGATCCAAAAACAATAAAGTAGTAAACAATTATTTTTCCCTAAACGAATCCAATAATCTAAAAATTAATCGACCCGAAAACTAAAATAAATAAAACAACCTAAGACAATTAATTACCTACACCTGGTAAATAGTACAATAAAACAAATAATTAATTATCCTAACAACGAACGATTTTAATGTTAACCACTAATGTTGGCGTTATATCCTCACAACTAACTCCCTACACCTGATACATAAAAAAAAACAAATAATTAATAAAACAAGGAACGATTTTTGGTCCGAAGACCGGCTGCGCCATTAATGTTATCCTCCTACAGTTGAAACAAAACGAACAAAAAAAAACGCGGCTTTGCCTATTCTGTTTTAGCGCTGGCAAGCGCTGTTAATCGACGCCCAAACGGCGTCAATGTAGCTGTGGATAAAAAGAAAAGAACAAACAAAACCAGATTCCGTACCAGACAGTGCGGCCTCTAGTTTTCATATGCTGCCGTTATGCACTGTCTATTCTTTATTTATACAAAAATCTTATACCTAAGCTTAAATTATGAAAATAAAATTAATTGAAAAAATAAACAAACATACAAACAAGAAAATAAAATACAGCAATAATATAATATAAATAAAAAAAAAAAAACAAACATTGACCATAATGCAATGCAGTTCATGGCCTACTTAAAAATAATAACAAAAAAAAAAAACAAATAATAAATAAAAATAACATAAACATACCAGCGGCTTTTCAAGGCCACTACCTTTATTAAATCATTTCGTTTGCAAGTGCTTGACAACGCACCCGGAACTTACTAAAAGAAAAAAGAAGTAATCAAAACTAAGTCAATGAATGCATTGTAATAACAACGACAAAAAAAAACAGAACGCTAAAAACAAAAACACAATCTAGTTACTCTAATTACACAAGCGTTCATACAAGCCAAAAAACAAAAACGACTTAGCATATACAAGTTAAATTAAAATCGTTACCCTCCACAACATTTAGTTAGGGCAAATATATGAAACCATGGTACATTGTCAAACACTTGAACATTGTAGATTATATTATACTATTCATATTATGAATATTATGTTATATTATATTCTAATATTATTATTATTATTATTATTACTATTATTGTTATTATTATTATTATTATTATTATTATTATTATTATTATTATTATTATTATTATTATTATTATTATTATTACTTTTATACACGTTGTTATATTCTCTATATTAAATTTAAACGGATCTTATACTATTCTTGTACAATTGTACTCTACACCCTATACGTGTGAAACCATGTTTCACAACACTGCCAACTGTCACCTAAAACGCTTACAAATTATACAAAACAAATGTCTTAAAATGATAAATAAAAAGCCCTGGAGGTATCCTACAAATCTTCTTCATGAAGAAACAGGTTATGAAAAAATTATCGATTTCATAACAAGGATTAATAACAATTACTTTGCCAAAATTGAAAATTCCTCTTACCCACTGATAGGAGAATGTAGAGAATTAACGTAAAATTAAAAAGAAATCACCAAATTGAAAATTATATGCTTATAGAGGTCTATTATTTCAAATAAACCTCCTATAAGCACACAAATATTTTTCAGATAGTATTTGAATTTATTAAATCATATAAAGGTTTTTTTTCCTCCCATTTTCCTTTAAAAATCATTAAAAATAATATAAAAACTATTTAATATCTTTAGATCCTATATATTATTTGTTGCAATATCTATATGTAAAGATATGATCTCATATGTATATATCAAAATTTGTTAAAATATGTAAATAAAGGAAGAATATTTAATTGAAAAAAAAATATATATATTATTAACTTACATTGTTTTTCTGTTTTTGGTTCTTGCAATTGTTACAACAAATCCTTTTCTATGCCACTGAAATTTTCTGCTACCTTTTCAACTTTAAGTTGGGCTTTCTTAGCTACTTCTGCTTGTAGTCCATCTACTAATTTTTTTAAGCCATTTGTTGTTTTGTCTGTTTTACATTTTACTGAAGTTGTTTTTCTTTATACTTCAATCCCATTTCCAAATACTCAATCAATTTTTGTAGTTCTTGGTGGTTTTGTATTTGTTGTTCGTAATTGTTAATTTTTGGAACTCACATTTTTAAGGGTTTACTAGCCTTTATAAAATTAAATCTGTTCAACAGGCTGTTGTTCAGAAGCGTTCTCAATTGTAGATATCTGTTGTTATATTTGAGATTTTGTTTCTTCAGTTGCGGCTAATTTTTGTTCCTTTTCAGCTAGATGTCTACTTATAGGAGTAAAAAAAGTGCCAATTAATGTTTTATTTATAAAGCCAATGGTATAGTGCCCAAAGCATTGAATAATACCGGACAAATTTCGATTTAGGACCACTCACACGCAAGTCATAATCCAAAGCATTAATACCACAATTCAACTTGCGAAAAGTTTCGTGACTCGCCAGCAGCAACTGGACCAATAGTTAGCTCAACTATAGTAATTTTTGATTCCTTCCTTTCGGCCCTGGGTTGAGCTGGCAAATTTACCAGCATTTATACCAACATTACTGGTATTATCACAATCAGAAGCTTTAGGTTTTAATATGCACCTATTATACCTTTTATTTCTGAAAAGAAAATACGATTTTATTAATTTTTAATGTTTTAATGTTTATCACTGTACCCACTTTTTTCCATTGTTATTATTTTTTTTTTCTGTCACTGGCTGAAAACATGGTATATTTTGTATATTCTATTTTTTAATCTCTTTCGCACTTCTTTACCAAACCAAAATGGAGAAAAAGGTAAACAAAGCCATACGGTTCGAGATTGCGTTTTTAGCAGCTGTCAAGCTGTCACAACTGGTGTAAACTGTGGCCGTGCCAAACACACTGGTGCTCGGCTTCTTATATGTATACAGCCGAACGAAAACAAAAATAATCATCAAAGAGTAAAAGTAAACAACAATTTCATTCAGTCTTATGAAAGCTTTTGAACAAAGGAGGTTTATGTCGCATTGCCTTTTGAAATTCATATATATTTTTTTTTAATAGGTACACAGAGAATATTTGTTTAAAAGAAACCAAAAATGTTGAGAAAATTTCGAAGACTTGATAAACTATAAATTAAACATTTTCTATAAATAACATACGTCGCCTCC
Organism: Cordilura impudica; assembly: GCA_963682025.1. Taxonomy (NCBI): domain Eukaryota; kingdom Metazoa; phylum Arthropoda; class Insecta; order Diptera; family Scathophagidae; genus Cordilura; species Cordilura impudica. Next base: position 124,009,176 of record OY821521.1, read on the forward strand.
ATTTGACAACATTGTAGCTGTCTTTTATGTATTTTTTTTAATTTTAAAAAATATCCAGTTACTGGTAATTTTTTTAGTTTTTGAAATTTTTTTAGTTTGAAATTTCTTATCTTTTTAAGTTTTGCTATTTTGTGTTTTTTTTTTTTGTTTTTTAAAGAAATGAATTACTTATTATTACTTATTTGATTTAATAAACTTCAAACTTATGGATAAAAGAGATTAAATGTTCTTCACATTTTATTTTACCTATTCAGAATGTAAGATTTAAAATTTTAAAACAAAATATATTTAAAATTTTACCATATTCTTAGTGAACTCAACTATTTGTCCTTTTATGCATTCATATAAACATACATACAAAATCTACACAAACCCATTTAATATCGGCGTTGTGTTACGTCCATGGATTTCGATCAGTGTAGTACAACTAACACATGCTCATAAACACTATTACCACCCTACAAGAAATGAATGACTGAAACTAACACATAATCAATTTTTGTACCAACACACTTGCAGTTTTTTTCGATTTAAAAACATATGACTGTCATGTTGCTGTTGTAGAGTTGTTTTTGTTAAGGTTGAGGAAAGGTAAGTAATTAATTAAATTAAAAGTTCAAGTTAATTTTTGTTGTTTCTTAGGATTCTTCAAAATATGTCAGTGAATTCGTTAGTGCCATTCTCAATTGTGGTGACACGTCCCTCCATTATACCCTTCCACAATTTATTTTTTGCTCACAAGGTTATTCCTGTTGGATCGTTAACTATTGCTGTAGAATCTTCACAAACTTTCAATCTAGAGCTTTTATACCTCTTAGAAAACGCATTTGTGTAAAGAATTATATTGTGCGACAATATGTTATATCCTGGATTTCGATTGTAAATGCTGTACCAGAAAATAATATGGTTATCTATTTGATATTATTGATGGACTTTTTATCATGTTGGAAGATAATACACAAGAAATATAATTGTGTGAAACAACGCTGACACAGTTTATTAAATCGATTCGTAATGATTCCAGTTAAGTGCGCATGGAAGACACTATAAATATATTGTTAATACATGCGCAATCACCAAATGAACTTATTAGTGTAATGTACTGACATTTTGTTAAAAATTCTAGCTAGAAACAAAGTAAATCTTCCTTGCAGAATTTTACATTAATCCTTATATCTATCTTTCAGTCTGTTGCCATAACATGGATATGGTTTTTTTTAATATTTGGCTCGAATGTTTTAATTTATGCCTTTCTAGAATATAGTGTCTGGAATATAATGTTGATAATATGAAGAATATTAAAGAATGTGCAGTATCCGTAAATTCGTCCATAATGATTTATGGAGGTATTATCACAATATCTCACATACCGTTCTGTACAAACAATTTTCCAAATGGAGTGTATAAGTTTTGGCCGAAATTGTTAATTCACAACACTCAAAAGGTGAGCTTTAATATAAATTGTTGATATATATGTGTTATAATATATTGTTTTCTTTAAGAACCTACTGATTGCACTAAGTCCCATTACCGGAAATTTCTATTGAGTTTACTCAATTTATTCAGTGCTAAGTTACGAACCGCTTTGAGGGATGTTTCGAGTGAAAAGTCAGCAAAGTTGTTTAAACATTCAACATTGTCTCAAAGTTATCGACACGCTTCGGAATTGGTGATATTGTTGTGTTTTTAATATTTTAATGTTTAATGTCTATTTCTATTTTGGAATTTTTGATTTTTAATACAATAAATAAATAAAAAATAATAAGTCGTGTTTCATTATAATCAAGATTGACCGGTCAATGATGATGTATATATCCATCAAGTATGACCGGTCAGCGATGATGGATATATCTATCATCGTTGACTACTAAAAAGCGGTAGAGTGAGCAGTTCAGATATATATTATATGGTTTACATACTTTCATAGGTTAGAAGTCTCTTGTGTTTTACGTGAGTACCTGTCTCGTTGACATAACCTCACGGTGCTCTGAACACTGGATCGGAATATGCGCCGACCACCGCCCCCTTGTGCAGAAAAACTACACTCAGGTACCAACTTCGAGATTTGTGCATTTGGGCAACAAATCCCACTCCTTGGTGGGGAGTCGAGGCCTACCTTACACACCTCTGCTGCTCTAGGGTCACAGCACCCGGTTGAATGCAACTCCACATCGTGCTATGCTCTCCCCGCGATTTGGTTATAAACCACAGCCACCACGATACTCCCCAAGGGGCCGTACCCGCAAGTCAGCTGGAATCAAAGATTCCATGGGCATCTGACTTCCCGTGGTACCAGATATATATATAATACCTAGAGAATCTAGGTCCCGTATGTCCGAGTAGAACGTGCATATGCACAAAACATGAAACCAGTCCTCGGTAAAAGGTCCACAGTCACACTCAGGCGTATTAGCCAAAGCTCTTTTATACAAAAATGCATTAAACGACCCATGGCCCGTAAGCAAAAAGCCCATACTCAGGCTAAAGCCAAAGTCTGGACGTTTCGCCACGAACGTCGCATCGTGAATGAAGGAGTATGTAACCCGTCCATTGTCACTTCCGTCCCATCTATCTTGCCATCTGGAGACAACACACTCATTTAAGAGTGCCTTGCACTCCGTCCAGCTCCTACCACTAACGTCATCGTTAGTCACCCAATCGTCCTGCAACAATGGCTGTCCTTTCTTGATCTTGTAGGCAATACTTTTACGTATCACCTCCAAGTCAAGAGGGGCTACACCTACCAACACCTGTAAGACCTCCGTGGAGACCGTACGACAACATGGCACGCAAGCGAGCAAGACTACCCGTTGACACGACATGATTTTCAGCTTTCCTCTGGCAGTCGTGACCACGCTGGACCACACCGAGGAGCCATATGCTGCGCAGGCAACAAATAGTCCACGGTAAATGGTCCGCATAGAACGCCTGCTGAGGCCCCAGTCATTCCTAAGAATGCGCCGGACACCAGTCAATTTCGCCTTGACACGCTCGAGATGAACCAAGAAGTTCATACGCTCACGCATTGTTATCCCCAAGTACTTGACCTCAGTCGCATACTTAAGGCTAACGCCATTGGCCCTAACAGTTGGAGGTCGATTTAGCGATAATCTGCCCTTGAGCAACATCATCACAGTTTTGTCCATTGCTACATCTACTCCTACCTGTCTACTCCAATCGCAGACAATCTGCATGGCTTCCTCCCCCCTTCTCTCCAGCTCAGCATGAGACTGGCCTTCGATAAGGACGAGCAAGTCATCCGCATATGCGCACACATTGTATGCAACCATCAGCCTCCGCAAAAGAGGATCCATCATTAGATTCCAAATAAATGGACCGCAGATGGATTCCTGCGGACAACCTCTGACCACCTCAATGCACACGGACTCGTTCACACCAGCGACGCAAGCCCGCCTACCAGAGAAGTAGCTTTTCCATAACTCCAACTCTTGGCAGCCGACCTCGCGTAGCCTCGCTAGAACGCCTTCCCATAACAGGAAGTCGAACGCACACTTGGAATCAATAAAGATTCCAAGGACATATCCTGCCTCTGTCCTACCGACACACGTTTTAACGTGATGCCAGGCGTCATCTACACTCCTACCACTTCTAAAGCCAAATTGCCACTCGCATGTGCCCTGGTCGATCCTCTCCTGAAGCCTTTTCACCATAATCCTTTCCAATACTTTTCCAAGCACCGGAAGCAGACTGATGTCGCTATATGAGCGAAGATTGCTCCTGATCCTATCGGGTGACTTAAGCAAAACAACGACACGGGCTATCTTCCGGATGTGGAAAATACCCCTCTGATACACACTTTTCATAGATTGCCATCAAGTACTCAGGAATGGCCTTCCAGATGCTTTTACACATCTCTCCGGTCATTCCATCCATACCTGGAGACTTTCTACTCCGCGCCTGACAAATGCTTAACTCTAACTCAGTTCTGTCCAACGAAGGAGGGGGATCCACCCCCTGAAAAGGAAGATGGATAGGACCCTCCACCCTTGGAAAGAACTCGCCCAGCAGAACGCTTATGCATGCCCCCCATGATGGCAATATTTCATTACCAACACGTAGGCCAGACACATCGGTCCGCTGGCCCCTACCTCTACAGAGTTTATAGACTCTGCCCCATGGGTCGTCCCTGTTGTCCCGTACGTATGCTCTCCAGTCATCCTCCTTCACTTTCACGATACGGTCCTTATAGGCACGTAGCTGTGTGGCGTAGTTCGTCACACGCAGTAGCACATCATCTGCATTGGTCCGCCTGGCTCTCTGGAATCGCTTCCTGAGCTGCCGGACGGTCCGCCGCATTTCTGTTAACTCCCGCGTCCACCATTTAACCCTTCCGGGGATTGTCCTAGAACATCTCCCAAGAAGGGCGTCATTGGTGTTTATCGTCCAATCGATCAGCTTACCTATCTGTCCATCTATAGTCAGACCCCTGAAATCCCCAATGGAGACCTCAGAGGCCGCCTCCCTAATGCATGAGCCGTAGAAATCCCAATTAATTGGGAGTCTACGCCACCGCATCACATCCGAGACCTCTACAGGGGCGGGCGAGTAATGGAGCACAATCCGTATTGGATTATGATCACTCACCCCCCAATCGTCCTTAACGTCCCAGTCGCAGCGAAAACGCCGCAGTACGACGTCATTTACGGCTGTCACATCAATATCACTCACACCATTAGGACCGGAAAACGTATATAAATCAGAGGGCTGATTTAACGCACTAACACCCCGATTAACCATCCAGTCACTTAACATCTCACCCCGATGGTGGTTCTGATATCCAGACGAATGCCGGGATAACTTACTGAACCACATGGGAGACGATGCGTTCGCGTCCATACCTAGGATAATCGGGTTGCTACTCGCTAGTAGTAGCACCGTATCCATATACGAGATATACGGCTCTAATGGGCTGCTGAACTGACAGTATATGCTTGCCAGGAAGATTTTTCCGAATCTTCCTTCGACCAAGACACATACCCCCAGTTCGTTGGCAGATAACACAATACACTCTGCATCAGGATCGTTGACAATTACAGCGGCCTTGACCCTAGAACAAGGAAATACCCTCATAAATGAGGGTAAACCCCTTACACAACCATCGGTTGAGTAAGGTTCCTGAACCAGGGCAAACCCGCTCTTCATGGCAACCATCCTTTCGCCCAATTCACACATACTGGCATAAGAGCCCTGGCAATTATATTGAATAATTGTCAGACATATTAATGCCTTGCCCTAGCCCTCGCGACTAACACGCTGTACGTGGGACAGTCGTCGGTCATCATAAGATGATTCGACGGCAGGCCCTTGAACGCACAGTTCCTACAGTGCGGCAGATTTTCGCAACGATGTACGACGTGACCGGTCTGTCCGCACCGACGACAGACTTCACCTTTGCTACGGCAATCCCTAACCATATGGTCAAACCCAAGACAACGATAGCAGCTAGGGATAAGCTCATGGCGTCTCACGCGGAACCTAAACCACTTAACGTAGCAGCCTCCGGCACTCAGAAGGGATTCCATGGCATTGCCATCACCCTTCAGAGTAACGTCGACACCTTCGCCAGCGCGCACGCTCCACGGTCGACTCACGAGCCGTACCCCCTTCTTAAAGGCTTCTAAGGTCATTCGTTCCTTTAGATTCAGCTCGTAGAGAGCACCCATGAATTCATCAGGGGTGATCTCGGAGTGAACCCTCTGGACGACCACCCTAGTACCCTCTCTATCGTTGACCGTCACTTCCAGTCCATGTTCGGAAAATTTAGGATTCCGGACGATCCTCTCCCGCTCCGCGACTGAGGGGGTGCGAATGACCGCCCCACTGCTACGAACCGCCTTAACCGCGTGAACTCTGAGCCCGAGCGTGGGACCTACTTCGTTCACAACCTTTTTAACAATTTCTTCAGACTTAGCCGCCGTCTTGCTTCGCACAACCACCGACCAGGTCTCGACTGGTTTCGGTGCAGGGGCAACTACTGGCGCTTTCTGGCACACAGGCTGAACAGGCGAGGATTTATCCAGCCGGAATACTCGTACACTTGGCGTAGCGCCCCCAGCATCTAGGGCGTCCAAACGACCCCTCAGACGTTCGTTGTCCCCTACCAATGTCATCAACAGTTCTTTTAGCCGACCCACTTGATTTATGATCCGTCTCGCCGTTTCGATCTCAACACGACCGTCGAAAATTATGTCGTTCAACTCCGACGTCATCGCCTTCATCTGCTTAATTGCAGAATGAGCACCACAGGGCCCAGAAGGGGAAACTGTGGAGACTGCTTGTACCGGAGTTGAACTTCTCCCTAAGCCACCGTGCAAGCTAGAAACGCTGCCAACCAAGCTACCCATGCTGCCAACGTCAGTCCTTATAGCAGTCTTTCTCCTAACCTGTCCTGAAACCATCTTCGGTTCAGCAAAAACCTTTCCTCCCGATTTGGGAGAGCCGGGTTTGAACCGCTTTTCGTCCTCGTTTACTGTCGACTCTCCGTTGTCCATGTCCGAGTCGGAATGGCGAAGTCTACTACCACCGGTGGGTGGCACCTCCTCCGTCATATCGACTTTTTCCGGCCCACTGACATCAGTATCCGTCCCGCGTTCGTCCCCTGTGCCGTCAACTGGTTTCAACCTGGCACACCTTGGACCCGCGCCCCTTTTGCAAAATCACATGTACACAAAAGTTTCGGTCAGTTTTGGCATATTTGCCTTAATAAATTGATAGAAACTTTGTTCTACGCGATGACCGACAATTCAGTCAGTACTGACTGTCATATCACCGGTCAAATGACCGTCACTGTTCTTGTAGGGCACCGTCCAACCAGTCTAGATACACACTAGCGACATCTATATTTTTGTTTGTGAGCTACAGAAATTTTCATAATATTTTTACAACGACTTTCAGATGAAACAACTATATTAATATAATATGCTGTCACCCTTATTACTGCGACCAAATGATCTATTGTACTGTCCTCTGCTAATAGTTGTTCCTATAAAATCTCACCCAATCCTGAAGCCCTCAGAAATTCGAGGATGTGGGTTGGTTCCAGTGATTTTACTTCGCTCCCTGGTATTTGGAAAGAACCCAGGTACTTTTTCCTCTTATGCATTAAAGCTCCACAATCCCCCAGTATGTGCTCCGCTGATTCTGCCTTCTCATCGCAAAATCTGCACATGGGGTTCGCTTCAATTCCTAACCTGCTCAGATGCTCCCTGAGCCTACAGTGAACAGTTAGAATCCCGGTTAATATCCTCAGTCCGTTCTTCGATAGTCCGATACATGACTCAAATCTCTTACCGTTGTAGCTACCTAGCAGTAGTTTTGATTGCCTTAAGCCCAAGTGGCTCGAGAAAAGCTCCTGTCTGATATGATTCTCACATTCTTTGAGTACGCCTTCCCATACTCCTTTTCCTATTCCACAAAACGGTTCCGGCCCCATTAGCTTTGTGGTAGCTCCCTTTCTGGCAAGCTCATCCGCTTGCTCATTTCCCCGAATCCCAATATGTCCTGGGACCCAACCGAGGCTGACCTTATTGTGTCTGCCTAGCTCATTCAGTCTTTGCAGACAGTCCCATACTAACTTAGAGTTTACTACATAGGAGCCTAGTGCTCGAATAGCAGCTTGACTATCTGATAATATGGTTATGTCCTGTCTTTTGTACTTTCTATTTAAGTTAATCTGTGCACATCTGTCGATGGCATAAATTTCCGCCTGGAAAATACTCGTGTGCATTCCCATTGATTCGTAGTATTTGGTTCTAGGCCCAAAGACTCCCGCCCCTGTTCCACTTCCGGTCTTTGACCCGTCCGTGTACCATTTGATCGTATTCTCCTTAAGAGAATATGCTGTGCTCAAACTACTCCATTCCTTTTTGTTACTAAGTTTTGTAACAAATTTTTTCCTGAAATCGTATTTCTTCTCCATCCTGTCCATTGGACAATCTAGGAGGGAGTAATCTTTAACCTGACTTATTTGGTTCCATTGCCCTTCATAAAGCCTGGATATAGGTTTATCTCCCTTTATCCTGATTGCCGTTGCCAGGGCTTTCTTTTGCACCACTATATGCAGTGGGCTCTGATCCAAGAGTACTTCAAGTGATGCCGTTGGGCACGTCCTCATTGCACCCGTTATTCCAATACACGCTAGTCTTTGTATTCTACTTAACTCCATTTGAGTTGATTTTAGCTCCGTCCTTTTGGCCCACGCAATAGCTCCATAGGTCACGATTGGACGGACCATCATGGAGTACATCCAGTGTAGGATGCTGGGTTTACATCCCCAGGTTCTACCCGCTACCCTTCTACATATCATTGTAGCACGCTTGGCTTTCTCTGTAATATGGTTGACGTGTGCCTTCCATGTTAACTTGCTGTCTAGTATTATGCCTAGATATTTCACTTCTGTCCTTGGTTCGATGACTTCTCCCAGAATTTGCATTGCCTTCCATCTTGGAAGTTTTCTTTTCCTGGTAAATGGTACAATAGTGGTCTTTGTCGGATTGATGTTCAGTCCTGTTGCCCTACATCATTGATTGATAATTCTCAGCCCTCTTTGGACAATGTCACAGAGGGTTTCCTCGAATTTGCCTCTTGCTATTATGACTATATCGTCCGCATAGCCTTGACATTCTATACCTGCTTCTGACAGTTCCACTAGTAGTTCGTCCACAACCAGACTCCACATTAGAGGCGAAAGAACCCCTCCCTGTGGACATCCTCTGGTTGTGTTGACGGCTAAGGTTTCCCCTTCTGCTAGTGTTTCTGCTGATCTTGTGTTGAGAACTTCTACCATTCATCTTGATATCACTGAGTGTACTCCTTTTTGGTTTAATGCCCTTTCTATTACATCATGTGAAGTATTATCAAAGGCTCCTTCTATATCCAGGAAGGCACAAACTGCTATTTCCTTCTCATCTAGTGATTTTTGAATAGTGCCCACTAAATTGGTAAGAGCGGTCTCTGTTGATTTGCCCGCTCTATACGCATGCTGGTTTGGATGCAAAGGCATCTGTTGTAATATCCCACATCTTAAATAGTTGTCCACTGCTTTTTCAAGTGTCTTTAACATGAAAGATGTTAGGGTTATTGGTCTGAAGGATTTTGGATGTGCAGTGTCTTTTTTCCCCACTTTGGGTATGAACACCACTTTTGCCCTCCTCCATGCCTCTGGTATGTACCCTAAGGCCAAGCTACTCCGCCCGATATGGTAAAATTCCCTTTAAGCCCTTTTGTAATAAGGCAGGAAAAATACCATCCATTCCAGGGGACTTGTAGGGTTGAAAGGTGCCTAAAGCCCATTCTAGTCTTGCCCTTGAACAAATTTCGTTTGCTATTTGTCTATTTTCCCGACTAGGGTTTCTTGGATTGTTACTTGGCCGTTCGTTGTCTACTACCACACTTCCTGGAAAGTGTGTCTTTAATAACAACTCTGCCCTACAAAGATAGGCATCCAACAGGGCCCCTTTCAATTGGGTCACACTGTCATCGAGTTCATACTGATTCCGTATGCTTTTGCTCAGTGTTATGCCTTGTAGATTGTAGCCTAGGATTTCATTGTACCTCACCCAATTTGTTTTTCTTGGATTTCTATATGAAGTTGCCTGAATACTTAGGCCCTCTAGCGAAAATTCAATTATTTTATGGTCTGATAATGATTCCTCATCTGATACCTGCCAATTTCTCGTAATCCTAGCTAAGCTTGGACTGGCTACCGTAATGTCTAAGACCTCCTCTCTTACCCTTGTAACGAATGTAGGTTTATTTCCCTCATTTAGTACTTCTAGGTTGGATGTTATTAAAAATTCTAATAGGTACTCACCTCGATAGTTTGTGTTGGTGCTGCCCCATATTGTGTTATGTGCGTTGGCATCGCACCCCAGTAAGAGCTGCAAGTTTTGCCTTCTGCAGAAGTCCACTAGCCGCCGTACCTCTGCCGATGGTGTTGAAGTTTCATCTCCCGGAAAGTAAGCTGATGCCACCACTATGACCCTTTTTCTGCCCTCGATGTTGATGAGGGCTTGGATGGGGACCAAGTCCCGCGTCATGAATTCTGTAAGACAAGTGTAGTTAATATCTTTACTTATTAGTATGCATGCTCTGGGCGACGTATTTCTACTGTCCCATATTACCTTGCCGCTACCGCAGCTTAGACCTCTGATTGCACCCTTATAGTGCCAGGGTTCTTGGATCAATACCATGCCCAGGTTAAATTTTGAAAATGCCCTAGCGATCGCTGCGGACGCAGCTTTTGCATGGTGGACGTTAACCTGGGCGAAATTGATACGTGATCCATTATTGGACATTATGCTACTTGTTGTTGCTGCTGTCACTTAGCAGCATTTCCTCTTCTTCCTCGTCAATTGGAACATCTGAGTGTCCTGGATCCATGCCCTCCGTATCGCTTCCAATGGATGATAGCTGTTCCGTCTCCATAGATACTTCCGGTACAGATGTGGGCTCTTTTGAGGTTGGAATCTCTGTTTCCTCTAATGGTTTTTCGGGGTCTGGGTTGCTCTCTCTTCCTCTGCCCCTCGCTATTCCATGTACCGGAACCTCTCCAAATCTGTAGCTGATTGCATTTCCTGCTTTCTTGATGGCTTCCAGCGATTGGTCGTCTATGCCTATCGTCATCAGCTGGCCATTACCTTCTGCCCTGGTTTTTATAACCTTCCACAGGGGCGTGTATATGCCTTCGTTCTGTGCACTTATCAGAGCTATTATCTGCTTCGTTGTCTGGCCTGCGCATCTGGGAAGGAAGATGGTGACCGTATGTGCTCTGGGTACCTCATCCCCGGTACACGTGGTTAGCGGTGCCTTAACCCACGTCGAGAGTTGGGGGGCGGTTGCTTGAGCCAATTGGCCGCCTCGGCGTCTTTACAATCGACGAGTATATGCCCCGGTCGGAAGTGAATGCCCTCAAACTTTAGTTTGTGGTCCCATCCTTTGGCAACATCTGTCAGTATGGCTTCTTCCAGTACCGTCAGCTCCTGTGTGGTTAGGCTGACTTCAGGGTATCCCTTCGGCAGCACTGCCATTCTAATCACCTTAGAGACATTTGCGTAGTTTTTGCTCGCTGGTCTGTCTGCATTTGCTGCGGTGTTTCTAGCAGAATGTTCTGCAAACCTAGGCTTTTTTCCTTCTGCACGCTGCGGCGGTGTTATAGTTTTATTTCCGCGCTTACCCGTTTGCTGGTTTGCCTAAGCTGCTTCTTCTAGCTTAGCTCTATGCTCGTCAGCCTTTTTCCTAGCTTCTGTAGGTTCTAGGCCTTTCTCAAGGTATCTTAAGTACCTTCTGCAGCCTGCCCCGCTGAGACCTTTCCTCAGTGGGTCGTCAAATGCACCAGGTTGTCCTGGTGCTGGTACCTTTGGCATTCTGCGAGTTTCATGGCCTCGGGGTCTCTGCATTGGTCCTGCAGTATTAGCCTCAGTTCTAGCTACCTTTTCTCCCAATTTTGGTCGCCACGCTAAATTGCTGGATGTTGTTGGCACATTATCCAGCTTAGCCATCGCTTCTGCCCTCTGGGTTTTTACTACAGGCGATTTCGCACCATCGGTATTGTTTGTTGACCCAGGTGTTCCGCAAGTTTTCGACGAAGCTGTTGCTTCGATCTCCAACATTGTTTCTGAACTTTTGGGGGGTGACAACAATACTTTGTTGGTCTTCACAATTGGTGCTTTTGCACCACTTCTGGCTGGTTGACTTCTACTGTCACCAGATTTCTTCACCGTTGCCGGCTTTAAGATGCTCCTGTTACCAGCAGCTTTGCCTCGCTGACCATCGTCACAGAGCTTATGCTCCATTCGGTCAGCAAGTTCAGTTGCGGAAGAGCTCCGCATATTATTTTGGAGTTTTAAAATTTTTCTTATTTCTTCCATGAGATTCTTGTTAATGGGGAATTCAAATGGTACGCCATAGCAGCGCCCCATGCTATGGTAAGGCCACAGTTACTCTACGATTCGGCCCGGTTTCGGAGAGGCGCCGTTCATATACAGTCTGACGTAACCCCCCGACTGCAAACCTTATGCAATGGACACGGTGACGCATGACACCCTGGATTAGGGGGTGGCAGTTCTTGGTACTACACTCCTCAAAAGCCTGTCTGACAAGGGTGGCCCCGCCGGGAAACTACCATCTCGTAGATCCCATCAGCATAGCCTTTTGAATCATTGTGAAATCAAGCCCCACCACGTCAAGGTGACTGTATACTTTTTTTATTATTTATTTCTACTTATTCATTGTCACAAATTGAAATATCTGTGGGCAAATTAACGCGTTATTATTTCAGTTAATTGTATTATAAATTGAAATAAGTGTGTTAAATAAGATTTACATTGTAACTGATATTTGCTAACAAAATAATAATGTAATTAAAATGAGTGTGTTTAAATAACACATTATAGTAAATAAATTTATAGAAAAAATATAGTATTCCAGGTAATTTCATTAAAACTCAAAATATAAATAAAATATATTGGAAATAAATAAAACTAATTTTTATTTCTCGTTTAGATAAATCTGTTGCCGATTGCGTTGAAACCTTATTTGGAGTATAGCATATGATGCTAAAGAAGCTAGTGAACCTAGTAGTACTTTTCCTGACTATTGTTACTGTTTATGGCTCTTAGACTTCGTCCAAATCTCCACTGCTACACTACACCCAATGGTGAAGAAGTGCTGGGTTGTGCGAAATTTGAACAAGCTTTGAAATATAAATTCCGCGGCAGATCGTACTTGTTGCAAGCCATTATTTATGCCTCATACTCCCAATAGATTGTGCTTAGAATTCTGGGTGATGCTGTATTGGATTATTTGATAAGGCTTTTGTATGAAGACCCTAGGCAGCATTCACCTGGAGCCTTAACCGATTTGAGATCTGCTTTAGTTAACAATACCGTATTTGCGTAATTAGCTGTAAGGCATGAAAACCGCTAATATTTTAGACACTTGTCTCAGGTCGTAATGCCAGCTACACACGAGGCAACCGGTTGAAGCAATGGTTGCAGCAACAATGATACACATGTAGCAACGGTTGCCTCAATTAGCCAGAAATATCAAAAAGTTTTGATATTTTTCGTTGGTTGAGGCAACCGTAGCTACGTGTATATCATTGCTGCTACAACCATTGCTTCAACCGGTTGCCTCGTGTGTAGGCAGCATAACGAAGCTATTGATCGTTTTGTGCGTATTCATACGAAAAATGTTTATACTATAAACGAAGAGGTTAATATTATGAAGACGTTGAAATACCAAAGGCATTAATTAGGTGATGTTTTCGAGTCTGTTGCAGGTGCGATATTTTTAGACTCGAATATGTCTTTAGATGCTGTGTGGTTGGTTTACTATAATATGATGCGTCCTGAAATTGAACAATTTAGCAATTCGGTGCCAAAATTACAAATAAGGGAACTACTTGGATAAGAACCTGAAACTGCCAAATTTATGTTATTTTTATGCTTTAACATTTAAATTGTACATGGGATCAAATTTTTAATTTTCAGCAAAGCCGAAAAATTAACTGATGGCCGACGTGTTCGTGTTACCGTACAAGTTTTTCGGTAGAAAATATCGGATTGCCAAATGTACTGCTGATAAATGTGCTTTACGTCAGTTGAAGAATTTTTTTTATATTTTAATCTATGTTTTGTAGTTAGATCGAAAAATTCAAAAAAATATACACATTTCATTATGTTAAAGTATCAAAAAAGTTTTTCAAATAATAAACCATTCTTTTGTTTTAGTTTTGAAATAAATGCCCGTAGTTTCGTTTTATTTTTGCATATATGCAGAGATAATTAAAAATTTACATTAAATGCTAGTTTTAAATTAAAGCAATCAAAAGGAACTAATGTTGTAGTTAGAGGTTTAACTTTAGCCATTTGTAGTTTTGGCTTTACTTTCGACTTTTTTACGCGTTTTAAGCGATCTATATATTACTTTTCATAAATTGAGCATACATTATCATCATTTTGGGGACATCATGTTTAAAAACGGTGGAAATCTACAAATACATTTTTTATTTCATACTTCTCTTATATATTAAAATTTGTTTAAGGATTGATGGGCTTTTGTGGAATATGTAGGTTGCGCTACCATTTCTGCTAATGGTTGGTCGTTCTCTCCTACTAAGATTTATTTGCTTTCGAGCTGTTGAAAATATAATTCACATATTTTATTAAATTAAAAACATAATTTCACTCTGACCATTACGCCAACTGCACCAACATAACATTTTTTCTATTCGTATTGATTTGGTTGCTTCTATTGTTTACTTTTATCAAAATTGAATCCTCCATTAACTTCATTCCAAGGTGTACAAGTCCGTCTACTTATAGAAATAAAAAAGTATAAAATTAATGTTTTATTTATGAAGCTAACGGTATAGTACCCAATGTGATGGGAATATTACCAGACAAATTACGATGAGAAGCACTGACACGCACTCTACATGCAAGTCATAATCAAAAGCAATCATACAATACCACAATTCAATTTGCGAAAAGTTTCGTCACCAGCGACTGGACCAATGGGTTTAGTATAGCATCTCATCTTCATATTGTTCATAATCGTTGTTTTGCTTCTTCCTTTTTGGTTGCCTTTTGTTGTGTAACGCAAACAACATAAAAAGTTGGCTGAGTTGAAAAAGGAGTTGGATGATACAAGAGCCAATTCTAAGGTTTTGAGTGACATTTTGGATGGTTTTGCTGATGCTTGTAAAAATTTGTTATAAGACAATTACATACACTACTGCTCAACCCAGCGCCGAAAGGAAGGAATCACAAATTACTATAGCTGAGCTAACCATTGCTGGTGGCGAAACTTTTAGCAAGTTGAATTGTGGTATTATTGCTTTTGATTATGACTTGCATGTAGAGTGCGTGTCAGTGCTTCTCATCCTAATTTGTCTTTTAATATTCCCATCACATTAGGTACTATACCGTTGGCTTCATAAATAAAACATTAATGTTTGTTAGATTTATCGTCATTTTTCAGACATATTGCAATTTATTTATTTATTTATTTGTTTATTTAGCTTATAATTACAAATTATAAGATAAATTTGTTTGAGCAATAGCTACGCAGGCCTTCAGCTCAATATACTTAAGAGTTAACTTAAATTATATAAGTATAAGTAATATGTCATAATATTTGTTTACAATTGATATATAGCTTATATTTCTTTATATAAATTCGTATTTTTTAAGAACTTGGTTAATAGGATAATATTTTCTGAGGAGGGGTTATATAGCGGATATAAGGGTATTTCGGTATTTCGGAATAGGGATGTTCTGGTATTACTTGTTGAAATACAGTCGCAAAGAAAATGTGATGGAGATGTTGGAAAATTTATGTTACAATTACAAAATGGAGTGTGATTTATGTTAAATAGAGACCCATGTGAAACTCTGGTGTGTCCCAGACGAAAACGTTGGAATTTAATACAATCTGATCGGATAATATTTGTTTGCAAATCGGGTAGATAGTTGTAAATAGTTTTACGACTATAATTGATATTTTGATACCATGTAGAAGTTGAGCTAAAGATATTGTTGCTATCAGTGTTAATATATTGGTTGTTAATTAGTCTTTCTATATCTCTTCGATTGAAATTTTGTGTCGATTGCAAGGGTTGTCTTTCGGCGTTTCTTGCGGCATAATCCGCGAGTTCGTTTCCTTGAATTTTGCTGTGTCCTGGAACCCAAATCAGTGTTATATCTGGGTATCTTTCAATAAGTATGTTTCTAATGTTAGAAATATAATACTCATTGTTCGATGTGTTGAGAATTGATTTAAGTGAAGAAAGAGAGTCGGAGCATACAGCAAATTTTCCTTTAGTGTTCTTTATATATTCAAGAGCTTCATTAATTGCTATCAGTTCTGCCGAATAAATTGAGCTGTATAAGGGTAAATGTGAGATATGTATAATATCCTGCTCAGTTGTAATGCTGTATGAGGTCGAATTGCTTGTTTTGGAACCGTCAGTGAATAAGAACTTGTGGTCTTTTAATTTGTTCTTCATCATGGCAAACATATGCTTGTATTGAGTTGGATTAGAATTTGGTTTTGAAAATTCGTGGAGGGTTGTATCAATAGATCTATAGTCTAATGACCAGGGTGGATATAGTTTAGATTTATTAGGGCAGTTTTGAAAGCAAATGTCCAGTTTATTGCAATTCTGTATTGTTCTATAAATAACGGAGGGGAATTTAGGTATTTTTTTGGAGCGTCTTATCTTTTTAACTATCTGGTTTAATGGAGTATTGTAGATGCATAGTAAAATACGGACAATTTTAGTAGTAAGGATTTCTCTCTGTGTATTTAGTGATGTAATATTAGTTTCAAAGCGTATATTGTTTATTGGAGTTGATCGTAGTGCTCCAAGTGACGTTCTAATGGCTGAATTTATAATTGCATTAATTTTTCTTAGTTGGGACTTCGGAGCGGTACCATAAAATGGTAAACCATAGTTAATTTTTGATAGTATAAGGGCTTTGGTTGTTGCAATTAGAGTTAATGTGTTGCAATTTAACTTTGGTCCAGAAAGACATTTTATAATATTCAGCCGTTGAGTAAGGGCGCGTGTTAGGTGATCTATATGGTCGTTCCATCTATAATGTTTATTTATAATTATTCCTAGTAATCGCATTGTATTGACTTTTGATAGCATGATGTTAGATGAGTGAATTTTCCAGTTACAGTTTTTGAGTCGGCATATATGTAAATATTTACATTTTGTGGTCGATAGTGATGCTCCCGATGTATCGCACCAGTTCTTAATGTCATAAAATACATTGTCCAGGTTTAATGAAATGTTCTTATTACGAGAAGAGCGAATAATTAGGTTGAAATCATCAGCATATGCACAGAAGTCGATTTCATTGTGGAGCGATATAATATTACATAATTGATTATAAGCTATTAAAAATAGTATAACCGATAACGGAGATCCTTGAGGGATCCCATTATGTAAAGGAAAAGATGAGGAATAGTTATTACTAATCCGAACTGTAATCTTTCTTTTAGTCATAAAGTTTTTTACATATCTTATGATATTAGGTCCAACGTTCCATGCTTTTAACTGACTCACTACTGTAATTAATATGCAATTTTTAATTTTTGTTTAAAACATAACAATTATCACAATGTTCAATAAATCGCTGATGAAGGCTGAAAAGCCAGAAACCGGTCCGATTAAGAACACAGTGCAGTTATGAATTTTTGAAATATGTGCTTTCTTCTTCTTTACCATGCACCATTTAAAACATTAATTTCTACTTTTTTATTCCTATAAGTAGACGGACTTGTACACCTTGGAATGAAGTTAATGGAGGATTCAATTTTGATAAAAGTAAACATTAGAAGCAACAAAATCAATACGAATAGAAAAAATGTAAGTTCATGCAATTAGCGGTATGGTCAGAGTGGAATTATGTTTTTAATTTAATAAAATATGGGAATTATATTTTCAACAGCTCGAAGGCAAATAATTCTTAGTAGGAGAGAACGACCAACAATTAGAAGAAATGGTAGCGCAACCTACATATTCCACAAAAGCCCATCAATCCTTAATTAAACAAATTTTAATATATAAGAGAAGTATGAAATAAAAAATGTATTTGTAGATTTCCACCGTTGTTTAACATGATGTCCCCAAACTGATGACAATGTATGCTCAGTTTATGAAAAGTAATATATAGTAGATGGCTTAAAACGCGTAAAGAAAGTCGAAAGTAAAGCCAAAACTACAAATGGCTAAAGTTAAATCTCTAACTACAACATCAATTCCTTTTTATTGCTTTAATTTAAAACTAGCATTTAATGTTAATTTTTAATTATCTCTGCATCTATGCAAAAATAAAACGAAACTACGGGCACTTATTTCAAAACTAAAACAAAAGAATGGTTTATTATTTGAAAAACTTTTTTGATACTTTAACATAATGAAATGTGTATATTTTTTTGAATTTTTCGATCTAACTACAAAACATAGATTAAAATATAAAAAAAATTCTTCAACTGACGTAAAGCACATTTATCAGCAGTACATTTGGCAATCCGATATTTTCTACCGAAAAACTTGTACGGTAACACGAACACGTCGGCCATCAGTTAATTTTTCGGCTTTGCTGAAAATTAAAAATTTGATCCCATGTATAATTTAAATGTTAAAGCATAAAAATAACATAAATCTGGCAGTTTCAGGTTCTTATCCAAGTAGTTCCCTTATTTGTAATTTTGGCACCGAATTGCTAAATTGTTCAATTTCAGGACGCATCATATTATAGTAAACCAACCACACAGCATCTAAAGACATATTCGAGTCTAAAAATATCGCACCTGCAACAGACTCGAAAACATCACCTAATTAATGCCATTGGTATTTCAACGTCTTCATAATATTAACCTCATCGTTTATACCATAACCGTTTCTCGAATGAATAGGCACAAAACGATCAATAGCTTCGTTACGAACTGAGACAAGTGTCTAAAATATTTGTGGATTTCATGCCTTACGGTATTGTTAACTAAAGCAGATCTCAAATCGGTTAAGGCTCCAGGTGAATGCTGCCTAGGGTCCTCATACAAAAGCCTTATCAAATAATCCAATGCAGCATCACCCAGAATTCTAAACACAATCTATGGGGAGTATGAGGCATAAATAATGGCTTGCAACAATTACGATCTGCCGCGGAATTTATATTTCAAAGCTTGTTCAAAATCGTATAACCCAGCGCTTCTTCACCATTGGGTGTATAGTGTAGCAGTGGAGATTTGGACGAAGTCCAAGAGTCATAACAATACTCAGGAAGAGTACTATTAGGTTCCTAACTTCTTTAGCATCATATGCTATACTCCAAATAAGGTTTCAACGCAATCGACAACAGATTTATCTAAACGAGAACTAAAAATTAGTTTTATTTATTTCCAATATATTTTATTTATATTTCGAGTTTTAATGAAATTACCTAGAATAACATATTTTTTCTATAAATTTATTTACTGTAATGTATTTGTTAAACACACTCACTTTAATTACATTATTATTTTGCTAGCAAATATCAATTATAATGTAAATCTTATTTAACACACTTATTTCAATTTATAATACAATTAACTGAAATAAGAACGCGTTAATTTGCCCACAGAAATTTCAATTTGTGACAATGAATAAGCAGAAATAAATAAAAAAAAGTATACAACGTGTATGAGGATGACAGCATATTATATTAATATAGTTGTTCCATCTGAAAGTCGTTGTAAAAATATTATGAAAATTTCTGTAGTTCACAAACAAAAATGTAGGTGTCGCTAGTGTGTGTCTAGACTGGTTGGACGGTAGCCACCACTGCTTTAAAGCATTTCGTGACAAATTTGAAAATGATTTAAGGCCTTACAGACAAATTGTTGGCGAAGTTTTGAAACAGTTAACAGAAGCCATACATATGTAAGTAAAATGTGAGATGAAGGATAAGAACCTTAATTTACATAAATATTTAATAGTTATTGTTAAATCAATGGACTCTGTTTTATGGTGGGATGTCGTCGTTAATTGGACAAAGCACCGTTTTTTAAAAAAGTACCCTTTTTTATATAATTTTTAATATAATTTCTTAAACAGATGTAGCTGGAAATATGCAAAATTTAAAAATCCTTTAGTACAAGGTATATCTTTTTGTAGCTGAAAAAGCACATGAAGCAAGTGGTGATGAAATAGCAGTAAAAGTAATTTTGTATAATATAATTTATGGAGTTTAATTTTATATAAAATCTATATTATTTATTTTCAGTTATTAGAACTGGAACCTAGAGCTTCAGTTTCGCTTTAACTTAAATTGTCTAAATATGATGGTGTTGTACACTCAATCAGGGGATATCGAATTGGTAGCTACCGTTTTGTTAGAAATTAAAAAGAAAATTATGTTAAAAACTTCCAATGTTAAACAAACTTAATAAATATTTATAAAAAGATAATGAATGAATGGAGTCGTACCGCTTTGTACCACCATACTGAAGCTGATCATAAATTAATAACTGAATAACATTTTTACAATGCTTTAGAAAATAACAATTTGGAATCTAATTTAACTAATTTTGCAAATAGTTATACAACGAGTCATTGCAATATAGAAGCAGAACTATGTGCAGATACAAGTAAATTAATGAAATTACAAAATATAATTTAACAGAAGCCCGCAAATATATACTCAAATGTCGTGATGATCGTAAATCATATTAGTATATAAGAGCTGTGTATGTACATTTAAATTGTTATCTTGAAAAACATTCAAATATATTTCTTTTAATTTTTCTGATACTTTATGAAGAAACTGTTGATACTGCCTTTGATCTACTTGATCTCAATACTTTGTATGGAAATCAATAGCTCTTAGAAAAAATTAATACATTCATTGCTATGCTCGCATCAAAGATTAGTAAGAGTATGTTTTATTTTAATAAATGGATAAAAATACATAATATTTATATAAATTTAATAGATATACCAAGTTGTCAGTGATTTTATTTTATTTAGAATCTATAAAAAAATAAACTTTTTGAAAAAAGTATTAGTAAAATGAATTTTTTTTGTCAGAAGAGAAAAATTTTGTTATCATAGAAAAATTTGTTAGGATGGAAGATACTGAAATTGATGAAAACCTCTGTATGTTCAGGCCTAGTCCCCATTTGAATGAATCATATGAGATCGACTTAAATTGCCCTATAATCCGTAGATCCCTGCTGACATAGTGGTATAGGTTATAGATATTTCCGAGATTTTTCTCAAATTTGTATATATATGTTTTTGCAAAAAACATATGGTCATGACAAATACATTTTTCGACCTAGTCCATATAAAAATAGCATCCGATATAAATTTTTTCATTTTGACAGCAACAAATTTATAACAATGCTATCCAAATTTGATTTAAGCTTATTTTCTATATACAATTAGTTGGACCTAAGACCCTTTCTCTAAACGAAACGAACGTTTCTCGGCATCTGTACCTAAAATGTTACCTCCTAATTCGAATGGTCGTCCTTGGAATACAAAACATCTATCTCAACTTAAAAATAAGAAAAACAAAATGTACAAAAATTATAGAAAATATGGAACATTGATAGATTATATGAAATACTCGTTATCAAGATCGGAATTTATTATTGCTAATCAATTGGCCTATAATAACTATTTAATTAAAGTAAGGAATAATCTAAAAAATAATCCAAAATCATTTTATAAATATATTAATTCTAAAAGACGTACTGCGGACTTTCCTTCGGTTATGAAGTACGGTGATTTAGAATCTTCAGATGATAACTCCATAAGTAATATGTTTGCAGACTTTTTTGCATCAACTTATTCTTCGACAGTATTTAATAATCTGTATCCATATATAATATCGGAATCTTCAATTATTAATATACCATCCATCAATCAACATACAGTTCTGAATGCCCTGACAAAATTAAAATTGTCGTATGCTGCTGGTCCTGACGGTGTTCCTAGTTGCATTTTAAAGCGCTGCGCACATTTATTGTATATTCCTTTGACTTATATGTTTAACATATCCCTTAAATTGGGTTACTTTCCTCCCATTTGAAAAGAATCATTTATTATTCCCTTCTTTAAGTCTGGATCTAAAGCTGGTATTTCGAAATATAGAGGTATTGCTAAATTAAGTGCTATTCCAAAACTATTTGAAAAACTTATATATGACACGTTGTCACATCATGTGTCCTCTATCATATCTCCAACGCAACATGGATTCTGCAAATCACGCTCTACAATAACAAATCTTTTGGAGCTTACAACTTTGGTAAATGATGGTTTTATTAATATGAAACAAGCAGATGTTATTTATAATGATTTTAGCAAGGCATTCGATAAAGTAAATCATGATCTATTGTTGTTTAAGCTTGACCGTATGGGCTTTGGTATAATGCTAATAAAATGGATTGGATCATATTTAAAAGACAGAACACAATGTATTAAGTTTCGTAACTCGTATTCCAACAACATAAAAGTATTATCTGGTGTACCTCAAGGTAGTCACTTGGGACCTCTTTTATTTACGCTATTTATAAATGATCTTCCTTCTGTAATTAAACACTCAACTACATTAATGTATGCAGACGATGTAAAGTTAATTTTTACCCTCAACAATCTTGATCAACAATCACTTTTACAGAATGATATTGATCGTTTAACTACTTGGTGTAATATGAATCTAATGGACCTAAATGTCAAAAAATGCAAATATATGATTTTTACAAGATCAATTCCAATTAATGGTCGGTATATCATGAATAATGCTGTGCTTGATTTAGTGGATTCATTCAACGACCTTGGCGTACTTCTGGATAAAAAATTAGACTTTAGAAGTCATATTTCGCTAACAATAAATAAAGCTACTGGTGTACTTGGATTCATTAAACGGTGGGCTAAAGAGTTTTCGGATCCGTATACGACAAAACAATTGTTTACTACCTTGGTAAGACCAATACTCTAATATGGGTCTGTAGTCTGGGATCCGCAATATCATATACATTCGAATAAAATTGAATCAGTTCAAAAACAATTTTTGTTATTTTGTCTTCGTGGTTTGGGCTGGGATCCTAATATGAGCTTGCCATCTTATGAAAATCGTCTCGCTCTAATTAAGCTTCCTACATTGAAAAGTCGCAGACATATGCTAAATGTTACTTTCCTGTTAAAACTGTTAAATGGTAGTCTTAAATCTGAATTTCTTATCAACAAAATAAATATAAATATTCCTTTTCGATCATCAAGAAATTATAACTTTCTAACTATCAAATATTATTGTACAAACTATGCTAATTTTAATCCACTACGTAGAATTTGTGATGGGTTTAATATGCTGTATCAGTTTATTGATTTTAATAAAAGTTTGGATATTGTGAGAAGAGATATTATATTACACTTAAATGCATTAAATCAACTGAATTAAATAAATGTTATATATCAATTTTGCTGAATGTTTAATTATATATATAAATTATAATATAAATGTACATATACTTTAAGTAGTCTGTAAGGATGATTCCATAGACTGAATAAATAAAATAAATAAATAAATAACCATTTTCATATCATGTTTATAATAAATTTACTTTAACATAAATACTTGCTGATAACGAAATCAATTACTCATTGCAGTAATAATAAAAATATTTGAATATAAAAAATTATTGTATATTATATTGTACGAACAAACAATAATTAATTAAAATTTATTATGACGTGTCCAAACTTACAACACTATTCTGCGTCTTTGCGCTTAGAAGATATATATAGTGACAATAACAGTTATAGCTCTGCAGATCCATTCAGCGATTATTCGAATGACGATTTCAATCCGTCGTTAGTAAGTCGAAGTAGTTCTTCGGACATAGAAATGCAGAAAGTGTTTATGGAAGAAAAAAACGTACTAATTATAAAACACAAAACAAGAAACAAAAACGTCAACAAAATTTGCGAAACTCAGGATATTCCTATACTTCGCTATCTAATCCTACAAGAAAAATAAAAGAAAAGTGCTTGCTCACTAATTGTGGAGAAAACAGCCGTTTTATGTGCAACGAAAAAATAACAGAATCTTTTCGTTTTCAAATATTTCAAAAATATTGGGATACAAGTGACTTACAAAGACAGATGTGTTCAAGATTCACGTGAGTACCTGCCACGGTGGCCTGACCTCACGGTGCACTTAACACCGGGTGGAAACTATGCGTCCACCGGCGCCCTCGCAGTACGAGTACCAATTTGAGGCATGCATTTGGGCATGACCTCCCCCTTGGATGAGGAGCGGAGTACTATCTAAAACTCCTACCGATCTATGGGTCACGGCACCCGGTCGCAATGCAACTCCACACCGAGCTTGCGCTCTACCCGCGATTTGGGTCTAAACCACAGCCACCACGATGCTCCCATACGGGGCCGCACCACTGCCAGGCTGGAATAAAATTCCAGGGGCTCCTGACACCCGTGGTATCAGAATAAAGCCTCCGGTCAGGCTTCGTAGCCGAAGCTACTACCAGTTGAACTCCAAACAGTTCGGGACTGGTGGCCCTGGACGACAAAACATATAGACATACAAAGACAAAGGACACAACACTGAACAGCCGCATTCTGAGTTAGCATGTGCCCCCTCAGTAGCAGCATTACGACGTAAATAACTGCAAATTGTGTTTTTTAATGACAATAATTTTCAATTATGTATTTTAACGAAATATTCTTTGAGTTTAGCATTTACATATAAATTAATTTCCGAACACTATGTGTTGTTTTTTAGTTCTGTTCTGAACTTCAATTAATTCTTTATTGTCCAAACATGTGTCTTAAATACTAAAAATCTTAATTCTAACATAAAATCATTCATTTCATTTTACATGGTTTTATTCTTATTATACTTCTTATGCTACATTGACAACAGGTGTCAATGTGGGAAACTCATTTCTGATGAGTTTACAGATTCAGTTTACTTAGTACTATTTTTCTACATTGTAGGACACTTGTTTCTGATGAGTTTACAGATTCAATTTACTTAGTACTATTTTTCTACATTGACAACAGGTGTCAATGTAGGAAACTTATTTCTGATGAGTTTACATATTCAATTTACTTATTCTACTTAGTACTATATTCCTACATTGACAACAGATGTTAACTGTGAGAACTCAAAGGTTGGGATTAATTCCCAGAATTTTGGCGGTAAATTATTGGATAGATTGAAATTGTCAAAAATGCAATGTTAACATGTGTTAAATTGCAGCACACTTATTGTGGGAACAATAAGTTATTTACACGGGTGTTAACTTTGAAACTGTTTACCCAGGTGTGGTTTTTGTGACAATTTGTGTTGTGTTTGGTGAGAAAAAATATTATTACACACTACTTGTGTCAACGGAGTTAACTTACACACTACTTGTGTTAACGGAGTTAACTACTCCCCCTCTAAAAAGGAAGTCGTCCTCGGCTTTTTTAAGTTTTTCCTGAAGGTTTATTATGATTTTACTGATGTCTCCCTCTTCTGTTTTAAGTTTTCGTCTTATTAGGCGGTACAATAGTAAGGCAATCATTGAGAGAATGATCGCGAGAAAGAGGGAGTTATAAACTGTAGCATGAGTTGTGATTTTCTTTGTCAAATTTTCCAAATGATAGAGATTCCTAAAATGTAGTTCGTTAAGAACGGGTAAGGATAGTTGCTTTATGTGTTCTGTAATAACCACAGTATGGGCCAACGGAATTTCCGGGCTATGAAAGATATTGCGCTTTTTGTTCTTAAAAAGCGTTTCGTTGACAGTGATTGATTCTTTGAATGTTACAAGGTAGGTACCGTTTATACGAGTTGGCGGTTTTTCCGACTGTCTAATTATCGCTTCTGCGTTGTTAATGATAAGAATGCCGTCAGTAACCTCCGAAATAGGCGGTAAATGCACTGTTAACTCGGAGCAATTCGCCTTGTAGGTATTAAGAATATTTTTCAAGCAAGTATTTTTAGAAAATGATTCTTTACAGAAAGTTGTAATACTTTTTCTATTGCAGGGTTTTAACATTTTGTATCCATTTCGGCACGTTGCAGCTAGACTGGATTCAAAATTTAATATTTTATTGTTATGAGAAACAGGATGAATTGAGGTTGCATTACATAGGTTGTCAATAATAGGAAATCTTATATAAAACATAATAATATCATTATTCTGGATAATTTTAAACTTACTATTTATCAATAAATCATTTATGCTTACATCGAAATTTTCAAGCTTAAGAATAAATTTTATTTCCTCATTATCTAGTATAATTAGCATTTAGCTAATGCTTTTGATAAAGCGCAGTTTTCTAGGTCCTCTATGATTGCCTTAGTTCTAGTACTTGCTAATTCGTAAAGATATAAGGTGTTCACTTGGGAGGGCTCGCTTTTTGATATTAAATTGTTCACAGCTTCAGTAAGTTTGTTTATTTGGTCCTGTATTCTAGTGTTTATAACTATTTGGTTTTCATTATTTTGTAATAACAGATCTGTTTTTGTTTTTAGTTCATTAAAATCGTCAAAGTCCGGTGTGCCTGCTATAATTTTTAATGCTGTCCCTAGAAAGTTAAGGCTGCGTGCCTGTCGGTGATGAATTTTAACGGTATCCAAGAGTCGATCTATTTGTTGTAAGTCAAGTTCCAAAATCTTCTTCATGTGGGACTGCGGGATGTGTTCTATTAAAGTCTCCATCTCTCTCCTAAGTTGTTGGTATTTTGTTAAGTTAGTCAAATGTGCGAGTGAACCAAAGTCCTTAAAGATTGCTACCTTTCCTTCTGTGATGGGGATATATTTTGATGCAGAGTAGTCTATAAGTTCGCTAACCACTCTCGAAATCAACAGCATGCTAAAAGGAAGATTCTATATCCTCCCCTCTCATCGCAAGTTATCCTTATGAACTTTTCTATTATCTACTCGAACTGCTGTACCTAAATCCTTCTGCACTAATTTTTCAACAAAAACCTTATCGAACTTATTACCTAATCTCCTATTTCTACTAACAAATACTACTTCTCCTTCTTTAAGCTTTGTGATGTTCCCAGTGGAGCGTTTTGATAATTTATCTTGAGCTGTCTCCAGCTTTAACTTAATGTTATTTAATTTCTCTTTGGAAAAATCATTCAATATATCGATGGTTTTGCTCCCACGACTGAGTGAATGGTTTGATTATACTTTAGGTTTGAGAGAAGAACAAGATCAATCGTGTCGCTAATTTCGTGCTGGGCCCTGACGCAACGTGCTATCTCCGTTAGGGTTGAGTGAAATCTTTCCACTTGGCCATTGCTCTTGCTGTGAAGAGGGGGTATAAAGAATTGCTCGGCGTCAAAATGGTCCTTTAAAAAATTTTTTATGTAGTTTGCCTGAAATGCTTTTTCATTATCTGACACGACTAGTTTTGTTCCCTTAAATCTACTTAGAATCTGAAAAAGGGCATTTTTAACATCAATTAAATTTCTTGATGCAATTGGAATTACGCTTGCAAATTTAGAAAATTTGTCAATACACGTTAAAAAATGTTGGCCGTTCGTCGAAAATATATCGATATGTAGTATGTGGCCTGGATATTCAGGGATAGGGGTACCGCCAATTATATTATTCGTTGCTCTCCTGTTGTACTTGTTCTCCAAACAAATTTTGCCATTCCTACTGATAGTGTTAAGTATTTTTTTCATGTCTGGGAAGAAGTAGTCCTCCAACAATTGTTTAAAATTCTCGTTTGCCGACCTATGTGCACGATTATGCTCACAATGTGCCGTTTCCACTTGGTCGTTTCGATTCGTCAAATCGGTAACCAGACTTTCGGTATGAACGAATTTTACGGACGGGAATGTTTCTAAAACATGATTCTGTATATCAGCAAGTGTAGGTAAGTCGCAACAAATGGCGTTTACAACTTTGGAATTTACACTAGTTCTTATGAATGAATAGAGTTCTTCCACGTCTTTATATTCGATTGTATGTCGAATATATTTCTGAAAGAATATTTTGGTCCTTTTGGAGTTTGTGTTACCTTTCGTAATTACGATTTGGCTTCTGAATTGGTTCGCGGGAAACCTTATAGATTTTATCGCGTTCGTGGATGACATTTCGCTGTGGACTGTATCGTGAAAGGATTCGATTTCTGATATATTGTTCAAAAATTGTCGTGATAACGCATCCGCCACAATATTTTCTTTTCCTGGCTTGTAATGAAAGGTGGGGAAAACTCTTCCACAAAAGCCTTCCATCTTTTTATTTTTGAATTCGTACTTTTGTCTGAGATAGAAAAGGTTAACGGTTGATGGTCCGTAAAAATTTTTATATGGCGTACACCGTAAAGGTAGTTTCGCAGGGTTTTTAATGCCTACACAATTGCCAATAGCTCTCGTTCGTTAGTGGCATAATTTTCCTTTGCTGAAGATAACTTTCTGCATATCATGGTTATTGGTTTGTGACAAGACAGCACCCAGCGCATGATCTGATGCATCCGTAGTTAACTCAAACGGTTTTTCAAAATCTGGATAAAAGCATCGATTGCTTCGTCATCAAGTGTAATCTTAACGTGCCTGGATTTATTTGCTCCAATATGACCATTTTCACCATGTAAATACTTAGTGAGTGGCTGTGCTATTGCGGCGTAATCTTTCACGAATTTTCTATAATAACCTGACAGGCCTAGAAATGATCTAAGGGCCCTGAGGGACGTTGGGGTTTTGTAGTTGATTACGTCGTTAACTTTCTCGGGTGCGGTCTTAATACCCTTCTGTGAGACAACGAATCCAAAGAATTCGACCTCTTGTCTAAAAAATTTTGATTTTTCAATCGAAACCCGCATATGTGCTTTAGCCAAATCGCTTAATATTGAGTCAATATGTTGTAGGTGACTTTTTTCATCTGGGGAAAAAATTATTATGTCATCGATATAAACGTGACAGAATTTTCCTATATATGGTCTGAGGATGTCGTCTATGGCTCTTTGGAAGATGCCTGGGGCATTTTTGAGGCCAAATGGGAGGCGGCAGAATTCATATTTGCCGTTGTTAATATTAAAAGCGGTTTTTTGGCGATCTTTTTCCGCCAGTAAGATTTGGGTGAACCCTGATTTCAGGTCCAGTGTTGAAAAATATTTTGATTTTCCAAGATTACTCAATATAACTGAAGTATCAGGAATTGGGTATTTATCTGGAATTGTCTTATCATTAAGTTTTCTAAAATCGATTACCAATCGGAGTTTAGGTTTGCCGTTTTCATCTAACCCCTTCTTATTTACCACATGTATTGAGAATTATATGGCGAACACGAAGGTCTTATTATGCCGTCAGTTAACAAAGATTTTATCTCTGTATTTATGAAACCGGCCGCCGATATTAGATAAGGGTACGACCTAGAATAAATTGGTTCGCTTATGGTTGTTTTGATAGTTGCAGCTATATTTGTGTTATAGGGAAGTGCCCTATCTGGTTCTGCGAATGCGGACTGGTTTCTTTTTATTGCCCTCCGAAATCCATTCTTGATGCCAAGTGGAACAGAGGAAGAATCAATTTCCAAACTATTTATTTCCTGTGGGAGAAAACAATTTAAGTTCTCTTCCCCATTTCTAAATCGCAAAACCTCATTTCCCGTGTCAATCTCTGCTCCAATCTTCTTTAAAAATTCATAACCTATTGTAGCATCAAATGATGTCAAATTTGGCAGGATGAAAAAAGTGTCCGTTTGGCCAATAGTGAAATATCACACTTTCTTGTGACGTAAGTTTCACCATTGACAGTTCTGATTTTAAGTGGCTTACCGATTTTCGATGTATTCTTTAAGTTATCTAAGTGTCTAATATAATTTAATGAAGTGCCTGTGTCGATTAGTATGTTGAGCTTCTGCTCTTTGTTTAGGGTTTTTGAAATGAAAGGCAGAAGCGAGCTTACTCTAAAAAATTAAGTTCTTCTTTTGGTTCCTCTTCAATATTATTAATTCTCTGAACCTTCGGAATAAACTGCCTGGTTGACTCTGGGAGTCTTTTAGGGGGCCTGCTGTTGTTGATGTCTCTGAGCGCTTTGCACTGCACTACGTAGGCTCCTATCTACATCCATGGGTTCAGGGGGTTGGTATTGTTTACCGTTTGTAATAATGTTTCTAGTATCTAGAGCCTGTTGATCATTATATGGTGCAGATCGTGGTGACTGTTGCTGGTTTATCCTTTGATAATGTGGTGATCTGGGTACATTTCGCGAATTATTCCAGTAAGTAGTGGCAAAGTTATAGCGAACTTGATTTGTTTCCAGCTCCTGGGCTAAAGCAAGAGCGGAAGGCATGTCTACCGGTTTACAGGAAAACAAGATGTCACACATTGGACGTTTAAGTCCGGAAATAAAGACTCTGAGGGCATCTTGCTTATATTTCGAATTTAACGAAACGATCAACTGTTCGTTTCCTACATTTGTCATGATAACCTTATTTATTATCAAAGTCAATTTTCGTTCTACTTCATCGTAGAAATTCGTTATTGTCTTTTGACCCTGTTTTAGAGTCGAGAGCTCTTGTTCAAGAGTATAGAGAGACCTTTTGTCAGAGTAAGCAAAGTCTAATCTTGCCAATAGCGCGTAAAAGTTGAGAACAGTATTATATGAGCTAAGGAGGGTGTCGGCGCTGCCGACAATTTTGTTGCGCAGTATCGCAACCACCTGATAGTATTTGGAGCTACCATGGTATCTTTCATATAATTTATGGGCAGTAAGTGCCGATTGTCGCCATGAGACGTATTTTGATGTTTCCCATTGAATTCTGGTACTGATTTAACTATATCTAGTGGCTCATTGCACTCAATATTGCCTACGATTTCAACTTCCCTATATTCCTCCACAGCGGTCGGAAGTTCCAGGAGATTTAGTCTCTGTGTTAAACTGTCTATTGTCGCCTGAAACTGGTTTCGAGTTTGTTCTGTTGCCTGGGCTATGGCTGTTGTCAATAAAGCCTGAACTGTGTTTGCGTCCATTGTTGGTGTGTTTATTCGAAGGCTAGCAAAGTTATCTATGATATCTCCTATCTCACGCAAGCTTGCTCTTATATTCTTGGAACTCATAAAAGTACTAAAAACTTTCTATCTTTCATTAGTATTTTTATTACTATAATACCAGGCGGTACAATTTTTATAAGCGACTTATTTCTTGAATAATTTTTCTTTTATATTTCAAAATTAAATTTGCACTTAAAAGTTTAAATACGTTCACTTGGAAATAATGTTAATATCTAGATAAATTTATTTAAATAATTCCTAATTTAAACTTAAAGCATAATTACAGTCGTTGTCCTCATTGTTGAAGTTGATTTTTTGGTTGATTACCGTTGGATTTTAAAGTTGCTATTAAAGTTGATATTAAAGGTGGTTCTGTGGTTGATATCCCTATCTTCGGAGGGATAGCGCTGCTACAGAAATTTCTTCCAATTTCTGCCCTTCTGAATAGTCCGGAACGAAATGATCGGGTCACACTTTTAAGTTTTTGCCAAGAGAATTTTGCAAATTTAATTATTCAAAGTTTTTTTTTTATTTTTGGTTGTAAGAATTGTCACTTTAAAACACTGCTTGCTGAATGTTATGAGGAGTACCAAAAAAAATTTTTACATTCAAATTATTTTTGTCCTTTGTAAGGATCCTTTTTAAAATTTTGTGCTTTATAAGGATCGTTTTCTTATTGTTATTTTCTAAAATTTTGGCCTTTATAAGGATCTTTATTAAAATGTTGTCCTTTATAAGGATCTTTATTAAAATTTTGTCCTTTATAAGGATCCTTTTTTTTTTACATTTTGTGCTTTATAAGGATATTTTTTCTTTATTAAAATTTTGTTCTTTATAAGGATCTTTTTTTTAAACTTCGTCCTTTATAAGGATCTTTTAAAACTTTGTCTTTATTTTTTTTTTGAAAAAAAAAAAAAATTTGTCCTTTATAAGGATATTTTATTTATTTTTTTTATGAAACTTTTCCGTTAGGTACCCGTGTCCTTTCTATGAGGATTTATTCCGAGCCACGACGTTGGGCGCCAATTAATTTCCGAACACTGTGTTGTTTTTTAGTTCTGTTCTGAACTTCAATTAATTCTTTATTGTCCAAACATGTGTCTTAAATACTAAAAATCTTAATTCTAACATAAAATCATTCATTACATTTTACATGGTTTTATTCTTATTATACTTCTTATGCTACATTGACAACAGGTGTCAATGTGGGAAACTCATTTCTGATGAGTTTACAGATTCAATTTTCTTAGTACTATTTTTCTACATTGACAACAGATGTTAACTGTGAGAACTCAAAGGTTGGGATTAATTCCCAGAATTTTGGCGCTAAATTATTGGATAAACTGAAATTGTCAAAAATGCAATGTTAACATGTGTTAAATTGCAGCACACTTATTGTGGGAACAATAAGTTATTTACACGGGTGTTAACTTTGAAATTGTTTACCCAGGTGTGGTTTTTGTGACAATGTGTGTTGTGTTTGGTGAGAAAAAATATTATTACACACTACTTGTGTTAATGGAGTTAACTTACACACTACTTGTGTTAACGGAGTTAACTTATATAACGTGCCGATGGATTTAGTTTAAACGAATGGCACCGTTTAAGTATAATTTTTCAGAATAAAAACATATAATAAATATTGAAAATAGTAAAACAATTGATATTAAAATGTTTCAATAGTAACTTTAATAGCATATGTTTCAATTTATTGTCAGAGTTTGGGAAACATCGCCAAGGTGATAGTAGGACTAATCGCAGCATTCAATATCGAGTAAAACCAATCGAAATTTCATATTTTGGTTTATTAAAAAAAGACGGACAAATGTTAGACCTCGTTTCACCTTTACTCATAACTCGTAGTTTATTAGTTTATTTAATAATTAAATAATAATAAATTATTACAAAATTGTATTAATTTAAGCATACATTATTCAATTTCAAGAGCGATGGTATATATATCAGATCCAATTTGAATTGAGCATCGGCTTATTCCCTTTTATCACCTTCTAAAAGGCGAAATAAGCTCTGTCCAATAAATGATTTTATTCATACTGATGATCTTGTCAGCAGTGGTATAGAGATTCGTGGCTTTCATGAAAAGTTCCCACTTTTTGTCTTTTCCCGATTGGCCTCTTTGGCATGACATTTGATCTTTTTCAAAGTCACTATAGTTCCTGTTACCATCATTCCTTTCTATTTCTAATAACCGTATGAAATTATCAGTTTTATTTTGTTTGTAGTAACCAACTAAAACTAAGATTTCAAGTAATATTAATGCAAAGGAATCACAAAAATTTGCATATCTCTACTTACCGCCACTTTTACCCAAGTATTTAACTGAGAAGGCTCTTGTCTCAGAATTCTCAAGACTTATTGGCATTTTGGAAGTTGATCGGTATGCATCTCTTTAAAAATTTTAATGTGGATTAGCAAATTAAAATAAAATTAGTTACAATATTTAAATAACTTATAAGTAATTAATTACCGCATCCGCATCACACATTGTGACAAACATATGTAGGTGTTCGCTGGCATACATTATATTTTGTTTACAAAGTCGGTAACATTTTCTTAAGTTAACGGCGTCAAAAATCAATTTTTTTTCAGAAAAGTATGGCAACATTAAGTAAAATTTATTTTGCTTTTAGAGGCGAAATTGGATATTAATAACGTATATATAGCAAAAAGAACCATTTTAGGATATACAAATAATGAACTGGAATATATTTCCATCGAAATCTCAATGTTCGGAAAAAATGTCCTCAAACTGTTCATGTCCTCAAAGTATACACAATATCAATGAAAAGAATGAGGACTGGGCCCAAAGTATCCACAATGTCCTCAAAACATCCTGTGTATTGAAATTCTACCCCCAAAGTATGCGGCCTATATATATATATAGGCAGCTGTCAAAAAAGTAATCTCGAACCGTATGGCTTTGTTTACTTTTGTTTTCTTTAATTTTATACTTCATAATGCGAGAAAGAGACTAAAAAATATAATATACAAAATATAATGTGTTCAAGCGAACAGCTACACAACATGTTTGTAACCAATGACAGAATAAAAACTATAATAATAATAATGGAATAAATAGTGAGTACATGCATTAAAAACAAAAAACATTAATATTATCTTATTTTCTGTTTTGAAATAAAAATATACAAGGTATACTTATTTCAAAACCCATAGCTTATGATTGTGACAATACCAGTTATGTTGGTATAAATGCTGATAAATTTGTTATACGTAAGCCAGTTACATTCACCACTTCTCAACCCAGGGCCCAAAGGAAGGAATCAAAAATTACTACAGCTACGCTAACTATTGGTCCAGTTGCTGGTCACGAAACTTGAATTGTGGTGTTATTGCTTTGGATTATGACTTGCATATTGTAGTGGTCATTTTCCCATATTATTATAATTTTCCTAATTGCATATAGATTTTCAAACTTATCAGCATTTTTTTTAAGTTTTTATTTTCAAATTTCGCTTACAAAAATTATTGATTAAATTACAACAGCAATTTATGTTTCATATCCAATAGTCAATAGGACAAATTTTGTTTTTAAATATCTCCGTTTGAACATTTTCATACAAATTTTTTTTTTTCGAAAATTTCAATAAGGCAGCTTCCAAGAATGACTGCAAAAATCTCTATAAGAAATAATTTAATAATAAATGCTTATGATGGCTGTTTGCAAACATTGTAGAATTATGATTATTTTGATTATTCAGCAACAGATTCATGTCAAAATAATGATTAAATAATATATTTCATTTAATTTAAGATAACTGAAACATTATATTAAGCCATTATTATAAACATTGATCAGGGATCCAAATTAGCGTTTTTTTGTTTTGTGAGGGTAACTCGTTTATTTAGTAGTT
Organism: Cordilura impudica; assembly: GCA_963682025.1. NCBI lineage: Eukaryota > Metazoa > Arthropoda > Insecta > Diptera > Scathophagidae > Cordilura > Cordilura impudica. The sequence continues at coordinate 124,043,615 of OY821521.1, forward strand.
ACGTTGACAGATTACCAAGTTTGTTTGAGTTTTTTTTTACACTCTTCTTTTACTGAAGACCTGTAATGTCTACAAAAAAAAATCGTAGACTTCCTTTCATTTTCGACAGCCAACGTGAGCAGATAAAACAAAAATATAAACTTAAAGTGAGAAATAGGAGAAAGTAAATCTGAGAACATCATTAAAATCAGTGATTCCATTTCTGAAAATCTGGGGATTTTTACACTGTGAAATCAATTTATTTCAACTGTCAGGTAAATTTTTTATGAAACCTTTAAAGCAGGACGGAATTTAACAGTTTCTTAAACTTCAGGAATTTTAATTGGAGAAAAGCGAAGAAAAAGTCCACCCATATCCGCATTTGGTAAAATTCTTGGTTGGGATAAGAGATTCCACATACCGAAAAGAAATATAAAATCCTCGGGTGCCCGAAAATCTCAGGTTGGAAGTTAAAGCTATTATCGGGCAAAATACAATCTCCCCGACTATTCAATTGAACACAGGAATTTTTCGTTCTCCTGTAAGATGAACCCTAATCCCTAAGGGGTAGCAGATAAATCTTGGGCTTCCAAGAAAAAAAAAAAAAAAACAACACAAAAGCAATCTCTAAAAAAGCCAACAAAAAAATATATAAGCGTAGTAAGAACACGCATCATAAAAATGAAAAAAAAAGGGAGAGTAATTAAGTGTAAATGATCATTGATCGCGTTTTTTTTTCATACATAGAAAAGGTTACAACCGAGAGATACTAGTGATTTCAATTAACCCTATAGTGCGATTCGACATTCAATCATTTTTAATTTTTGTGTAATATTATCCACTTCTTATAAGCAATGAATTTTAAACTTAAAGGCTATTAAAACTACATTTTTTCTAAATTTTCTAAATTAAAAATAATTAAATTCAAAAAATATGAAAATCATTTTAAAGTTAACTTAATATTAATATTCAAATAGGACTTAAATCTATATCACAGCGAACTAATAACAATCAAATGAATAAGTAAAAATATACATAAATAATCTTAACAAACAATAATTTACCTAAAACTAAATAACAATCGCAAAACTACAAATGCTAATGTAAGCCACCGGCGATGATTCTAATGCAAGTATCCTTACCATATCTAATGCCACAATCAATGTATCCAATATTTTCCTAATCCAGCAAACAACCAACATGTTGGTTGGTAAGTCAACTTATGAAATTGTTTATTGAACATTTATTTTTTTTCCACACACGATAAAAATATACCTTACGACAGCAACAAAAACGAATATTCTATAACAAAATTAAAATAAAAGAGTAATACGTACTTGCATTAAATGTATTAAATGATCTCTTGATTTATCGAATAAAAGCTCTTCTTAAAAGCTTTAGCTTTAGCTTTAGTAAAGTAACTATTAATGATGAAGAGATAATGTAAGACTCATTCATCCTCTTTAATTTTGATTCTTAAGGTAAACAAAGGGAGTATTAGCTTTTTACGTTGTCTTTTGGTTATTGTGGAAATAATTAGATTAATACCCTACGATCTGCATTGTTCGGGTAATAAATTAGTGTGATACAGCATTTTACTGATTTTAATGTGTTAGTTCACTGTGATTAAGAACCTCAGAATAATTTTTTTTTTTAATTAAGATCAATTCTTTTGTTTAAGTTATTGTTCGAATCTAACTCTCTTTACGAACGGTTGTGTAAAAAATCAAAGCGCTTAGAGTACAACTATTTAAAATTAAAAACAAGTGTATATTTTTGTTTTTGCAATTGCCTATTCTTGATCTCATTTGAACTCACGTGGTAGACAATCCAGCTTAAAACAGGAATATAAATTTTGCGATGGCCCGAGGGGCCAAGTCTTCATCAAAAAGAAAGCTTGTGAATAAGAAGATGACAAAACTTCCTCCGGGTTTTGTTAACCCGAACATGGCGTCAACTTCAAGCAACAGATTTAGCCTGCTTGCTGGCCTCAATGATATGGACGTAACTCCCGTATCAAATATTAACGATGTTAAGGAACACAAACCTCCACCGATTGTTGTAGAAGCTAATGCTTCATTTACAGAAATACAAAAGCTGCTTGGTAAGGATTGCATTTTCAAACGTACTTCAATTGGTACCAAAATTTTTGCTCCTAGTAATAAAATGTACGAATGCTACAAACAAATACTTAAAGAGAATAAGATGGAGTTTCATTCTTATGGCTCCAAAGAAAATAGGTTATACACCACCTTTTTACACGGTTTACCCCGCATAAGCTCTGAGGAAATCTCCAAGCAGCTAAAAACCTACAACCTATCCCCCTCTTCCGTAACTGAAATAGTCACCAAATTCAGTTCAAACAATAATGCAGTTTATAAAGTTCAATTTGTTCGTAAAAATTTTAATCCAACTGCTTTAAAAAATGTACGAACAATTTCTAACATTATAATTTCTTGGAAAAAATACAAAACGAAATCCAAGAACAAACCAAATCAATGCTGGAACTGCTTGATGTATGGCCATGGCGGTGAACATTGCCATCGAAGTGCTGCATGTATGATATGTGCAGAACAACATCATACAAGTGTGTGTCCGTTTAACACAAATGAAAAAAGGCCAGCTGTTTTTACTTGCTTTAATTGCAAAAAACAAGGAAAAGAGAGAACTGATCACTCTGCAAACGATATCAACTGTCCGTTACGTTCTCTCTATTTGGAAACTAGAACAAGAGTTACTTCTAAAAGTCCGAATAAAAGCAGACAACAACAAAATAACTCATTTCAATTTAATGTGGGAGATTTCCCTAATTTAAGAAACAACAACACAAATTGTAACAATAACATCAATAATAACAGCAAAGCTACATATGCTAACCAGCTTAAAACAAACAACGATTTATTTAGCATTGATGAGCTTTTTGATATTTTCACTACAGCTATGGATGATTTGCATAGGTGCACTTCAAAAGTACAACAAATCAAAGTTGTAATGTCAATGGTAAAATACGCCCATGGATTATACTAATAATTTAAACGAATTCAAAATGATTCACTTGAATGCTAATGGCATTTCAAACTTTTCTAAATTAAAACAATTTGAAATACTAATTGAAAGAGAAAATATTAAAATAGCGTCTTTGAATGAAACATTTTTTTCAGAAAATCATAGACCCTTTTTTAAAAATTATTATTTATATAGAAGTGACAGAACAGATGCTAGAGGAGGAGGAGTAGCTCTGTTAATTCATAAATCTGTCGCTCATAAAAACCTCTTTATATCAAACACTTCATCAATCGAAAACATATCAATTGAAGTTATTATAAATAATAGACCTATTGTTGTATCTTCGTTATATTCACCAAGATATACCCATAACTTCTGTGCTGATATCTTGAACCTAACACCTTCCACCAAAGAATACATAGTTTTTGGTGACCTAAATGCCAAACATTGCTCTTGGAATTGCCGTTCAAATAATACTGCAGGAATAGCACTCAACAATCTACAGCAATCAAGCAATTTTTTTATACACTATCCTAATAGTCCAACCCTATTCCCCCATCAACACAATCGCGAAGCATCCACAGTCGATATTATTTTAAGCAATACCGCTTTAAATATAGACGTAAAGACAATGGATTACGAAATACCATCAGACCATCGCCCCATTATGTGTACACTTAAAAAATCAGTGGCCTCTCAGGTTGACCTCAACTATTATGATTATAGTGCAACCAACTGGAACATTTATATGAATTTTTTAGAAAATAAAATCACGTTAAATTCGGATATATACAATACCAAGGTAGTAATTGATCAGGAAATACAAAAATTTATAAATGTAGTCTTCGAAGCAAGGGATGCGTCTACACCTAAAATAACCCAACAAAATAATTACACATTACCAGAAAGTACTGTGAAATATATTAAACTAAGAAGAAGCTTCAAAAGAAAAAGCCAACGATCTTCAAATATAGCCGAGCAGACTTTTTATAATCAATGTACTAAGTTTCTAAGTAACATGATTGATAAAAGAATTAATTCGGAACGCAATAACAAATGGTGTCAATTATTATCCAATTTAAAACCAGGTGATAAATCATTTTGGAGAATAAGCAGGAACTTGCGAGGAAAAGGAAAAAATCAAATCTCTCACCTTGAGGTTGGAAATACAAGGATAACATCTGATAAGGACAAGGCTGAAGTCCTGGCAAATACATTTGTCAAAGCAAATAACCTCACTTCGAATTACAACCACTCAGCGGATATAGTAATAAATTCAACAGTAAATAATTTTAAGAAGGAAAATCCCACTTCTGAGTCAGCAATTTATACATCTCTAGAAGAAGTAATGAATATTGTCTCATTAATAAAACCCTCAAAATCTCCTGGTTTTGACAATGTTCCCAACCTGCTCTTAAAGAAACTACCACTCAAAGCTCTAAAATTACTGGTTATAATATTTAACAGCTGCATCAAACTCAACTATTTCCCAAACCATTTCAAAAATGCTAAGGTTATAGCTGTCAACAAACCTAGCAAGCCCAAAAATAACCCAAATAGCTATAGACCTATTAGTCTATTAAGTTACTTTGGTAAAATATTTGAAAAAATTCTACATTCTCGTCTTAGTGAATTTGTAACGACCAATTCTATTGTTGCTAAAGAACAATTTGGATTTAAAAAAGGGCATAGCACTACTCACCAAATAAACAGAATTAAAAATCAAATAATCAGCAATAAAAACAATAAACGTTCAACGGGTCTAATATTGTTGGATATCGAAAAAGCGTTTGACACCGTTTGGCATAATGGCCTAGTATTTAAACTTCTTGATGCAAATGTACCAAAATATTTATGCAAACTTATTTCAGATTTCATTCACGGCAGAAGCTTTAAAGTTGCGATTAATAATGAAACATCGTCTCCAAAAACCATTACCACAGGGTTACCTCAAGGATCAGTCTTGTCGCCATTGCTTTACTCGATATATACATCCGATTTCAAAGTCCCGAAATATATGAAAATTGCTTACTACGCAGATGATACTGCGTTAATTTCTTCAAACAAACTTACAAGTGCACTCCTGAAGAAAATGGAAAAGGGACTTGTAAATTGCAGTAAATATTTTCACAAATGGAAAATAAAAATTAATCCAAACAAGACCCAAGCAATTATTTTTCCGTTCAACAAATCTCCCAAAAGATTGGCAAGACGTCATCTTCATATTGGAAATAATACCATAAATGTAGTTAATCATGTCAAATATCTCGGAGTTGTCTTGGACAAAAAGCTTACTTTTAAACAACATATTATGGCTACGTGCCAAAAAGCTATAAAATCATTTAAAGCATTATGGCCACTTCTAAATAGAAGGTCATTTCTAAACCCCAAAAACAAAAATCTCCTATTCAAAAGTGTTATAAGGCCAATATTAACATACGCGTGTCCTATTTGGAGTGACGCTGCCAACTGCCACCTAAAACGCTTACAAATTATACAAAACAAATGTCTTAAAATGATAAATAAAAAGCCCTGGAGGTATCCTACAAATCTTCTTCATGAAGAAACAGGTTATGAAAAAATTATCGATTTCATAACAAGGATTAACAACAATTATTTTGCCAAAATTGAAAATTCCTCTTACCCACTGATAAGAGAATGTAGAGAAGTAACGTAAAATTAAAAAGAAATCACCAAATTGAAAATTATATGCTTATAGAGGTCTATTATTTCTAATAAACCTTCTATAAGCATATAAATATTTTCAGATAGTATTTGAATTTATTAAATCATATAAAGGTTTTTTCCCTCCCATTTTCCTTTAAAAATCATTAAAAAATAAAATAAAAACTATTTAATGTCTTTAGATCCTATATATTATTTGTTGAAATATCTATGTAAAGATAAGATCTCATATGTAAATATCAAATTTGTTAAAATATGTAAATAAAGGAAGAATATATAATTGAAAAAAAAAAAATTTTAAAAATTTTGTTTAAGTTATTAAATAATTACAGTTAACCTCACCATTTGATTAAAATGTCATCTAGGCTATCTATCTTAAATTAAATATTTTTTTTTACATTTCTTTTTCTATAATGCTAGTCGTTAATATATTTTATGAGTGGAATAAAAATGAAATATTGAATATGGATAACTAAATTAAAATTTGGGCTTTCTTACGAATGATGATGCGCTAGAGTAAATCAGGCTAGTTACTTTTAGGGGTTTTAGATTTAACATGTCGTCACTAAAACATTGGTTGGGTAGGGTTATGAGGCGACTCTCTTCGCAATCCAACTAGGAGAGGAATTTTAATTAACGGAAGATCAATTAATTAATTAACTAATTGTTAATTATTTAAATCGTAACTAAATGGAGGGCATTAGAATTTGAAATATTTAGTTACTCTTGGTCCCTTGTAGAATGTTAAATAAACAGGGAGTCTATAAAAATATTGTTGTAGTGTTTATATGAATTTTTAGGAGTAAGGACACGAACCCCCCTCCCGACTGTTGCTAGTGTACAAAGGCTCCCGCCGTCCTACACTCTTATCTCTTTTAAAAGATTTTTATGTTATTTTCGAATAAACTAAATATCTAAACATGATTTTGTCCAACAAAATTTCACCAATCACTGTGTGTTCATTACAATAATTGGCGCCCAACGTGGGGCCGAAAGAACTGTGTTCTTTTAGAGCTCTGTTTTCGTAAATAAATTATAGATTTCACGCCAAGCGTAAGATACCAAAATGTTTTTCAGTATCCTAACATTTCCTGCAATATAATCAACAATACTTTATCGGAAATTAATTATTTGAGGTTCAAAAGTTCGAATATGCTAACCATTTTGTTATTTGTGATTATCTTCGTCGGGTGTGCCAAGATTTTGAATGCTTTTGTATTTTATTGCAGTTTAAGGTAGAGTTTTCAGTTTTCTTTATCAAAGACTTAGCTATCCGCAGAAAATTTTTTATATCGGATCACATTAATTTTGCTAATTGTAATTTAATGTCCATGAAAAATTCGAAGCTGGTTTGTTTAGATAACGAGCATTCTAAACTATACTTTTTACTCCATAATCCAGTCTTGTAGTTTCTATTAATTGATTTTTTCCCTCATTTTTTTATTGCCTTTTTATCTACACATCATCAGTAAGTAAACCCTAACAATTAATAAATACAAACTTATTTAAAATTCTGTTTATAAATGAACTAAATTTCGATTTAAAAACTCGGTCTTAGTAAACTAAAAATTTAACCAGTTCCTTAGGAATCATTTTATTGCTTTTAAAAAAAATAAGTAAAATTGAATTTTAAATTGTTTCAATTGTTTTTTTTTGTAAATCAGTTGATACTGTTACAATACTTTACTGCCAAATAAACTTTTCTCTTTAAATATTGTACTATACAAATACAGTAAACCTTCGGAAACAAATTTTCATCGTATAAATTTGTTTTTTTTGGAAACTTAATTCCCACAACATTTTGAAATTTAAAGATATTTCTAATTAATTTTTTTTTTTGAATTAGACTTTTGGAACAGTTTTGTTATAGCAGTATAAACGTTTGTAGTCGTCAATCATTCATCATGCTTCATTCGCCGAGTCACCCTCAACCACCTCCATCTTCTGGTGCAGACGACTGGAACATTTGTTATGTTTGTAACGAGACTATGACGGAGGGTCAAGATTGTCTTATAATTATAGAATGCTCGCATGCGTATCACAGACCATGTATCGAAAAATTTTTATCATCTTCATCGGAATGTCCGGTATGTAAAAGGGCTTGTAATCTTTCCGAATTCAGAAAATTTAATCTACAACAGAAAGTTGCTCCAAGCACTCAAGCTGGTGGTAGAGGTAAGGGTCGTGGTGCGATGTCAAAAAATTATAACACGCGTAGTTTTAGTAGGAATCTGTTTATTCAATCACAGAATAATGTTAGTTCAAACGTGCCGGGAAATATAGAGTTTCCCCTGAAAAAATTGTCCACGCTTCGACAGCCAAAACGTTGTAACTTTTTCTGCGCCACAGAGTGTACCACCAATGTCTCCTGCAGTTAATAATAATAGTAATATTGGGTATGCCGAAATTAATAGAATGATACAGGATAATCTAACAAAAATCATGCAGAATCTAAATTTAATGCCCAATCCAGTGCAAAATAATACTCCAACTTATCCTTCCACTAACCCAATATTACAAACTTCAGGTGGAAATAGTAATTCTAATAATATCCATAATTTGACTAATCAACATAATTCGCTAAGTCATCAAAATATAAACCAAAATTCACAAAGTAACCCGCAGACTTCTTTTTCAAATGTGTCAAATTCCAGTAATTTTTTCAAACTGATAAAATAACCAATATAATACAAAATTGGAATTTAAAGTTTGACGGTTCGTCAAATGGTATTCGTATTGAAGAATTTTTGTATAGAGTTCGCTCATTAACCAATGCTACTTTTGGAGGAGATTTTGGCATCATATGCAATAATTTGCATATTCTCCTGGTAGGCAAAGCTAGAGACTAGTTTTGGGGGTACCAGAAAAATGTTCAGGTTGTTCATTGGGATGAGTTTTGTGAAGCAATACGTTGCAAATACCGAGATTACAAATCTTCGTTTGAAATTCAGGAAGAAATTCGGAATCGAAAACAAAAATCAGGCGAAACTTTTGATTTGTTCTTTGATGCAGTTTCTGCAATCATGGATCGTTTACCTTCACCTTTAGCCGAGAGTGATTTAATAGAAATCCTTACGCGAAATCTCAGACCTGAAATCAGGCAAGATCTGCTCTACGTACCCATTCACTCTATTTCTGGCCTTCGAAGATTAGTGCAAAAAAAGGGAAAACTTTCTGAATGATGAGCATGTCAGAAGAAATTTAAATATGCGACCTCAAAATGTTTTAGTGCCTCGTAGACAAGTTGCTGAAGTAGATTTGGATGAAGATTTTGGTGGCATCGATACTCCCATCCATTCTCATTCGTCAGCCAATGTGATTAATAATCTACGAGTTGCTTCCAAATGTTGGAATTGTGATGAATTGGGTCATCGCTGGGAGGACTGTCTCCAAGAGCGACAAAGTTTTTGTTATGGCTGTGGTGCCGAGAATATATATAAACCAAATTGTACAAAATGTGCCACAAGGAACACTAGTTTTTCAAAAAACTACAGAACTCTTCCGAAGGATCCACTGTAGATACAAATGCTTCTTCTATCTTCTCAATTTAGGAAAGCCAATTTGACCCTAAATGTTTCTAGAAGTCGTTTTTGCATGACAAAGGTAAACTATTTGGGCTATGTTATAGGAGACGGCGGAATTACGATGGATCCCGACAAAAATAGGGCAATCAAAAACTGGCCATCCCCAAGAATATAAAGCAAGTACGAGGATTTCTGGGACTCGCAGGATGGTACAGGCGATTCGTTCATAAATTTTCCACCGAAGTTTTTCCGATCACCGAAGTATTGTGCACGAAAAAGAAATTTATTTGGACCCCAGAAGCTCAAGCAGCGTTTGAAAAAGTGAAAAATCTCCTGACCACAGCTCCAGTACTGATAAATCCAGACTTCAGCAAGAAATTCTACCTTCACTGTGATGCTAGTGATTACGGCATAGGCGCAGTTCTGGTGCAATTGAACGATGAAGGCCAAGAACGTCCAATTGCATACATGAGTCGCAAATTAAACTCAGCGCAACGAAATTACAGCGTAACAGAAAGGGAATGTTTAGCTGCTGTGGAGGCCATAAAACGCTTCAGATGTTATCTCGAAATGCAGGAATTTGAGGTAGTTAAGGACCATGATAGCCTAGTGTGGCTAAAGCGTCAAACCGAGCTAAATGGAAGATTAGCCAGATGGGTGTTTAAACTACAAGCATTTAAGTTTAACGTTAGTCATCGGAAAGGCAAGGATAATGTTGTCCCGGATGCCCTGTCAAGAATACATAATAATGAAGTTTGTGTCATTGAAATCCTTGAACCAGAGGTGGACCTTAATTCTGTACATTTCAAAGACCAAGATTATGTGGAACTTAAAGAAAAAGTCAAATCGAATTATACAAAATACCCCGATGTAAAAATTGTAGAAAATTATGTGTATATTCGTACTGAACATTATTCTGGGGATGATAATACAGACCAAAAGGCTTGGAAGCTGTGGATTCCTAGCAAACTACGAGAGGAAGTAATTCGAAGAGCCCATGACTACGTCGAAATTTTTTTTTTGGCCTGGAATGGTTCGTGACGTAAGACAATATATAAAAGAATGCGAAATATGCAAAACCACAAAAAGTCCGAACTTTATAATGAAACCACCAATGGGTAACCAAACTATTTCTCTTCGGCCTTTTCAGCGACTTTATATAGACATTCTGGGTCCATATCCTAGAAGCAAAACAGGTTTTATTGGGTTGCTAATAGTGCTAGATCACTTAATAAAATTTCATTGGCTCTGTCCACTCCGCAAATTTACAACCCCATTGATCCAAGATTTTTTAGAAAAGCAAATTTTCCATATGTATGGGGTTCCAGAAACAATAGTTAGTGACAACGGCAGCCAGTTTCGTGCAAACAAATTCCACGCATTTCTCACCGCCTACGGAATTACACATACATATACTGCATATTACTAAACTCAGGCAAATGCGTCAGAACGTGTTAACCGGTCGCTAATTGCTGGTATAAGAGCGTATTTAAAGCACGATCACAGGCTTTGGGATGAAAATCTAAGCGCCATTAGTTGTGCACTTAGGAACTCCTTTCATCAGTCAATCAGTTGTTCACCTTTTCATGCATTATTCGGTTTTAATATGCTCACCCACGGTTCCTCTTATAATCTTTTAAGAAACTTAAATCTTTTAGATGAACCTAGAGCAACAATTTCGAGAGAGGATAAACTTCAAACACTTTGAAAGGATTTACAGAAATACATAAAAGACGCTTACGAAAAGAATCGAGAACAATACAATCTTAGGACTAGAACGCCCTCTTTCCAAATTGGTCAAGAAGTTTTCCGGCGTAATTTTGCACAAAGTAGCGCCGAGAAAAACTTTAATGCTAAACTTTCTCCCGTTTTCATTAAAGCAAGGCTCCGAGAAAAAAGAGGAAATCATTATTATGTCTTGGAAGACCTTTCAGGGAAATTAGCCGGTACTTTTCACGCTAAAGACATCAGAGCATAGACTCAGATTATAAAATGCCTTTCTCCATTTAATTCTACTACCCATAGGGTTAGAATTACCTGGTTTTGTAGTGGTCATTTTCCCATATTATTATAATTTTCCTAATTGCATATAGATTTTCAAACTTATCAGCATTTTTTTTAAGTTTTTATTTTCAAATTTCGCTTACAAAAATTATTGATTAAATTACAACAGCAATTTATGTTTCATATCCAATAGTCAATAGGACAAATTTTGTTTTTAAATATCTCCGTTTGAACATTTTCATACAAATTTTTTTTTTCGAAAATTTCAATAATGCAGCTTCCAAGAATGACTGCAAAAATCTCTATAAGAAATAATTTAATAATAAATTCTTATGATGGCTGTTTGCAAACATTGTAAAATTTTGATTATTTTGATTATTCAGCAACAGATTCATGTCAAAATAATGATTAAATAAAATATTTCATTTAATTTAAGATAACTGAAACATTATATTAAGCCATTATTATAAACATTGATCAGGGATCCAAATTAGCGTTTTTTTTATTTTGTGAGGGTAACTCGTTTATTTAGTAGCTACGTTGACAGATTACCAAGTTTGTTTGAGTTTTTTTTTACACTCTTCTTTTACTAAAGACCTGTAATGTCTGCTAAAAAAAAAAATCGTAGACTTCCTTTCATTTTCGACAGCCAACGTGAGCAGATAAAACAAAAATATAAACTAAAAGTGAGAAATAGGAGAAAGTAAATCTGAGAACATCATTAAAATCAGTGATTCCATTTCTGAAAATCTGGGGATTTTTACATTGTGAAATCAATTTATTTCAACTGTCAGGTAAATTTGTTATGAAACCTTTAAAGTAGGACGGAATTTAACAGTTTCTTAAACTTCAGGAATTTTAATTGGAGAAAATCGAAGAAAAATTCCACCCATATCCGCATTTGGTAAAAATCTTGGTTGAGATAAGAGATTCCACATACCGAAAAGAAATATAAAATCCTCGGGTGCCCGAAAATCTCAGGTTGGAAGTTAAAGCTATTATCGGGCAAAATACAATCTCCCCGACTATTCAATTGAACACAGGAATTTTTCGTTCTCCTGTAAGATTAACCCTAATCCCTAAGGGGTAGCAGATAAGTGTTGGGCTTCCAATTTGCATCGAAGACCAACAACAGACAGATTTAATAAGAAAAAAAAAAACACAAAAGCAATCTCTCAAAAAGCCAACAAAAAAATATATAAGCGTAGTAAGAACACGCATCATAAAAATGAAAAAAAAGGGAGAGTAATTAAGTGTAAATGATCATTGATCGCGTTTTTTTTCATACATAGAAAAGGTTACAACCGAGAGATACTAGTGATTTCAATTAACCCTATGGTGCGATTCGACATTCAATCACTTTTTAATTTTTGTGTAATACTATCCACTTCTTATAAGCAATGAATTTTAAACTTAAAAGCTATTAAAACTACATTTTTTCTAAATTTTCTAAATTAAAAATAATTAAATTCAAAAAATATGAAAATCATTTTAAAGTTAACTTAATATTAATATTCAAATAGGACTTAAATCTATATCACAGCGAACTAATAACAATCAAATAAATAAGTAAAAATATACATAAATAATCTTAACAAACAATAATTTACCTAAAACTAAATAACAATCGCAAAACTACAAATGCTAATGTAAGCCATCGGCGATGATTCTAATGCAAGTATCCTAACCATATCTAATACCACAACCAATGTATCCAATATTTTTCTAATCCAGCAAATTTTAACAACAGCAACCGCAAACATCGAACTTGAACAAGGCCTTGATCGGTCTTCGAACATGTTGGTTGGTAAGTCAACTTATGAAATTGTTTATTGAACATTTATTTTTTTCCACACACGATAAAAATATACCTTATGACAGCAACAAAAACGAATATTCTAAAACAAAATTAAAATAAAAGAGTAATACGTACTTGCATTAAATGTATTAAATGATCTCTTGATTTATCGAATAAAAGCTCCTCTTAAAAGCTTTAGCTTTAACTTTAGTAAAGTAACTATTAATGATCAAGAGATAATGTAAGACTCATTCATCCTCTTTAATTTTGATTCTTAAGGTAAACAAAGGGAGTATTAGCTTTTTACGTTGTCTTTTGGTTATTGTGGAAATAATTAGATTAATACCCTACGATCTGCATTGTTCGGGTAATAAATTAGTGTGATACAGCATTTTACTGATTTTAATGTGTTAGTTCACTGTGATTAAGAACCTCAGAATAATTTTTTTTTTTTAATTAAGATCAATTCTTTTGTTTAAGTTATTAAATAATTACAGTTAACCTCACCATTTGATTAAAATGTCATCTAGGCTATCTATCTTAATTTAAATATTTTTTTTTTTTACATTTCTTTTTCTATAATGCTAGTCGTTAATATATTTTATGAGTGGAATAAAAATGAAATATTGAATATGGATAACTAAATTAAAATTTGGGTTTTCTTACGAATGATGATGCGCTAGAGTAAATCAGGCTAGTTACTTTTAGGGGTTTTAGATTTAACATGTCGTCACTAAAACATTGGTTGGGCAGGGTTATGAGGCGACTCTCTCCGCAATCCAACTAGGAGAGGAATTTTAATTAACGGAAGATCAATTAATAGCTTTAATTGTTAATTATTTAAATCGTAACTAAATTGAGGGCATTATAATTTGAAATATTTAGTTACTCTTGGTCCCTTGTAGAATGTTAAATAAACAGGGAATCTATAAAAATATTGTTGTAGTGTTTATATGAATTTTTAGGAGTAAGGACACGAACCCCCCTCCCGACTGTTGCTAGTGTACAAAGGCTCCCGCCGTCCTACACTCTTATCTCTTTTAAAAGATTTTTATGTTATTTTCGAATAAACTAAATATCTAAACATGATTTTGTCCAACAAAATTTCACCAATCCTGTGTGTTCATTACAATATAGAGTGCGTGTCAGTGGTCCTCATCGCAATTTGTCCGGTAATATTCCCATATCATATATGTATGTTGGCTTCATAAATAAAACATTATTTTTGTACTTTTTTATTCCTATAAGTAGAAGGACTTGTACACCTAGGAATTAAGTTAATGTAGCATTCAATTATAATGAACATAAAAAATAGAAGCAACAAAAGCAATACGAATACGAATAGAAAAACTGTCATGCATTTGGTATGGTCAGAGTGGAATTATGTTTTTAATTTAATGAAATATGGGAATTATATTTTCAACAACTCAAAAACAAATAAATCTTAGTAGCAGAAAACGATTGCAGTTTAATTTAAAAGATTTACGCCAATTATCAAAAACTGCAGAAAAACTGTAAGTTCATGCATTTGGTACGGTCAGAGTGGAATTATGTTTTTAATTTAATGAAATATGGGAATTATATTTTCAACAGCTCGAAAACAAATAAATCTTAGTAGGAGAAAACGATTGCAGTTTAATTTAAAAGATTTACGCCAAATTATCAAAAACTGAAGAAAAACTGTAAGTTCATGCATTTGGTATGGTCAGAGTGGAATTATGTTTTTAATTTAATGAAATATGGGAATTATATTTTCAACGGCTCGAACACAAATAAATCTTAGTAGGAGAAAACGATTGCAGTTTAATTTAAAAGATTTAAGCCAAATTATCAAATTAACACTCGAAGATTTAATTGCCAGCGTTGCGAAAATTTTGGACAAAGAACATTTAAAAGAAAGCCAAAAGAATATATTGGAAAGTGCAATAGGCTCATATGGCTTCGAAGCTGTGGCTTTCTTTCCAT